>KZ308520.1:817097-885773 GCA_000376725.2 Ladona fulva
AGATTCATTTTTAAAATTATTATTAACTATGAGCAAAAACCAAACTACACCGTTTATTTTATGATTAAATAAATAATTATTCAATGTAAATGCTGAAATTAACAGAACTTATGTTGAAACACATCTTCATCGATTATTTTATATCTGACGATACTTTGATCGTAAATTTTAATAAAATGTTAAACGTGTTGATAAAAAGAGCTTGCACCAAGAGAAAAGGAAAACGAAGACATTTGGCTGGAATTCTGATTGCAAGGCTGAGCACGGCTCTGGCGACGAAACAGAATTATGCTGAGTGATCATAAAATCATTCTTAGAAAGGTTACTCTTAACACGTTCACTGCGGATCACACCACCGTTGGAGAGATAAATGATTTGAAATGGAGGTATTCGCAGTGAACGTGTTTATTATCACAATTTTCGACCGCTGAATTTTATTATTATTGATAGAAATTACTTTTCGTTTTGTTATGAGTGATTCATCTTTAAAGCCTTACTTTCTGAATAAAAATTATTAAATAATTCTCTAGTAGAAAAACTATCTAATTAAGTCTGTTGATTAGGGAACCATGGATATTTTTCGCATCACCAAAAGCTCATTTTCCATGGAAACCTAACGTCCCGTAAAAATAATTTCTATTAATTTTCGTAATGCGGACGTTCGGTATTGGCCTAGATCTGCTGTTGCCCGACATTATTTCCCATTTAATCGATTGCATAATCATAAGAACAAACTTCTCATTTGCAATGTAATTTGAGCATGTACATGAAACGTGCCGGTTTGGTAATTACAAGATTAGTGGGATCAATGATAGATCGAAAATCGTTAAAATAAGCAAGCATAACAAGTAATTTGAGGTAATCCTAATTAGGAAATGCGATAATACATTTCACATTTTTAAAATCTCTTTTCCTAACCACGACACATAATTGCGATGAAGAAAATAAAGCACCGCGAATTGAATGATGGAATTTTCAAAATTAATTTGGAAGTATTGGAGAGCGAGTATTTTTTCAAAATTCCCCGCAAAAATTGAGCTGAGATTATTCTGTCTGTTCAGTTATTGATTTTTCTCCACGTTTTTTAAATAAAATATTTCCATCCGTTCATCATTTATATGATAAAAGTAAACGTAGCATTCCGCCAGATATGTAAATTAGATATCGGTAAAAGTGTTTTAAAAGAAACACACGAATGAGCAATTTAAATATTTATATTTGACAAATTGCAAGGGTAAAACGGAATGCGGTGCGTTAATTCAGTTTTAATATTCAAGTTTAATTTTAATACGAGATTTCGAAGCATAAAATAAATGCATTTATACACGAAACCTTTTTAAATTAAAACCACAAAAATACGATTTCCGTATATTCCGCAATGTAAAAACTTTACGGGAATAAAAGCTGTAATAAGAGCTGTAGAGATAATCATCGACCAAGTACATCATTATGAGCAGGATATAAAATCAACAAACAAAAAAGCACTTTTCAGAAAAAAAAAAAAGTTATGTTACGGAGAACTTCTGGGACGGTGGAACGTACAAGGGCAAAAAATATGTAAATCGGATCCTGCACTATTTTGTTAGATTGGTCCCAAATGAAAAAACCTAATGCAATTAGTCCTGGAGAAGCTGAGCGCTAGCGTATCGGTGCTTATTTCATTTTCCCTCGAAATTGGAATGGGACGAATCTTTCAGGAAACACCGGTCGAAAAATTCGAACCATGGACAAGTCAGAGACAGGAAAAGGTCTCAGCTCCTGATTAAGCGCGCAGCGATTCTTTCTAATTTGACTCCATCTCGTCACACATTTGCACTGACCTCAACTTCCATTTAATTTCTGGCCCTCCTATTTTTCCGGAAAAATTGCCATTTGTGTTCGATCCGGCTAATTGCGCCCCCGTATTGAAATTGCACTTTAATGTGACTGTAACTTGTTTCTTACGATCTTTTACGATTAAAATAATTCTCGTAACACTGCGTTGCTCTTAGATATTTGTTTCTTCAAAGCATTGTTCTTTTGAAATTCCTAGTTAAACGTTTGTGAAACTCTTATCAACTTCTAAAGGAAATGCCAACTCATTTCGTTTTTATTGTATTTTCATCTCAACTTAGATTGATTTGAGCAATAACATTTGAGTGTCTAGATGATTTCTTTTTTATTTAGGACAATATTTCATAACCTGAGTTACGTTGTGTTTTTTATTTCATTTTACTTGAGTTATAAGAAGTATAATATATTCTCTCCCNTATATATATAACTTAGTTACAAAGAACTTAGTAAACGGAACTTTATATAAATGAAGAAATACTTCTGTTTTAAATACGACAAAGACTTTATTATCGCAAATTAGAGGTATACATGATGTCCTGATTGTCTTTCTTGCGACAACTAGATAAGATTTAAATGAAAGATGCTTCCGTATAATAACCTGAGATAGAGGACGTCTGGTCTCCTATCTCAGGTTCAGATAACTGGTACCTTTGGAAGAAATAAATTTAATTTTTCATACTGGTAGCTAATTATATTCTAATAAATGATACCTTTGATAAAATAAACATTAAGAATGGAAACAGTTTCAAGAAAAGCTGTTGCGCTTAAATAATCAAAAAGTATTGTTTCTTCGAATTCCGTTAAATGATATTGTAGGCATATTAATGAGGAGGACGGAGCATTTCCTTTCAATATTTTTGTTGAAATAGGTTTCTTTCACAAAAGGAAAAGGGTAAAGGTGGCTCTTGCCTAGGTCGATTTTTCCTTGGGATAGGCTTCTCTCTTCAATCTTGTGCTAATGAATTGTAGCTTTCAAATATTTTCTCTCCTCCGCAGCGCATAGTCATCACGTGAATCTATTTCCAATACTATTGAGATGTATTTTAATTTTCTCTATCGATACACAAATCAATTCTTCCATAAAAATACGCGAATACGTAATGAATGTTTCATCTGAATGATACGAGAGTGCACACTTGATTAATATGACTGGCCACTCGGTCTCTGGGGTTTATTTGGACCACAGCGACTCGAAGTTGATGATTTTAATCTCTGAAGGTATCCTCATTCCTTCAAATATTTGAGTCAACAACACGTGTACATACGTGCGGTGACGTCACTTTCAACTGATTCGTAGTTATACTCAAATCCAAATAGAACTCAAAACTTGGACAACGAATTAATATTCGTCAATGTAAATATAAATTTTTTTCGATATAAGTCGAACAATTGACAGAAAATTCAGTTGCAACGGATACTTTGGTTTACCTGCGAATGTAAACACATCCCACAATGTTCCAAAAGTGCTCTTCGGGGTGGGATCCGCACGATGTCAGGATATATCTAATCACTTTGAATCATTTTCTATGTTGCGTAACCGATTAATTGTTTTTTTTATGACTAAATTCTGTTAATTGATAATGGTGATTAGATCCCTAATAATATTCACTTCGTTCTATAAAGAGATAACGCATTTAAATATATTATAACTGCCAGCAATGGAAATTACTAGGAAATGTATATGTCCTCTATGACCTGCAAAACCCCATTATCGACTAGTTAAATATCCCAGTAATACACCATCGACCTGAGAAAACTTTAACTATGCTATACCATTAAAATGATATGGTATTATATGATATGGTATTATATGATATGGTATTATATGATATGGTATTATATGATATGGTATTATATGATATGGTATTATNATGTCCTCTATGACCTGCAAAACCCCATTATCGACTAGTTAAATATCCCAGTAATACACCATCGACCTGAGAAAACTTTAACTATGCTATACCATTTATATGATATGGTATTATATGATATGGTATTATATGATATGGTATTATATGATATGGTATTATATGATATGGTATTATATGATATGGTATTATATGATATGGTATTATTTTCATAGCACATAGATTATGTGCTATGTATTGAAAATTTAGTATAAGTTTACATTTATTAAACAAATTTACCTTATGTACCTTTCTTTATTTTTAACTTTGTAGTGAACTCAAAACTTTGATTATGTTGCTGTTTATAAAATAATTGTTAAATTTATTTAAAAAATTAAACACTTAAAAATTCGAAATGATAATACTTATTCTGATTGAGATTCCCCATAAATGCCGTTTTATGCCATACGAAGAATTTATGGGTATACTTCCCTGCGGATAAAATGTTTCCGTGTACACCGCTATTTTGTGTTAACCGCTCCGCGTCAAAAGGGTAAATATGTATTGATAGCTGTAAGAGACGGAACGGACCAATGATGCTGCTGCTTCGTATTAACCGATATTTCGCGTTATCCGTGTTCATATTATCCGGCTCCAGTAGAATGTTGGTGTAGATGAAAATTATCACTAGAGCATGGTATTCTTCAGCATAATCTAGTAAGAAAATTTTGTAAGAAAAATAAAAAGTTGCAACTCGAATCACTTTTGCGAATATGTCATTTCTAGATAACGTAACCTAGAAAACCTCGTCAGCCAGATTAACCCTAAAACAAGTAAGGTTGACTTGTTACCTCTCTCAATTATCTTCGTACATCGTTCATTTTGCCTAGGCTCTATTCGGTCCGAAAATAGGCCGCCGCGACAAAAAATGACCGCAACTGCTCCCCTGCGACAGTCCACTGTGTTAGGTTGAAATAGGAGAGGGAAACCGAATTTCGGCGATGGAATATTTAATTACGAGTTCGTAACCTGGATGTGAGATGTTCGTAGGGAGAAAGAGATTTATCAGGATTACTCGGATGGGTTTTTTTAAACTCAATACGGCCCATGAGAAGGTTTTTTTCCGGGTATCTGCCTTTCTCTTTAGTATCGATCGATTGGTTTTATCTCCGCACCTCGAGATTTCCTTGGATTACTAAGGAAATCGAAGGACAAATTGCTGCATATTATAATTGAGTGACACAATGGTTCTCGTAATAAAAATATTGCACAGCACTAAGGGAAATGAGATGGTTATCTACCGCGAAAAATGTAGCTTATTATTTTCCGCTTTAAATAATTTCTTTGTCTTCTTTGGTTCAATGGATTCTTAACAATATATCTATCAAAGATGGATTCCAAGTGAGTGACGATTAACTTGACAGAAATATAATTTTGGAACGTTCGATTAAGTGGCATGATGTAACATTGCTTACCCTGGTAGATTCTTTAAGTTACTGTGATTTCATGAGATATGTTCTCACAATATTTAAATGACTATTTGGTCCTTAGTTACGAATATAGACAAGGTAATACCAACACAAATTGATCCGGCGATTTGTCAAGTCGACTGTCCCTCTACTACTTTATAGATGAAAATGTCGAACATCATGATTTCATTTCATTTTCAATGAAAATTAACATTATTAAAGGAACAAATGTATCTAAATTTTATTTCAGCGACTCGATTTCAATTTTCTCTTCTGCCGTCACCGAGGTGACCATAAACCATCAATCAATTCAATATTAGTTGAAAAATTAAGCACACATTACAAATATGGGCTGTTCGATATTAGACTTTGTGTACAGATATTTTCTAATTTGTTACATCACCGCTGAAAAGTATTTATTCGGCAGTTAAAATGTATGAAATTTGCACTAAGGAGATTCTTTATCTTTCGAATGCTAATAGCGTTTTATATCCATCATCCGAAATAGTAATACAATTTTACGCAATGCCGTAAGAAATGTTTATACAGTCGACTATTAAAAATACATTTTTTACAGGATTAAAAATGTCAATACCGAAGAGAAGAATTTTAATTTTCTTTCGTGAAAGTGAGTCCTTCATTTATATTCATCCAAATGGAAGAAAATTTCTCGTCCAGTATAATGAATGATTGAAGAAAAGTTAAAGGATGATATCAATGGGGAAGGATATTTTCCTCAGTGAGATATGTGAGGATATGACAGAGGGAATCATTCGGGACACATTTATTGCAATTACAGGTCAATCATGTATCTACGATTTGTGTGTTTTAATTCAAATCTACTTTTATCGAAACAATGAATTGATCCTGTGCTCCGATTGATGAAATGAATAAATCATTCCTTCAATCGAAATTTTACTGACTTACATAACATTTTGTAATCTTTGTTATCTTAGAAAGAGAGGGTGGAAATTTGAAAAATTCATAACAAATTACAGTTGAATGGAAATACTCAAGTAATTTATTTGGGACATGATCTTTAGGAAGAGCTCCGTTGTGAGCGCTGATTGCAGCTCCCGCTTTCATTGCGCACTCCATTTTCCGTTTTCATTTCCGTTATTTTAAATGCGCGCATTGAGTGTAGATAATTAGTTTATTTATCGTCTTGAAATAAACATTTTTTTCAAAAATTAAATGTTTTTTGTACGGCAAAATAACAAGGTAAAAATAAAGTGGAGCATTGACAAAAGCTTTGCAAAATCTTCTCTCATCATTAAACACTTTGTAATTCCATTGAAGATGACACTGTGTCGTAAGATGTTAAGATGGGCGAATTCTTCGATGCAGCTCCTTTGATAATAATGATCCCGCCTTTTACGAGTTCCTTGCGATAGAAGCAGAGGAAAAAAATTAAGCTCTCCAAACCCGCGCCGTAAAATGCAGTTGCAGCAAGGACATTAAATGAAAAATTGCTCTCGTACACCTCTCCTCATTTTTTCCTTATTCTCAACAAAGCGATCAGCAGTTAAGATCATCTTAATGAGGTTCCAGATGTTCTCGAATTTTTTTTGCGCATAAAGTAACAAGAGAGGGCGAAAAGAAGATCTTAAGGTAACGACCAACTAGAACCTATTCCACCGACTGAACATCGAGTAAGGCAGAAGAATAATGAATGTGGCTATCGGACACATAAAAAGCATTCCTTGGGTTTTCTCCAAAGAGCTCTAAGAACGTCTAAGAACCCTCTTATTTTATTTAACCTTTTCGGTTAATGGGGACGGGTCGCAGAGGATTCCGTTGGGGAAAGGGGGAGTCTCGGGGCGGAGATGCGATAAAAGGGGTAACAAAAGAAAGAATTGGGCGGAAGGATAGTGAGGCGATGACAGAGAAAAGATTAAGTGTGTGGTTGAAATGGAAGGAGTGCTTGGATATAGGGAGTTCTAGAGAGGATGAAAAATAGATAAATAAACTGCGATGGAGTTAAAATTTGAGCATGTTTCAGTTTATAATATCGATGCATAATTACGTACTAGTAATGCGACGAATAAATGTATAAGATGAAATGGGATAGAATAATACATTACAGAATGATCGTACGGTAAAAATAATTGAGGTAAAAAAATAAAATGCTAATTAATTTTTATTCTTATAATTGAAGCGTGCTTCCTTATTCATTCAACACAGAGCCATCGTATATGCATATCAGTTATTAGAGAATTATGATATTAATATAATTCCTTAGCAATAGTATACCAATTGAGATAACGTTCGCAGTTTCGGTAGCAGTAAAATTAAATCAATATAGAGAAACACTTCTACCATATGTACATCGTAACTAATTCATATTAATTGTCAATAAGATCGATCTATAAATAATGGTAATGGTGAACGTGGTCCTTCATTTTCTGATAACGGTAGTATTTTGAAATTTTCAAAAGAAGAATTTCTGTCATCGTCCAGTTATGTGAACAGCTATACCTCATTCTTCTCTTAAAAACCGTCTTTTAACGATTTTCTTATCACTGAATTTTCCTTGCAGTAAAATAAAGAAAAAAAAATCAATTTGTTTTTGTTATGTTGATCACATTTGCTTTAAAATACTCAATATTTATCGTATACCTTCCATTCTAACTAGCACACTTGCTAAAGTTTTAACTCAGATAGAATTGTAGAATTCTGCATTAGCCTCATTCAATATATATGGTAAATAAAATCGATAGACATGTGTTTTTAATGTTCTATCCAATTTTATTTCCCTAAAATGAATAGTATGATTACGTAGATAAAACTACGCAACTGACATAATTGCCCAGTTTCCATATGTTTAAATTTCTTAGTAAATCTATTTAAAGGAAATACATACTTATGATCGCGAATTGTTCGCGATCATAAGTATGTATTTGTTGTGTAGTATAACGGTTCTGAAAAATATCATGAAAAGCCGAGATTACGAGGAATAAAAGTCGATTACTGATAGTCATAATATTTAGGAAGATAATAAACAATTCCTACGATAAAAAGATAATTATATGTATATTGAAAGCAAAAGTTAATTTAATTAAAGATGATTCTGAATAAGGCCGATTCTGTATAGGAAATAACATTCTTCATATTATGTAGCTTACAAGGGATCAGCTATCAAAATCAATATTAGAGTAATCTTCGATACTCAAATTTATTTAAAGAAAAGAGGGATAAGTAATTGGAAGAATAATGGGAACACTTCTGGTAATCGTTTATTTTCTAAGCTATTAAAATAGACCTCTTGGAATTCAGGAGACAGTAAATTGTTTCGAAGACATTTTTCGCTTGGGAATTTTTTAACTTTGAAAATAGTATATGGATACGAGCGCTTATTCACTTTGTAATGCGGGGAATTATTTTCATGTTGGGGCGTAATAGAATACCGTATTTTTTCAAAACGTAGATTTCTTTCCACCAGCGAGATTATTTTACTTCCTTCCACGGAAACTCGTATCATATTACAAAAAGAAATATTTTCTGTAACTCTGTTTGTGCATCCTTTCATAAGGAAGAATTTTTCAAATAGCATTTGTTACCTGACAAGATTTTCGATTTAGTATGTTATAATATTAATTAAATTTTCAAATTGAAAGCTGGAAAATGATTCGTCTAATGATTTATAGTCGTGATACTACGCAGCGTAATATCATTTCATTTTAGATCTTAATACAAAGATATTGCATCCTTTTAGTATATCATCCTTTGTCTATTTTAACATACCGGGACATGCCAGTCCCTTTTAGAGGAGGAATATAACTCTGCCTCAAAGCATCGCCTTAAAATTTTCATCTCAGGAAGTCCACCTATTCTTCGGAGTACTTTATCTCATCTCCACGTTGAGATGTATAACTTAATCCACATCTATTTTAAAAAATGCCTCACTTGTCCCATTCGCATGTGGACCATGAAAAGCATACTATTCTTTCTCACGATATACCGCTCCGGCAAGCAGACACACACATTACAAACGTCTCCGGAAGAACCCCGCGAAAAGAGTTATTCCACGCATTTTCAGGCCTCTTAAGAGGGCACGAAAGCGGAGATAAGGAAAGGTTAGCGTTCTCTTAATGGAAGCGGCAGAGGATAAGCGGATATCCCCGCACGACCTCCAGTGAAAGGGAGGGGTCAGAGTCGCACTGAAGGGGAGATAAGGGTTGATCTGAGTAGTCATGGTAGCAAGAAACAATGAAGTGGGATTAAGGTCTGATAAGGAGGATCAAAGAGTTTGCGATACGCCAAATTCTGAGGGAATGTGAACTCCGATCATTTGCAGGTGTGAAAAAAATTGATAGGAAAAGGAAAGATGGGTATTAGAGGAGGGAAATCAGCATCTTTCCTTTGATTTCCTTGATATTTTTGAGAATCTCTTTTCTGCTAAGGAGTCTAACGTATCACTACTTTGACCTTCCCTGAGCGTAACCTCCTAGTATCAATCATGTAAGGAAACAGTTCTGAGACCTTCAGTATCCACAAAGTTTCTCGTTTATATTTCACGTTAATTCATTTAAGAGATTTTAAGGAATTCGCAAAGAAATATAGCGATGTATTATTGAGCCAGGACCTGATAATCCGTTATAAGAAAGAAAATTATAAGCAAAATATTCAGCATACGTTACAAATTTAATAAGTACATTTCTCGAAAATAACATCAATCACTAATACTATACACTAATACACAATATAATTATGTATCATAAGTTTGACTGAATACTAATTAATATCGAGTAGACATTGTGAAAACATGATATAACGTCCATAGCCAGAACATTCTGACATACCGTCATGGGAGACGTTGGGTTCTGCCATCTCTTCTTTATGTAGCACCAGAGCTTCAACGAGGACGTTGGCAATGAGCGATGCCGCTTATTCTGAAAAAGCACACGCCCTTGACAGATAAATGTCCAGAAATGGCTATGAATTTTCTAGCTAGTAGATAAAATCCATAAAAGCAAAGACAAGTGAAAGATGCTGGTTCGAGTCCCCGACCTTTAAGACTTTTCCATGTCCTTTTTCCTCTGGGAATTTTCCAATGATTAAAACTTTAGGTGCAAAGCTACCGTTCGCTCTTTACCTTTTGATATCGTGTTAACACCAGGAAAATCAAAACACAATGAGCTTATATATCTAGCTATGTTATCTAAACGAGTGCGTTTCTGTATCGTCGGAAGTTTAAGTGCCAAAGTAGAATACTGAATTAATATACTTATTATTATACTAATTAGTTACTATGTCAATTACTATTTATTGTCCATTTTTATAAACTTAATGTTACGATTTAGTAAATATATTTCAATTAGAAGGAAGGTAGCGATTATTACGCTACTAAAACACCTTACCGAGCAACAACGACTGACGAATTATCTATCGACTCTCAAGGAAGAAGGCGTTTCAGTCCATAATTTTCCTCGTTCCTATTAGGAGTAGACATCACGCAGATGGTGCTTTTGCAAAATTGAAAACCGGAATGCATCTGTGCACGATTTGTGATATTGGTAGCGACGCAATGGATATGCGGGAAATTTGCATACATTGTGAGGGCAGTTTCAATAAAATATACTCTTTGAGCGGAAATGCGGATAGAATTTGCTCGGAACATATCTTGTGAAGTTTCAGAATAATAATGTCGACAACAATGTGGGAAACAAGGATACATTATTTCCTTGTTTGATAAGATTGATTCATATTTTCGATGATTTATTTTCCTAGAAGAGGTGTAATATTCCCTCTGTCCCACCTTCAATTAAAAAGATACTATAACAAGAAATACGGTTTTGCAATATTGTGGACGAAAATAGACCGTAGAAATTGTCTCACGAGACCGAAATATACTTTAAGTTATCAATATCGTCATATAAGCGCAAGGTATACTCACTCTTATTCTGAAATGATAGAGTAGTTGAGTCGTTTGTAGGAACGGAGAGACAGATTGTCTTTGCCATGATTTAAATCAAGATATTACTTTAAAATATATAGTTTACGATAGTTACTTAAAAACATATACTTTACGATAATTACTTAAAAATGTATACTTTACGATAATTACTTAAAAATATATACTTTAAAATTAATTAAATGCTTTAAACCATTAATCTTATCCATACACAAACACATTACACATATTCACACATTCTTTAGAATTTCACTGAGTGTGNGTCTTTGCCATGATTTAAATCAAGATATTACTTTAAAATATATAGTTTACGATAGTTACTTAAAAACATATACTTTACGATAATTACTTAAAAATATATACTTTACGATAATTGCTTAAAAAATATACTTTACGATAATTACTTAAAAATGTATACTTTACGATAATTACTTAAAAATATATACTTTAAAATTAATTAAATGCTTTAAACCATTAATCTTATCCATACATAAACAAACACATTACACATATTCACACATTCTTTAGAATTTCACTGAGTGTGACCGTAATCGAGTAATTGCAACGAATAAAATATACTCATTCTCTTTAAAATTTTCGACAGATCCGAACCGTTAATTTCAGTTATAAAAAATTTAAAGATCATATACATTAAACATTCGCAGAAACAAAGTAGATTACAAATATATCATTGTAATGACAGCTGTGGAATGTAGACCATTATCCTTATAATCGTAAGAAAACGTAATAGTTGTCGTAAGATTTAATCCCTCCTCAAAAGAGGAGGGATTTATTTGGAAGGGAGGGGAGAAGTTTATTTTGGATGGTATCTCTCTAAAAACAACGTGTAGCTGAAGAAATTCATTACTATAATGCTTTTCATTACTTGTTACACTATTGTGATGAAATTTGCTGGTATTTAAAGCAATTCTTATGGCGACCTAATTATTGTGAGAATTCCAGGAGTCAGTTGCACTTTATTAAAGTTTTATTGATATTACAAAAGTTCTAACCTTGNCTTCAAGATATTCGCACGAAAATACCGGAAAATAAAATCCAGCGAGGAAAGAAACGTTCTAACTTTTCTTCCTTAAGAAATGGAATGTGCAAAGACACTCAGCAGCTGACGAGCAAAATCGCTTCGTCCATAATATCGACGGTATCTTTCTCTTACGCTTCATAAGTCTTTGTTTTCGCTCATCACCCGCTCCACCCTCAACCTCTTATCAATTCCTTTCTGCCCCCTACACTTCTCTGGCCATGAGAATTGCACGGTTTTTCCGTTGTTTTCTGTCCCTTTATTGACTTCTACCAGACCATTTTCCTCTCATCGCTTCCACTAAATACTTCTGTGACTTGGAAAGTTTTTCTGCTTTCCTTTTTATGTCCTTCATATTTTCATCGGATAACTTTCCCTTTTTTAAACTTCACAGAATCAGGCGAGGAGTTATGGAAATCCATAACGGATAATATCTTAGGAAATTTGTACTTTTCCACAATTTTTATTTTAACAGTAACATACACACGACCGGTTTCTACGCTTGATCGTCATCTTCTGGATTTGATTTGGTGAATCAAATCCAGAAGATGACGATCAAGCGTCGAAACCGGTCGTGTGTATGTTACTGTTAAAATAAAAATTGTGGAAAAGTACAAATTTCCTAAGATATTATCCGTTATGGATTTCCATAACTCCTCGCCTGATTCTGTGAAGTTTAAAAAAGGGAAAGTTATCCGATGAAAATATGAAGGACATAAAAAGGAAAGCAGAAAAACTTTCCAAGTCACAGAAGTATTTAGTGGAAGCGATGAGAGGAAAATGGTCTGGTAGAAGTCAATAAAGGGACAGAAAACAACGGAAAAACCGTGCAATTCTCATGGCCAGAGAAGTGTAGGGGGCAGAAAGGAATTGATAAGAGGTTTTTATATTAATTAATTATTCGAGAGCAACTTTAATGATCTTTAATGTCCTCAACACAAAAGAGATGAGGTACTTCAATCGCGCTTTAGCGACAAAATTACGTCATTAGTGACTATGCGCGTTTTATAATTCATGTCCAATTTAACTCCGGAAAATTTCAAAATACTCTTCCCGATAGCAAGAAATGTCAAATATGAAACTTTCTTCTCTGTAGTGGGTTTTTTCAACCGCTAGTCTTTCATTTATATTGCAACGTATCCCGGAAAAGTACTCGGAATAATTTAGTATCATTGTGGCTGAAACAAAAGCATCGTCCAGCTGCTGCGAAGGCCATGATTGAACAATCAAAAAATCCTGCTAGCTCAACTGCCTGTGTCAACACTTCAGTATATCTATGGAGAGCTTTGTTTCCATAGCGACGAACATCTCTCAGCTTTCCAGCGACTAATGCGGGTAAATATTTCAAACATATCCCTCTTAAAAACGTTTTCAGACATAATTAGAGTGCCTTTTCCATTTCTTGGAAGCATCAAAATTAAATAAGACGCTTTTTTTTCTTTGGAAACGCAGAGAAGGGAGAAGTAGGTCAGCCAGTTCTTTCGGCAGGTTTTAAAAAAATCCAAGGATTAAAAATAAAAGAGAAATGAAGATAAGCCAGCTCTACGTTATTAGCGCCTCCGAAAATTTTAATGCCAAAATAGGAGAGTATTCTCTTCGTTTTCTGCTGACGTCATACTATTCGGCGGATCATTATTCACCAGAGGCGTGGTTCCGTGATGCCAAAGGTACCGAAGTGTCGTCACCAAGAAGGTACCAAAAAGTACTTAGCAAGATCTTGATAATCGTTAGCGTGTTCGTTATAAGATGATAAATGTGACATTGATATAGAAGAAAAACACTCCTGAGATTTATGAAATAAAACAGTGGAAGAGATTATTGGGAGCTTTTTGCTTGAGAGAAGACATTCATCTATATTTAAAATTCTATTCCAAAGGTCAAAATTAAAGTGTGTTTCTTATTTCTAATTTCACATACTAGAACTTGATGTCCGAGGTTATGACAGCCGATTTAAAAATGTTCGTGGAGAGTTCCCACTACATACATTTACTCAAGAAAGTCATTGCTGCTCGAAGAGGGACATTTTTCAGCGTTGAACGTGAGTTCGCAGACCCCCAAAAAGTTTTCTCCTCTCATATACATATTGAGATTTTCTTTAGATTAGACATAATGTTACTTAGATACAATTAATTATAAACAGTTTAGCATTAAAACGCTTCGATCGATTTAATTAACAGACAAATGTAACAAAATGTCAGAAAATAGCTTGGTTGAACAATACAATTTTAAAAACAAACATTTATACTCACGGATCCTTTCGAAATATTTTGCGGGCCAGAACAGCCCCAAATTATTGCGTATCGCAGCTAACATAATCCTCAAGATAGCCAACGAGTCGGCGCCAGTTACTCGAGAACGTCCTGATAACTCGGGAGGATTTTCTCCATAACAGGCCTAATTAGACGCCGACAAAAATCTGTGTGCATTATACAGCATAATCTCGATTCTATGACTTGCCCAAGTTTTGGAAGTCATTTACATGAAAAAGCTATAATAACATGATTGTACGCCGCATGCTATTCACCGTGGTACTCATCCGAACTGGGGCCGGCGATGGAACAATCTTGGGTAGTAGGATGACGGGGCAATTCGGGCATCTTTCACCACCTGCGGAAGGCTAATCAGATTTAAATCAACGTTATAGGCAAAGTAGCATTTCCTTGCGATGCCTTACGATAATGGCATTTTAGGTCGCGAATCTAGGAAGCACTCGAATCCAAGCAGATCCGATTTTCAGAGCCCCATAAATGCAAAACGTGTGCGTCATTGAGTAGAGAATATTCGGAATTTATTACTATGCATATGCGAATTATATGTAACATATGTAATACTATGAGTTGGGTGCTAACCGTACGCTGCTGATATTGAAGTTGAGATCTGGAGATTTCTGTCGTAGCAAGTGGTGTGCGTCGATTTTCATCGAGATTGGGATATTAACCGTTATATGTGATCTAATGAATAGATTAGCGTTTGAGATCCATTCTTGAAATAATGGATACATTTTATTCTGGAAATTGAATTTGGAGTCGACATGAGGATTTTGCATGCCATATATCCGGAATATTTTTGCGGAATTATTTCTCATATAAATCTCATACAATAGATGCTAAGTTATCTAGAGTTACTCGATATATATTCGCTACCCAAAATATTTTATTGATTATTTGGCTGATAAAGAACTCATTCTCATGTATGAGCATCATCAAGATACTTTATTTTGTTTTATGAGTATTAAATGATTTCTTTTTATTCCATTTGAAGGAGCCATAACATGATAATTCCCTGAAATCAATATTTCTTCTTTCACGTTAATCATAATTAACAAAAAAGGGAAAGAATCTTAGGAAATTTGTACTTTTTCCACAATTTTTATTTTAACAGTAACATACACACGACCGGTTTCTACGCTTGATCGTCATCTTCTGGATTTGATTTGGTGAATCAAATCCAGAAGATGACGATCAAGCGTCGAAACCGGTCGTGTGTATGTTACTGTTAAAATAAAAATTGTGGAAAAGTACAAATTTCCTAAGATATTATCCGTTATGGATTTCCATAACTCCTCGCCTGATTCTGTGAAGTTTAAAAAAGGGAAAGTTATCCGATGAAAATATGAAGGACATAAAAAGGAAAGCAGAAAAACTTTCCAAGTCACAGAAGTATTTAGTGGAAGCGATGAGAGGAAAATGGTCTGGTAGAAGTCAATAAAGGGACAGAAAACAACGGAAAAACCGTGCAATTCTCATGGCCAGAGAAGTGTAGGGGGCAGAAAGGAATTGATAAGAGGTTGAGGGTGGAGCGGGTGATGAGCGAAAACAAAGACTTATGAAGCGTAAGAGAAAGATACCGTCGATATTATGGACGAAGCGATTTTGCTCGTCAGCTGCTGAGTGTCTTTGCACATTCCATTTCTTAAGGAAGAAAAGTTAGAACGTTTCTTTCCTCGCTGGATTTTATTTTCCGGTATTTTCGTGCGAATATCTTGAAGGTAACTTTTGTAACATATTAAATACATCTAGACCTTAACGTCGATTCTCAACTGAGAAAAACAAACTGATTGATATAATACAAACTGGACTTTCAAGAAAACATTAGATAGTTTAAGTATATAATAATAGTAATTCTTTTTTGTTTAAATACATCTTCAAGTTACAATAGAATAAAAAACAATGCTAAATGTATTTTCTTGGAAAGAATCATAACCCAATAGGATCATAATAACAATAATAATAATGCGACTTTATTCTAATGAGACGGAGAAATTACTATTAACTCGACAGAACGCGTATTTTTCCGCTTTATCATTGCTGAGATCATATCGAGGAGAAAAGGTTCATTTTCTAATACTCACGTGGAATATGCAAACGAAGGAGTTAAACTGAGAGTAGAAAACAAAGACTCAGAAATAGACCAATTTAAGTCCTCAATAATGCATACTGTTTTAAATCCACACGGTAAGGATAGCGTTGAACACATGAAGAAATTTTCTTTGCTCATCTATTTCATGCTGAAAATCATCTTAGGTCACCCAAATCGTTTCCATTCGTGTCCCTGCACTGATGAATGTCTTGTTTTGAGCTGTCCTCCTTGTGATACACAACATCGAGCTGACCAAGAATGACCCCTATTGATACTTTTAAACGGAGCTTAATTGCCCGTGTATTCTTATGGGTTAATGCATGAGCATTAATTGATTTTGTCATAAGTCAAAATTTTCGCGTATTTTATAAAACTTATCGCGTACTTTATCGCAGTTTTGAAAAGAAAGCAATATTCTATGACCAAAATAAAAATTTTTATTCTATTGCCCATCATTTCTTTCTAGAGCCATTATTTCCTATTTAATTTACTAACTAATTTTGCAAAAAAATTAACCCTCAAGTGATATAGGTACGCATACATGTATTTCTTACGGAAAAACTTCTAAATTTCAAGTTTCAAACCGGGGTCCATTAAGCAAATAGAAGTAGTCTATTATTTGTGCAGGGAGGACGTTTAGCTATTTTTTTAATTTTGAAAGTTACGTAACTTCTGGCTCTGGTTTTACGCAAACACACCCACACCAACAAACTTCTACTTACTTTAACTCTTTTCTGAAAGTAACTTATTCCGCTATGCTGAAACATTAACTTGAATTAACATTACCTGAAAGTAAGTAATACAATATAACTTTGAATTTTACTGATTCTGATGATAACGATTTGGTTTACTGAAGTAATATACTTATTAATTAGAATTATATAAACCTAAAATCATGGATTCTACAATTTTAGCTTTCAGAAATTTTTCCGCGCAAAAAAATCTAAAGATAACTTTTATTTTATAAATTCTAACTTCAAATATTTACATAACTAGAGGGAAGCGTCTTTGGACGGGTGTAGGAAAAGGCATTACGGACAAGGACTATGATTTAAGCGAAGAAAACCGAAGGTCCATGGTTGGAGATCGTGAAAGAGAGGAAATACATCGGAGACAAAGCCATAAATACTCGAGGAAAGTAAAAGATAGTTAGAAAGGAAGTAACTAGGGAAGAGCTTGGAATAGACGGGTTGAGGAGGAGAGGGAAATTTATTTCGAATCCAAGGGATAATCCTTGGGGAAATGAAGGACAGAGGTTAAGAGAGAGCGGTTTGGGTAGAGAGAGAGAAAGGAGAGATTATGTGAGGAAAAAAGGTAGACATGCGAAGATTGTGATAGAATGGAGACAGATGAGAGGACGCAGATAAAAGCGGAGGAGGAAGTCTGGGAAAGCAGAGAAAAAAGGATTTTCCTTTGAGAGACGAAGGAAAGGGAAGGTGATATAAGACGGATTGCGTGCGAAGGTGATAACTGAAGGGAGTGAAGATAGCAGAGGGTTAGGGAATAAAGCTGTAGGAGAAAGGGGGCGTGGCAGAGGAATAAGGGAGGGATCCTCTTGTGACAGCGACTGAATTTTCGAATTCCATTTTGGGTAACGATTCCTACTCCTGAACTCCTAAAGGCGATGGCAGTTCACTTCCCGTCCTATCCTTTACCCCTTCCACATTTCCTATCGAACGAATCCGGAATCTCTCCTTCCTCGCCAATACCTACTTCCTTCCCGAGAAGTCTTCCTACAGATTCGAACATCCGTCGTTAAGAAGAAAGAAATAGCGAGCGTGCGAAATGTCTGAATCTTTCTTTTACCTTTCTCGCTAAACTCTTTGGCCTCGAACTTTCAAGCTATCTGCTACTGGTTCAACGCCACTAAACATATCTTCCCTTTTCTCTTCCGCTTAGTCTTCATGTGTTTCTCCCATTACAGCCTCTCTTTCTCCCATCCTATCTCTGTCTCACGGGCTCCTTGTATCGCTTCTTCTTCCTCTCCTTTCTCTTACGACCTCTCCTCGATCCTTTTCCTCAAGTCACCTTCTAAATCCACATTATTCCTCCCCTTTCACCCTTTTCTGCTTCCATTCACTATCATCGGGTGCTTCAAGGATAGTCTCTAGGTCCGCATTATTTTTCCTACTCATCTTGGACCATTTTCCCCTTCACCGTCATTGACTGGGTTCCTCAAGGTTCTTTTCTGGGTCCACAAAATTTCTTCGTCCAAACTTTACCCGTTTCCGTCTCAAAACCGTTCGTCTCTAGGTTCGCATTATTGCTACCTTTCGTTTTACTCTATTCTATCCATCGTTATCAATGGTTCGTTCCCTCAGGTTCCTCTCAATTTCAGTATTATTTATCTCTGTTATTCTCCATTATTCCTCTCATTTCAGAGGACCTACTCATCTCCCTTCTATGACCAATTTCCACTTCATTATCTCTTGTTTTCTCACCCTCCATCTTCTCATCTCCCTTTCTCCGTTAATTCCTTCGCCGATTCCCATTCAATCCGCATACCGTCTTCAATTCCTCCTCTTCAGCTTTAGGTCTCCTATACTTCAAATTTGAAATAGCCTTGAACTGCATGCATTATCTCAAGGAGGGCCTTTTGTCTTGAAACCTAACACTTCTAACGAACAAGAAACCTACTTCTAATCTTCCCATCCCCCTTTCCAAGAACTCCATTGTCCCCCTCATACCTTAATACCCTTTCTGTTGGATTGCCTTCGGGTCTACAATGGGTGAAGAAACAAATCATCTCCAAGCTATTAAGATTCTCAGGGGCTTGGGTAAATACCCTATTTCCATCTAGGCTTATGTTTAGCCGGAAAAATATCATCAATGTTAAGTCTTAGATTCCTTTGAATGAAAGTGATATTTTGCAAAGTGATTACACCTTTAGGATGTACATCATTTCACTTTTCACGTTTAAGCAGTACTTTTTCATGTGTTGAATCATTCTTTCCTTGATGTAAATGATTAGGCCAAAGCAGTTTTTTGAATCCGCGTGAGGAATTTCAAAACAAATATTTGTTTGTACTTCTATGAGGCAAGAATTCTGGTAAGAAATATGTTATCAAATCGCTCTTCAATTGATGTTATCACAGCACCTGAATGCCGTTAAGGAAGAAGAGGAAGCTCTTTCTTTTACAAAATAACTATGAAACGTTCTTACGGATTTAATCGCAAAGGGGTTAAGTTGTGGATTTTCTTTAAAATTGCTAAGGAAGGCTTTAAAATAAGATTTATCGAAATAAGGAAAAATAGATGAATTTTCATTTTTAGAATACCCATGAAATTTTATTCTTCAGCTCTTAAGAGACGATGCAATTTTCATTTAAGAGATGCAATCTATCCCATCGAATCCACTTTGTAATTTTCTCTTTATTTAACGACTTGGTATAATGACTTGTAAAGGCCTTGAATGTTGGCCGTGGACGTTGCTGCACACTCGGACGAAACCACTTTTCCCTTGCAGACAAAGTCTCCAAAAACGGCTTCAGAAAATGTTCTAGCTCGATAGCTTAGCTTAATTGGTTAAAGCATTTGCCCGGAAAGTGGAAGAGTCCAGATTCGAGTGCTTGTCCTATCAGTCTTCTTTTATGTGCGTTTTTCCTTGGGATTTTTCCTACTAGTAGATGCACGCCATAACATGCACCTTATCCCTTTTCCTTGTGTTTCATTGAATAAACTGACTTTACAAGGAAACGATTACATGCGTACTCGTTTGTTCGCGAAGAAGGGTGACTATTGTTTCCAAATTAAATCGTTTGTTTTTCTCGGATGTCAGAAAATCAAAGCATATAAGTCATCTGCTTAAATTTTCGATTAAGTTATATTTTGATATGTTTATGAAAATTACTTTATATAGGTAATCAAAATTTCGTTGTCGGAGTGAGTATTAATTATGCATGTGCATAAGTATACCCTATTAGTGGTCTAATTGCAGAAAGTTTAATAATTTCATTCATTAATGAGTATAAACCTAAAGATAACCCAAAGGTGGTATTTTCACATTTCTCTATTAGTTTGAAACTGCAATCTTAGTTTGGTTTAGTTGAAACTTGAGTTGATAAATGTTGACAAAATGTTTGGAGAGCACTACATCACATTATAATCATTCTACGTCTTCAGCAAAGAGTATGTTGCCCCAAACTAATTACAGGATTAAATCTTGATTTCCTTTTGAAATACATCCAGAAAGTTCAATTGGCTACTAGGCGTTTTTGCTTGAATCGGTATATTTCTCTCTTACAATTCTTCACGTTTCGTCTTTTTCTTAACATCTTGTGCTTTTTATCGTATTTCATTATTACCAATCGATTCAGCGAAACTCGGTCTTTTGCGATTCTTACCGATTCCCCCACAAATTTTCCCTCACAGTTACCTTAGTGACGGTTGCCATTGGAGGGGAATCGAGAGAAGGTGTGATGGTGTAGTTTTGGGGAGGATCCGCCCACGCTCCCGGGGGCTGTACGTAAAAAGAGGAGGGGCAGGAAGGGGATGTATCATCGAGAATCGAAATATCCGGAGACCTACAGAAGAAGATGCTCTTACCAAAACCACTCTTTTTCGAGTCCAGGACCACTCCCCAAGGAGACAGATGTCCAAGTGACAAAGTCTCTTCTCCTTGCTCCACATTTATTTTCTTCTTTTCTTATCCGCAAGAAGGAACAATCCATGCACCGTCCGTTTTCTCTGTCGTCTCCCATTTTCTTTTCGGGCCTTTCTTTGCGATGCTAAAAGTTATTATCAGAATACGGAGAATAGAGTTAGCAATCAAAATGCCGCAGGTTTGCATTTCATGAGAAACGTGAAAATATTTTGTTGCGAAATCAAGTGCATATTTGTTAATAATTCTTGCACATCCGTATCTACCAAAACTTTAAAATGGACTGATTTCATATATATATATACATACAAANTAGTCTATCCTCTTTACTCTCTATTCCCCTGCAAATTACCGTATCGTCTGCAAATATCCTAACTTTACTATCAATAAGATTGTTGAGGTCGTTAATGTATACTGAAAATAGTAACGGTCCGATGCTAAACTCATCTTGGAAGAGAAAAGAAGCTAGTACACTGCAAGGAAAAGTTGAGCGCTAAAGTACTGATACTTCTTATCTATTAGCCGGTGTAGTTTACTTTTTACACAGTACTGGGTTTTCGAAAGTGAGAAAACGTCAATAGGCTAAACTTTTATAATTATAATCATTTACGAACCGGAAAAGGCGCAACTTATTAGTATTAGTAATATGTTAAAGCAATTAATGATGGAAGTTTGCTCATCCTGGAATATTACTCTTATTCATCTACTCAGTAATAGGACCTAGTATTAAGAAACAAATTTGAAGTCATCTAAAGGGATTAGACGAAACGATTCTAAAGAAGCTACCATGTCAATGTGGTTAATTCAGTATTCGAGAAAAGGTATTAGCCAAAACTAGAAAATTGTCAGCGGAAAAGGTATTCCATGAAAGCTTTCTAATTTTCATTTTCACGATTGATGAGAACGAATAAGGTCGCAAATTTTTCAGGTGAGCATTTGAAGTTTTAGTTACTACTAGGGAGTAGTTACTTTGCCTCTGCAAGACTTACGAGTGATGAAAGACTGTTGGAAATGTAAGATGAAAATTTTAAATCGACAAAGATCTTGGTGGGTGGGTGGGGTGAGGATTAGATCTACCTAGATTATAGTACCAGTGACCTTTTATAGCTTATAATAAATTCTCATTTTGTGAGAACTTTACAGATTCAACTAATGAGTCTAGCGGATAGAGTTGAGGAATTGTCTTCTACCTAAAGCAAACTCATAATTACTCTCTATTCGTTCAAAAAATGAAATCGGATTTTTGCATTCTGGGTTCCATAGTCTCTCGCCAATCACTAACGGGATTCAACCATTTAATGATGACGAGAGTAAAAAGTTTAGTCTGAAGAGTTCCGCCGCAGAACAAACTTCGAATCTGTTATTGTGTTCCGATACCCTTCCATTCACGTCACCAATATAATATTTGATGTTGCTGGGAAACCCCTTTCATATATTTTTATCCGATTCCCTCTGACCCTCCACAGCGGTTCGTTTCCTTCCGGATCCGATCAGCCGATTTTTTCCATTCAAATCGAATTTCTATAAAGAGGGAATATCGTCAGCTGAAATTCCAGCTACAGGGAATGTTTGGGAGGCAGGAATTTAGCTTTTGGTATAAAACTGAAAAGGGTAAAATTTTAGCAGAGGAAAGAGTAGTATTCAGCGATAAATCACTCGCATCAAATCGTAAGTGTTTATTTGGTGAACATTATGGCTGCAATCTTAATAAAACCTACACGTGCTGCTTACAAAATAAATACGCTTCGTTTTAGCTTCTAAACAACGGTCGAATAAGATTCGATTTTAGTTACATTATAAGTCGGATAGCTACAACAAGAATAATTTCATCGGATTAGTATGACTTCCTGTTATTCGATGTATTGTCGTTGTATGATTCGTTGTATACTAAATGATACCGATGGAAAGTTTTATTCTTTATCTTAGTTATGAAAATGACCTTTGATTGGGGAATGGGAAATGTTATTAGCGTTGTAAACTTGTTGTGGGATGCCTTAATTCTTAAGTTTTGTTAACTTTGTTTTTTGTTTCTCTAACTAGATTACTCGCTCATCCACTTTATTTATTCAAATATTTCGGTTAGGCGTGATGTCAATGATTTTATTCTGAAGTTACCGAATACTGAATCATACTGAATTTTCTACTGCATCCACTCACACATACAACTTCCGTGTGTACGGGATTCGACATATTGAACTGAGAAGGATTTCAGGCTTTCCTGGCGTATGCTGCAGATGATTCTCGGGTTCTCCACCAGGTTAGATAATTACAATGCATAAATATAATAGATAAATCACTCAACGCCCTGAGGACGATGGCTGAGTTAGCCTTCGAAACGTCGGCCACAAATTATCTAACCTGGTGGAGAGCCCGAGAAGATTTCATCTATTGAACTGATAACTAAAAATTTTCTATCCTGACTTTCTCTCATGGTCGTTATAATGAGTTAAGAATCCGAGGATTGCTTCATCGATTGAATATTTGTTTGTTGAAAAAAATCAATTGGACCAGGGAAAGAGTGATTAAGAACTTCGAAGAGCAAATGAAGTTAAAATCAAAGGAAAACTTCCATAGAAGGACCACCAAAAAGTCTTCATAAAATATTGATGGCATACTTAATTTATTTAATTTGAAACATCCTAATTACGAGTATACGTATACCCTCTGACCATTTCAATACAAAACAGATTTTAGGTATCGAAAATGAGCATAAGTTCGCCTGGCCACGACTCGGGTAAGGTGATGAAATGTCTACTAAATTTGTGTTATTTTATAGTGCTATGTTATAGAAGTAGTACGCAAAACTTTGCAAATAAATACACAATCGCAATTTTTGCAGTTATAGAGTACTACTGGAGGTCAATAGAATATTTCTATCCAGACAAATTTTAATTTTTGTTTTAATTTTGACATGGAATTCGCAAACCTCGTATCCACAAACTTTGAAAGTAAGAGAATCTTAAAATGTATCGCCGGAAACTGTCCTATCGCATAAAAAATGAACAAAATATATCTCATGCTATTCTGAACATTGTATATGAGAAACGAATAATTTTTGGAGTAATTTTTCTATATAAGAGAAGGATATTACTAGCAAAAATAGAATTTTTAAAATTGCTAAGATAGGAAATATGAGAGGAGATACTTAATAAATATACATACCTAACCGCCTAATCAAAAGCCATTTTTTAGAAATTTCCCAAATTTTCTTACATGTCGGTACTAAAAGAGGTTATTTTCTCTTGCACCTCCGTGTAATATTATCAAATGTAAACTTAAAAGTATTTTGAATCAAATTATAGGAAATTATAATAGTCCAGAGGATATTCATTTAAAGTAAATTTCAATGGAGATCAGATGTAGGAAATGACTAAAGAAAAATACAAATGTTCTGTATTCTGCATCTGGAAGTAAAATATATTAGCGTTGCAATTCTGTATCTAGTATTATAACAAAAACATCTTTCATAGAATAAGGTCCACGCATATAATTTGTTTTCGCATTATTCTTTCCTCGGGGGCATGTAATGTCAATGTTGCTCTTCTACAGTTTAGCCCAATTCAAGTTACGCATTACAGCGTCAGGCTCAAATGTGAACTGAGTGAACGTTCATACCACATAAATATACTTTAAGCTCAACGGATCCGCTTAAATATTCCGGATAAATTATTTATTTACATGAAACTAAAACTTAAATGATTAGACTTTCTCAGTTATTCGTCCTGCTCGATTAATAATATGCCCACGTTCTCTCTTCGGATTGAAAAATAACCAAATAAATGAATAAAAGCAAACTTTGAGCTTGATAAATTTTATTGGAGTTCCATTCCACAAGGCATCATTCATGCGAAAATATTCCCCACGGATCGTAGACTCGGCCAATTCTTATTCAAAAATAAGACTCTTAAGTCTCTTGTTTTGCTTTTGAGACCTG
Source organism: Ladona fulva (assembly GCA_000376725.2). Lineage (NCBI taxonomy): Eukaryota > Metazoa > Arthropoda > Insecta > Odonata > Libellulidae > Ladona > Ladona fulva. The sequence continues at coordinate 842,093 of KZ308520.1, forward strand.
CTCAAGTTCCATTTTGCTGATGAGGTTTTTCATATATATTTCAGCATTTCCTGGGCCCATTTCCTTCAATTTTTTCTCATTTGGCTGCAAGACTAAAACTCTATTTCCTCCTCGACCTTTCCGCTGCTCTGTTGTTTCATATAGCAACCGTGTCCCCAATCTTTCCTCCAATCTTCTCTTCCGATCCGATGACTTTCTATTCTCTCAATCTAGTTTCCCTTTAAAAACTCCGCCTGCAGCATTTCATCTTAGCAAAACTCAATGTAATATCTCAGTCTTTCAAAGTTTTCCGGAGTATAAAGTCGTTTAGCCAACCGACTGTCAAGTTAATTTCAATTCAGCAAAAGAATTCGAAGGGTTAATTGGAAAGGGAAAATGTATTCTGCACAGCTCGTTAAAGGCTTAAATTTTTCTCATTTTTACTTCTCGGATAATTCAAAGAGATTGCATTACAAATATAATAAATTGCATACATTTTTCATACACTCACCAAACAGGTCAGTTGGTGTAGCAAGTTTTGGTGAATCTTATAGTTCAAGTTACTAATAGCTATAAACCCTTAAGCATGTCTTTCTAACGCATGGATATATATTATTCAAAATAATGGACGAAAACAAAACACGTAAACATGAACGTTATCATATACTTAAGTAATAAATATTAAACCGCTGTGCTATGATGTGATGAAAAGACATTTTATTCACATCGTTACTTTCTGCATTTCTGTGATGTTTCGATGATCGCATGTTTGTTCTATCTATTAAAGAGTAGTCCTCAGCGCAACTGTGGCCAATTTTCGACTCGGGATTTATTAATTCGATTCATGCTTAATATCACTGCATGATTGACAATGTTGACATATCGCAGCCGGAACTTTGGTCCGCGGAGATTTGGTCCGCTACGTTTTGGTCCCACGACAATTTGGTCCCGCTACGATTTGGTCCGCGACGATTTGGTCCGCGGCGGCTGGGTGCTACGATGATTTAGTAACGACACGCGATAAATTTTTTGTTGGGCAAGGGCAAATTAATGCAGCAATCCGTCTATTTTTCTGATCGCTTGTAATGATCTCAGTGACCACCAACAAGAATTTTTATAGTATTAAGTTGGTATATTTTCCGTTGAAAGGAAATTTTCATTTATAATAATTATTAAAATGGACGTAATTGGAATTATCTTCCTGTTTCAATCTAACCAATTGCTCTTAGTCATGTCTTGACAGAATAAATACATTAAAATCTTTACCCCTTTTCATTAAAGAAATATAGTTAAGATTCCTTCCAAGGAATTTGATATGAACGATTGCCTTTTAGCCTCATAAATTTGTTACTGTTTATTTCTCAGAAAGTCCAGATAAGAAAGGGCGATGCGGGTAATGAAACCCAAACTTCCTCCAACCAACTCCATTATACATATATTTATTGCGTTACGCATTGTTTATTCGTAATCTGTACAACGGTACGAGTGGTTCGATACCCATTACCTACGTATTCACACACATATGTAGCATACTCCTCCCTCCCCCACCTCCTCCGCCTTACAAATAACCATTTCCGTTTGTCCATTTGAGTAATCTTTATGTAACTGCCAGGAGATTTATAGCAAACGTCAGCGTCCTGAAATTGTCTACCCTCCTCTTCTCCCAATGATTTCGATATGAACAATATCCTTTTAGCAACATAAATTTGTTATTGTAAATTTCTATGGTTATTTGCAGTCTCTCTTCCAAAGTACCATTCAAATTAATCATCTATGCCAATTTCCTCCCTTCGATATTTATCTCTGAAACAACACTCATTTATCTCGAGATGCGTATTCCTTGTTTATCAAAGACTTTAATTTATAAATAAACTATAGTTTTGTCATATTCTTACGTCCGGATAACTGTTTTCCTCCCCTATTGCACGCTCCGATTCCAGTAAGGCATACTTCTAATTATTGTTTAACAAAAGGTTAAATACTAACAAAACTATTGAATTCTATCCAGAAACAACAATAACAATTAATTATGAGAAATCTCAGCCTTGCCCAACAAAAAATTTATCGCGTGTCGTTACTAAATCATCGTAGCACCCAGCCGCCGCGGACCAAATCGTCGCGGACCAAATCGTAGCGGGACCAAATTGTCGTGGGACCAAATCGTAGCGGACCAAAACGTAGCGGACCAAATCTCCGCGGACCAACATTCCGGGTGCCCTGACATATTTACGGTCCATAAGTTACTATGATTTGCTACATCTTTTATTGATACGCGGTTTACCATTATATTCCTGGTGTATAATTATTATAGATATTTAACCGCAATTAGATGCGCAGACTTCTAGCTCCGTAGTAAGGACTAAACATACAAAAATTTCTAAACCCTAATAATATTAATAATCTAAATTTAAAGTGATCCATAACAATCTGCTATTTAGAAATATGTTTGGATTATAACAAATTATTAGCACCGAAATAGATTCACAAAAACAAAATATCCTGCAAAATCTTCATTAATCTTAAAATATCTGGTGCATTATACAATATTTTTCAGTTCCTGTCTTGCCTTTACGACAGCTGTGGTGGCCACATATCATATAAATCCTTACCCGTATGTCAAGCAACGGGTAATTCCCTACTTTCACAGTACGTATTTGCAATTCCTCAAAAATTTTATTCTAAGAAAAACTTTTTACAACTGTACTACTAAATAAGGACATACACCTCTTCTTCAAAGCTTTCTTATTTATTTGTATGTCCCGTTGTGTGGTTTGTGATCCCTTTAACTGATCCCATTCCGCAACGCCTCTATTAAAAGAGTGTTTGACGATACTTATTTTTTGCGTCCTAAATTTTATTTAGCGGTGATAACTATCACTACATCTTCTTACAAATTTTAAGTATAGATCCAATCCTTTATATTTTTCCAATATTTTCTGCCTGCTAGATTTTGGGAAACAAGATCTTGTGATTAAGAGATATCAAGGGATAAATAAGTAACATCCTACTCCACAAAAGTTGATCTCATTTTATCTTATCTTATTTACCACAATTTTAAGGGAAAGGGATTCGATGCTTAGTTTAAGTCTAAAAGTAAACATAGAATAATTTATACATGGAATAAATGTATGTATGGAGTAAAATCCATTACTCTCCTAATACCTCAGTCGTTATAAGTCGGCAATAAATTTTAGAATAGGAAAGAAAAACATCATACTATATCATTTGCGAACTGTGTTCAGAAACGATCCGCGATTTTAATATAAAAAAATTAATAGGTTAAACGCATGGTGGCCACACCATCTGCCAAGTAGTGAGCATTTTGCATGGTATGGACGTAGATATAGGTATAAATAATGAAGATGGCGTTTATCTTTTTCAAAGAGACCTAATAATTATGTCGCTACATGACGATATAGTTGTAGATTAACCAAAAGAACCAGAAATTTGATTTTTCTTAACTGTTTTTGAGGTTTAATTTCATATGACGTAGACATTTTTTATCGAAAATGCCTAAAATTTTAATGTCTTAATTTTACTACTCTTTGGGTTCCTCGTTGGCAAAAATCAATGATTTCTAAATTGAACGGAACCGTTATCTTAGAGTGTGCTATGTCTATGTCTATGTTTTTACCCTGCAAGCCGCCTTTCGGCGTGTGGCAGGGGGTGCATACACCACGACTCTATTTCCTTAATCGATTATTTTCGCGTATCGTTCGCGGAAAGAATGAGTTCTTGAATCTATTCGTTCTGGCATCTATTTCTCTGATCTTTCNTTTATGAACAGTTTCTAAGTGTAGAAAAGTTTTCTTTGAATCACGTCTTTAAGAAGGATGTTTGTTTCTGCTGTTGAATGACAGAATTTTATTGCAAATGTTTGTTTCTAATCTAAAATTTAAAAGTAAGGAAAATTCAATAGGCTAAACTTTTATAATTATAATCATTTACGAACCGGAAAAGGCGCAACTTATTAGTATTAGTAATATAAAAAATACGCGAACATATATACTCTCGGCCAGAAATTCGTGTTTAGCCGGGAATCGAACCCGGAACTTTGGTGCAGGAAAGCTGTCATCAGGTGATTAGACCTGATGATGTAGTCACGCTACAAAACCATGGTCGTGTGTATGTTGTTTTGTGTGGTATAGTAAAAAGTTCACTCTAATGGAGCATTTTAATATTTTTAATATTAATAATTACCACAAGATTACCCCTGAATCTGTATCGAATATTTTATCCCTTCATTCCGTCAAATTGCATATTTGATCAATAAATAAAATACCCAACCTCAGAATTCCGGCTATTCATTTAAATGCCACCGGTTTAAGCACATGGCATCATCTTGAGGGTAGTGATTACTTTTTTTTTCTTTTCTATCCTGAGGATGACGCCGATCGTCGAAACAGGTTTCTTTCATATAAACTCGCCTAATTTTTCCAAGGCGTATTCCATTTCCTGTGCTTCCTAATTAAGACATTATTCCAAATTAGGACATTATTATAACTATTTGTAAATCACGGTGTGGGAGCTTAAGCTAGAGTCCTAGTTCATAATTAACCAATAAAGTTTGGAAAATGTGTAATCTGATTTTAAAATACCATCGCAAATTTCCTGTTTTGATAGCTGAAATTGATTCAGTAAATTGGGTGCAGTTTGATAGCACTCTATCCAACGTAGACACCAAAATGAATTTTTCAACCTTTTTTTTTCAATTAATTGATGCCCGAAGGAGACGTCACATTGCGAAAATTATTGGAAGAGTAAGAGAACGAAGAATAATCTCCCGTGGTTTTCATTGACGTCCCAGGATGGATTACATCCAAAAGAAAGAAAAACCAGTCTGAATTTAATTCGTATCCCCCATCCCAGCCGCCGAGGAACCTTTCGCTTTCGTTCCCTTTCACGATGATGTCGGACTTAATCGAAACGCCTTGCTTAAGAAGGAAGAGGACGTAGAATGAAGCAGTAGACGATAGGTAGGGAACAAGGAAAGAGGAGGGCGTGTGAAGGAGGATAGAATATGGGTGAAGAGAGGAGAGGACTTTGTGCTGGACAGATTGCGGCGTTTTCCACGAGATGGAATTCTTGGCCACAGTTGCGTGGAGAGAAAAAAGGTAAAGGGACAGTTGATAAAGCTGGAATGTGGCAGAATGCGTAGAAATTGAGAGAGAGAGAGAGAGAGAGAGAGAGAGAAGGTGGAGAAAAATGGACGTCAAGGGACAAAGGGAAGGGTAGTATTACATATGAGAAAAGTATGAGGCCGAGAGGAGAATGAATTGTATGGGAGGACAAACTAACCAGAATGGAATGGTATAGCAAAACGGTGAACTAATGCGAGTGCAATGAAGTGAAAATAAACAAAGGAATGAAATAAATAAAGAAAATAGAACATCTCTCTGGTTAGTATTACTGGATCTTTCCGATTTCTTCTAAACCTCAACCGTTTTCCTTCATTAGCGAACTATAAAGAAATGTTGTCCGCGAGTTGTAGATAGAACAAAGACGTAAAAATACCTGCCAGATGTCGATGCGAAACGTAGTAACCATGGCTATTCTATTTTTATATGACTAAACACAAATGCGACACTTTTCCTTAAATGTGATCAAGGTAGAAGCGTATCGTGTTATTTTTCTTGATCGAGACCATCCACAAAGTTAAGGCCTAAATATTGAATTACATTATGATAACAAAATAGTGATATAAGAACTGAAGAAATATTTCATTGAACATGAATGCAGCCAACGATATATTTTCTTTTATGCCTGGCCTATGAATTTAGGAACTCGATTAATAGTTTTTAGTTCCAACACCGGCAGTATGTACAGGTCACGTAAATCTAATACAATTATAACTTCTAATTTTTCATACTAATGACTATTATAGCCAAAAATCATCACAGTTTTGAAAATTTGAGGTCTAATTTCCTATCGCTGCGAGCTATTAAATTAAACTGTTGTAATCGCTACGTACCCGTTGCCGACAACGATTCAGATTTTTCTTACGAAAATTACGAAAAAAATAAACTTTTTCTAATTGATAGGGAATCATAATCAATAGTTACTTGGTTCAGTCCTTGTTCATCCAGTTTCCTGTTAAACACATTTGGAACTTTATTACATGTAAAATCAATGGTGGAATGAAGATAGTCTCTATAATTTCCTGATTTCCGATTTCAATGAACATATCGCAGCGACTAATTAACAAGAAAATAGAAGTGATTCTAATAGTTCATTAGAAATCATGAATTAGGATGAACTATTAATCAGAACCTGGGGAATGCGGACTCTAAGGGAGGGTTTGGAACCCACATAATAACCTCTGGCTATGCCACTGGTATATATGTAGTTTAAGCGGAACAAAACTACTTTAATTTTGTATACAATATAAGAACTTCCCCCTTGTCTCAACATAAAGCAGTGAAACTATTCTTATATTATATTTCTTCCCCTTCCTCTCTCTAGACCCTTTTAATTAATTTTCCCGTTCTCTCTCCCCATTCTTCCATTCCATTTTCCAGAGTCACATCACGTCAACGAGTAGACGGGGACCGCTTCGAATGAAATTGAGCGAAGATTTTCATTCCAATCGTAGAGCTTTGTTTTCGGGTAAGGGTTACCTTGTGTAACAATCTCAGATACTTTTTTAAACGTTCCCTTGACGACCAGAAATGACGCAGTTTCCAATCTTTACTTTCCAATAGGCATTGGAGTAAGTACAAGGCTGCAAGAGGATATCAGAAGAGAGAAACTCAATTTAGTAATGGAAAATAGAGCTTAATATGTTTAGGATTAACTCGTGGCAAATAATCCCCGTTTATGAACAGTTTCTAAGTGTAGAAAAGTTTTCTTTGAATCACGTCTTTAAGAAGGATGTTTGTTTCTGCTGTTGAATGACAGAATTTTATTGCAAATGTTTGTTTCTAATCTAAAATTTAGAATGAAAGAGGATACAACCCATGGAAGTCCTTGAGTTTGTCTCATAAATTATTTCAGGTAAACGTGGATTTTTAAATTTTCCAATTTTACTTTAAATACTGGGTCACGGTTAGGAGTACATCTTGCAGATATGGCACTAAACCTCAACTTTTCAACAATCTACTCAATTCAACACGTGCGTGTGGACTTCTCCAGTAACATTTTTCGAATTTGATTCAAATCGCTATCTAGAAAGATCTATTTTTTTTAAACATCTTCTTACTGCTATCTGTTAAGAATCATTGCAAACTGAGATTACTACAACAACAATACTGAGTTATTTTAAAGGGAAGCAGTAAAGAGGCGAAGGAATTAGGGTGCAAAACAATAGTGAAACCGATTTTATAGTATGCTACTAATGTCTGGGATCCGTACGACAAATTAAATACTAGTAAAATTGAAAAGGTTCAAAGAAAGGCAACCAGATACGATATGTATTGGATAGACTCAAGAAGATGGGCAGCGTAAGTGAAATGCTCGAAATCCTCGGCTGGGAGACATTAGAGAAGAGTAAGAAAGTCAACAGAGTGATGGGCTATTTCAGGTTAGAACAGGCGGTGATGCTTGGGAGGAATTAAAAAGAAGAATAGAAAAACCAAGTAACAAAGCGAAAGGAGATCACGATAAAAAATATTAATTAAGAAAGCAAAAGACAAACATTGCTATATAAATACTCGTTCATCAATCGAGGAATAAAGGAATGGAATATGTTGCCAGAAGAAGCACTTAATCCCTTATCAAAAAAACTGTAATGGGATTCAGAAATAGGTGTAAAATATTAGCACTAATATAATTATTTTTACTTAGACTAAAAATTCTTTTAATGTTTGCACAATCATCTATTGGATGGGAAATAACATATGTATTGGTATGGTATTTGTATTTTGTCTGAGGTGTATTTTTGTATTGAGAGGAATGGGGATTTGTTACCACCGGACTAGTATTCCATCTGTAACGTATGTAATAAATAATAATAACTAAGGAAACAACGTGCGATGGGTACTATAAGATTTACTTACATTTAAATATTTCATGAACATACGATAATGACTGTCTTTTCCTAGAAAATGATACGTTACCATATATTACAATGACTATATTTGATGATCTCATTTCTATGTATTCGAATCTAAACTAGATCAGACAAATCAATGACAAAAAACGGAGATCTATTTTTCATTCTCAATCTCAAATACCTTTCCTAACCGCCTAAATTGTTTTTAAATATATTTTTTAAATCAAAGTCCATGAATTCCAGCCATAAAAAAAGAAATTGAGAGTGATTTTAAATATGTATTAGTGCTGTATATTGGTAAAAACATCGATAAAATGTACAGTTAAATTTTTAGATGGGGCAAGACGGAAAGGCTAGTTGGAGAAGTGGATGAAAAGCATACAGTAATATGAAATAAAGGCTATCATTTTAAGTTTGAATATGTTTATAAACTTTATCTAAGAAATATAATAAATTACAGTTGAATGGGGATTGAATTATGAGAAATCTGTTACTGAATTTCTTATAGTAACGGATATTAAAGTACAAAATTGCTACTAGGATATAATAGTACTACAATAATATTTATCACTGGAAAAAAGTAAGAAAATAACAAAAAAAAGTTAACAAATTACAGGCATGCTGTAGAATTACTGATAACATTGTGGAAAATAACCATCAAGTTCGAAAAAATCATGTATTAAGTATCAGAATTTACAACCTAAAAGACTGCACTCCACAAAAATATTTCTGTGGAGTGTGCTAGTTTATAAATCGGGATCTACTTTCTCTTCGGAAAAATTGTTTCCTGTGTTTTACTTTATATTTAGAGCATTAGCCGTTTGAGAGAAGAACTGAAGATAAAGATCAACTTTAAAATGTTCGTAAACAATTTCAAGAATTAAGCTCAGAGGAGCCATTAACCAAGTTTCAAGGCATATTATTTATCATTGCTATTGCTGCAGAGAAATTTAAAAATGACTGCGTGACACTTAGAAAGAAAAGCTAACGCTGCGTAGGATATTGAACGTATGTTCGGCTGCGCGCACGCTTTAGCATTTATATATCGCCTGCATGTACGTGGGCATATTGAAATTTTTCCACAACATGATGGAGCAACATTGGGCGCCATCTGCGGCGACGCGATGTCACATATAAAATCGGAAACTCCGTCAGGAATTGCGACTCGCAACAAAGTTACTGCCCGTAGGGGCCCTTTCGGCAGAAAACCAGGGATGTGTGCCCCTGTTTCCACGCATGATTTGGCGTACGAGAGGTGTCTGCAGCTTAAGGCAATTTTCCTTTGTGAATAGCCTGTTCTGCGTCGTTGTCACGGCAACCAGTCGCGGTCGGGTGGCTTCCATTGAATCCTGGCCTCTCTGCGAACCTTTTGATATAAAAGAAACCTTTGCAAGTAACCATATCGACGGATGAGAGCGAAACAATGCGATATGGGAAGAAGAGACCCCCTTCGGGAATAAAATCTCCCCGAGCGAGAAACTTATTAATTTTTATCCTCCGTCCATCCCATTTGTCTCGCTTAGTCGCTTAATTGAAAGAATTAGCGAAGAGAAGGGCTGTCGCACCGCACTCTAATAGGTCGTGACACTTGCTTTTGATGGGAGCTTAACCCAGTTCGATGGGAAACCCCTTCGGGATGCTGTCGTCGAATTTCGGAACTCTCCATGGAAAGTGGCTTCCCTCCTCCCGGATCCTAGCTCTGTGCCTCTAACATGAACCCGTTTCCACCGAAAGATTCCGAGGGCGGATGTTCAGAGGATGAGGGTGGGAGGCAAGTGTTTGAAAAGGGCCACCTGCGGATCGATGCAACGAAACATCCCGTGGCTGGTGGAGGGAATTCCTTCAAAGTGCTCTTCCTCGCAGAACGAAATGCAATGGGTATAGTTCCCCCTATAGGTCTTCTACTCATGCAATCCCTTGTTCTGCAGGGTAAAGTATATTAGGATCTTATTTGGTTTGCGTCGGTGAGACTCCATAGCTTGAATTAACGGATAAGGGGTTTAGCCACAATCAGAAATCCGTGGTTTCAATCCTGGATGGTTAAATAGGTACAAAATGTATATAAAAATCTACGTCCGCTTGTTCAATACCTTTCAGAGGGTAGCGTGTAAGTAAGACATCCACGGGAAGTCCTGTGATGACAATACCCCAAAGTTGCGAAACGCTCCGATAAAATTAAAACATGAAGAAATAGTAAAAATACTAATAGTATCACTACATACGTGAATTAGATGAAGAACAGCATCAGTTCAAGAAACGAGGAATAGCGTATTACATCCGCAGCATTAGTAACCTTAAATGCAATGGTGTCGGCCTTAACTTGGTGGTATTCCATAGCAAAAAGCAATTGCAAAGAATTCAATTTTATTATACAAAACCACAAAGTATAAATAAATTGAATTCTTTGCAATTGCTTTTTTTATTAGTAACCTTACTTTGTAAGTAGTGTAAAGGGACTATAGGTGTACATCTTCTACATGGTATTTACCCTAAGGGAGAAAAATCTTTCTAGAACTTCTTTTAGAATCTTTCTAAAAGAGTTCTATGGATATCTATCAATCCTGTATCACAAAGTCATTTGTTTAGGTCGAATGAAAATAGTACTAGAAAAACATTATGAACTGATTATGAACTATTCAACAAATATTGTCTTCGTAATCTTGTATGAAAGTTGTTAAATTTTCAGTAATGTTAGTCGATACTATTTACAACCTGTCCTTTAATCAAAATCAAGAAAGTTCCCCGAAGCAGCTTTGAAAGTAACATCTTGATAAAGTGAACGTAATAACGTATCGTTTTAGCTTGGAAATTGTTATTAGGACAAACATAGTTGCGAATTTCAAGTCTCGGAACATTATCGGGAAAACATCCGACTCCTGAAGTTTCGTCAATTATAAGTCAATCGCTTTATGGTCATCANATCGTCATCTTTTTCTAAATGGGCCTAAATACACATGCATTCTTATACGAAAATGAATAAACTCGGAATCAACAATCGCATTGGTCGTCAGGGGGACGGGTTGTTTACAACCTCGAAATTTCACAAAATATTCGCATATTTTATCTAAATTTCAGTTTCGAAACAAAAGCTTTATTCTACGACAATAATAAGAATCTGTATTTAATTTCCCTTTTTTTGGTACTTATCTTGATCTTATGCGACTATTCCTTCTAATTTAATTTTGCAAAAGAAATAAAGTCTGCAACCTTTACGTGTATTTCTTATGGAAATCTATCTGAATGATCTAGGATCAAACCCAGCAAAGTTATCAAATAAAAATATGACAGTGCTTCCTTCTGGGTCTCAGAGAACACGTATGCAAAATTTGACGCAAATCGGACAAACGGTGTGGACTCCAATCGTGAACAAACAAACACACAAACCCACAAACACACAAACCCACAGAATTTCTGCTTTATGTATATAGATACATACATACATGGGACTTTATTTGGCGAAATTGAGTCTATAAAGTCCCATCTTCCAGCTATATGATACGGATGATTATACAAAAAATTAGATGTGATTGCAATTTGACTGAATTGTATATTGCGCGGTGTATTTAAATTCATCATTGATTTAGATTATTATGAATTAAGAAAGTGATGTTCCTGAGCTATAGCTTGAATTTTGTCGCGGAAATCTTCATCATGCTTCCGAAATCTCTAAAATCCGTTAATTGGTCTCAACTTTGAAGAAGAGTTTCAAGAGTGCTTAGGAAATATAATTGAGATACAATACCAGTGAAGCATCTTATCTTCTGACAAGATTGGTGAAAAATACAAGTTCACCCGAACAGCTCAGAAGTTTTAGAACGTCATTAAGAATTCCTCTTGGGATGTGATAAAGTTAATATCTTGTATCTCTGGTTTATGAGATGAAACTTGTTTGCTAATTAAAATGGATTCTAAAGGCGATGGGTAGCGTTGTTCAATAAAAACTGAAAGCAATACTTAAGAATTTCTTGATAATAGGTATCTTTGATCTAGTGATTAGCAGGTATTGAGATAAGCACTTTGGGTTTCTAGATAATTTTAAAATGAATAATTAGGACCTCTTCCTTTTTTTAAATAAAAGAAATTCTTTGTTATCTGTTGTATCTTGACTTATATACGACTAAACTATTGAAATTGAATCATCGATGGAAGACGTTGAACGCTTGACTTCGTGGTTCGACACCATCGAATAAACATACTTACTCTTTTCAACGGAAAATTTTGCAAGACAGGTTTCATACACGTGTTTATATTTTTATCTTGTGCCTGAGATGCAAGCATGTTCGCAAAAACGGTCATGTAGTAAAATGTCTATGGAAAAATAGTATTTTTATTAAATGCCAAAACTAACTCCTCTGTAACCGCCGTTTTATTAGCGTTGAAAGCGAAAAGGTTTGCTTCCGTATTTAGTCATTTACTTAGGTACTCGATTTTGAAGCTGTGAGGAAAAGTGCTTGGTGGGCAAATTTTCCAGTCCTTCCGGCATACATAATGGCTTCCAGAGAAAGTTAATTATGTTAATGACCCCCTAAATGAATAAGTAACTAGAAAATGTATTATGCATGGCTTCTGATATTATAGTCTTCCGCAAGAAAAGACCGATATATCTGTTTAGCATTTGAGACAAACTTTTCTGGAATAAACATTTTTAACTTCTGAAGAGTAAAAGAAAAGCAAAGGTATTTTAATCAAAAGTGAATATTGTTTGACCTATAAATACAAAATTTTCGTCAATTCAAGTAATAAAAATATTGTCAACATTAATTTTCCCCAAGAAAAATATCGCAGGAAACACTAAATGATTGTGTCTATTTTTGCGTAAAATATCATTTTAATTCAAACAATATATATTTAAATGAAATGTAAAAATATATGAACGTAAAATGGAGTTAAAATGATAATACAGTGTGAAAACCCGATGATATATATCTATTTAAGGTTTACTTTATTTATCACCTACTACTTTTTTTTTCTTTTGGAAGATTATTTATATACAGTTAATTATATCATCGTCGACAGTTGGAATTGTTTGAAAATTATTCCAAAATTTCTAAGAGTACATAATGATAAGTAGACCTCAGAATTGAAATTAAATATGGAATACATTTATTGAGGGAAACTGAAATAAGGGAATTTTGATCTTATCATTTATATACCCTATAGCAAAGAACAGAGGCATCTTTGAGGATACTAAAATACATGTAATTAGGAGGTGGAGAAGTGTGCATTTTTCAAAAGGAGAAAATAATATACAAAATGCAGTAAGAAAATACGGACTTTGTTGGGGTCTAAAGTTCAGTCTTTGGTAATTACTCTTATAATTTTTTATATAATACGTTATTTTTAGCATAATCTTTACTTTTACCATTCCCTGCAAAAAGTATAGTTTACATGAAAAAATGTTAAATAATTTAATTAATAAGTTTACATGAAAAAATGTTAAAATAATTTAATATTCCTTTAGATACTTTTGTGAATTTCAAAATCGCCTAAACTAAACTCGCTTATGCTATACAACAGTTGACAACTTTCGACTAGCAGATGCCGTCTAAATACGCAAAAAAACACTTTCCTATGTTTCAAATATCAACTATGGAATCATACGTAATTTACAAAGATTTATCGATATTTTTTAATCAAATCAAAAGCTTAAAAGAGATTCCATAACTTTGGCAATGCCAATTAATTTTTGATCCGTTATTTTTACCACTCTATTATAAACACAGAGAAGGTTGTAGAATAACTATTATAAGATCGTGTGTTATTATGCCGCCGTAAGTTTCTTATTAATAGTCTGTTGGGTACGTGGAAAACTTTGCATACCTTTAATCAATATGAATGAATTTACCCTCTCCTTTTTGGAGATACTGATAAATTTATAAGGATTCTAATCTTTGAGGAAGAGTATCTAGTTGCAAATTATATACTGGCGGAACTTTATCCAATTTCTCCTCCATTCATTTAATCATCTATCCTATTAATAATTAAAACGTTAAAGTCTGATGTTTTGTTTTTAAAATACTTATGTGAAAAACATCCTTTCGATATTACGGTCGTTTAAATACTGAAGAAATCTTGATAACCATAGAATTCAAGCTTGTATTTGCGTTTCTTTCATCTGTTTCCTTACTACAGTGATCCCCAAGGTCTTCTTTAAGAGTTAATTCAGAGTTTTCGCTGCAAGACGACTGGAAACTAGCCTCGTCGAAAAAGTTCTTTTTTAAAGGGTGCCGGATTCAAATCCAACGCTGTAAGGACCACAGTACTCTTGAGTGATCTCTTATTCTTGATAAACAGAACGGCTGCTAGGTCTAGCGAAATAATTCTTTTTCCTGGACTCGATCCAAGCCACTTGAGATGGAAACCTGACCGGGTCTCCACCGTTAGCCACACAGAAACAAAAGATAAGGAAAAGGAATAAAGAAAGAAAGAAACTTGTGTAACGATGCAAATCAGATTCTCGCCCAAGCTGAACGTGACCTTTCGCGAGGTATGTATATTTGTATTTTAAATACGAGCATGTTATTTGCTAGTCTCATGTGGTAATATCTAAGTTACGAGTAGAAGACAAGAATAATGCTGTTAAATTCTGTCTAACATCGTTTGGTTATTTCTGAGAGAGTTACTTTCAAATTTTCGTTTAAGTCGAATATAATCAATTTCCTTCCAAACATTTTCTCTCGTCTACAATTACGTATACAGAAAATCGTTGTGGAAATTAAAAAGAAATCGCTATGACCTTTAATTACTCTACCACCTTTGTGAAGTTAATCTTTAATTCTAGCAAAATACCTTTCGGTGTCATGGTAAAGTTTTTCGTTATTTATTCGTTTAAGGTAATAAATACGTCCTGAATAAAAGTCCAAAGATGGTTAATTCTCGGCTAGTTTCATTGGGGAAGATCAGGAGGAGTAAAGTAGCCATCCACTTTGATTTTCTCATTCATTCCAAAGTATGCTCAAGGATAATTATCACCCAAATAATCGTTTGAGCCCTTACGACCTTTTCAATCGAAATAAGCGCATTATATTTCCGTTAGACGTCAAGTGCAACGAAGTGACGATACAGTAGAGCTACTTCATTTAAGAGCATAAAAGCTCGTATACCTATTGAAACAACTATAATTCTATACGATTAGTTGGTGTTTCCCCCATACACCATACATAGGAATATAATCTTCTGCATACTAGTATGAGTGCCTGAAAGCAAAGCAAGTTATTCGGAAACAAGCATTCTTTCGGGCCCTTTTGACAAGAGAGCCATATCTAGTGCGCTATTTCATGAAGATATCAAGTCACACGACACGATGAGATATGAAACACATAATTCTTAACTTCGACACAAATGGAATACGCGAAGGAGTTCATCGTGTGAACTCGAATCGTCCATGGAACGAAGGGATGTTTTGTTCTTCGATCTCGCACGCAGAGCATTCCTCAAAGGAATTAAGCAAGGACGAGCGCAATCAGGTCAGCGCTTCTCAGTCATCGTGGAATGTTTCTTACTGAACATAAGAGTCGATGTTAAAGGGAACACATCCTACTCTTTTGCACGGAAGACTCCAAAGGCTATCGCTCGCGTAGATGACATTTATTCCCACGAGCATGAAACATTACTCCTAGTAAAAGAGAAAATGCCTTAAATCAATCTTCGTGTCAAAATAATCTAGTTTACGGGTGCTCAAGTTTTCAACTTTTATGTTGGATGTATCTCCCTAATTTCATGTAACTAAATCATTATTTTTCAATTTTAGCTATATATAAACAAAAAAAATGTTGTTTAAATCGTAAAAAGTCATACCTTTGGTATTAGTTCCATCAGTAATCAAAACGAATAGTTAAGGATAATAATAACGAATCGGTTAAGGATCTAAGAATCCAATTCTTATATGTAATTGAAATTAATGCAATATATCAAGTATTAAATATAAATCGATTATTTTATAAAACCTATTACAATTAATAATGAATTACCATATTTAATTACAGTCCAATTCATAATTTTGTATTTGACATGTTCGATTTTAAAACAATTTCAATTATAATGTATTTGTTTTTACGGATTTTGCAAGTTTTAATTCTAAAATCCTCTATGACCATTTGGCGTGAAAATCAGTTTCTACTCTTTTATTTTAATCCGTAAATTGACAGGTAGTAGAGTCTAGTATAAAAGTAGCTCGCATGAAACACGCCGAGCAGCCAAGTTCCATTGGATTATAGCCGAGAGATTTTTCTATTTCAGAGATTTGTTATCAAAAAATAAACGCGCGCGGGCACTAAAAATAGTTCTCTATTAAATAAATAAATAGGTATGGAGTAGAAACCTCAGATGCCTAGGTTTCCTACAGGCTTCCTAATGAATTTATAGCACCTCCCTCCACAATAACTGGGAATTGAAAGCCGCATAACTTAAACTGAATTCACGGAATATATATATATATCTCTCTCTCTCTCTTTTTATGTCATTCTGGAAAATTACAATAATATCCTCGATAACTTTAAGTAAAGAAAATATACTAATTTTCAATATACGTAAAATTGCGAAGTCAGATAAAGTGACTTATTATCATTAATATCACTATTTCTATGCGAATAATTGATAACAAACAGTTCTTATTCCTTTCCGTTACTCACCCCACTGAGGATGGTAACATCCGCATGCAATAGGATTATAATATTATTTCTCACATCCGAAAGAAAAGCAAAACCTGAATCTGTAAATGTCATTAACAAGGAAGATATACAACAGAGTTAGAAAATACCTTTACAGTTCTTAAATTTCCTTTTTGTGAAATTGTTAAATTTTGTTAAAAAATAAAGTTGTGTTTTTTCTATAAGTAAGCTAGAAAATAATTTATCGTGTACATTGCTGTACCCGAAGGTTTGACTATATCAATCTTATAACTTTTTGATCCCTATGGAATGTTAAAAAATTCAGCATATGAGCAGCTCAAGAGGTAACTATTGTACAAATTATGGCGATGAGCAACACATGAAATATTTACGTAATTCAGGTTATATCTATTTAAAAATTGACATTTTATTCTTTCTTTGCATACTTACTAATCGATGAATGATATTAAATGCATAATTCACCCAATTTTTTCGACACCCCTAAATAAATTCATAAACGTATTGTCCGTATTAACTTGACTTTTAAGGCCGTTTCTCTCTATGCTGGATTGGATAATCAACTCAATAGCTCAAAATTTGCCAAGGAGTTTCGTAGCAGAAATTGTCTCCTTTAAATAATTTTTGGGAATGTTAGTTTATCACGTTTTCAAATGGATTTCAATGAACCAATAAATCTACGAACAGTAATTTTGCGCCAAATTAATTTAAATACTTGGTGGAATAGTACTGTTCGTAGTTTAAATATTTTTGTGGTGGATTTCCGCGACACCTCGCCTGATATGGTGATGTTTATTTCAATGAGATGAAGTAGTAGTAATTTAAAAAGAGCTTCGAGTTAAGATCATTGTGCACGTGAGCCCCCACCGTGTGTCGAACCCGGGACTCACCGAAGTCGAACGCGTTACCCCCATGGCTATCCTGAGGCCGTCTATCATATAAGGATACATGTATGCTTTAATTTAATTAATTAAAAATTAGGACTGAAAGGTTCTCGTTCTAGAGAAGAACTTGATATTTATGTCGTGTGCGGCCCACAACAGAAATCTCAGTCTTACGCAATCTATAGGAAATTTTTCGCTCTAAAACAACATGTGCTGTATTTTTAATCTAAAAGAAGTAATTGTGTTGAGTTGTTACGTTGTTTATAGATCTTTCCATTTCTGAATTGTCTATCGAAATTGACTGGAATACAACTACCTTAACCCATAATACCCGACGAAGTTATTTTATGACAATATTCGACTGCCGCGTTCCTTAGAACAAGAAAACTGATAAGTGAGGACGAATTCTTAAGATAATGAAGATGCTTCCGGAACACTTGCTAGTGATATACAAACGTCTTTTATAGAATAAATGATGTTCAATTAAACATTTTTCTTGGATTGAAACTTTATTCCGTTTTATGATCTGCCTGTACGATATTCAGCTCGGAAGATGTCTTGAGCCTCAAACCTCTCACCATTGGATGCGATTAGCTGTAGAGATGGACACGCCAGGCAGGAAGGGGAGTGAGACATTTTGCTTTCGTCACTGAGCCGGAATGCAATAAGGGAGATGGTCCGCTTGAATACAGGACAACTAATATTTGATGTACACTTTTCATAGCATTTCATAGTAGTAGTATAGTATAGTAGTATTGTTAAAATTGCTTCGACAGCTTAGGTCATTTCGCACGTAGGCTCCCACCAGGAATCAAACCCGGAACCGCTTTCGCCGAATTCGAACGCGTTGCCCACTTGGCTATCCGGGAGTCCAGCATTTCATAACGTGAGGTCAAAACGAATGCGATTATTCAGCATTATTCATTTGCTCGTCTATTATCACAGCCTTGAACGACAATGAGATGGAAAATACGTTTACAGCTCTATCCAGTGTGAAAATACTAAAAGAAATATCCCATTCATCAGGATAGGGTATCAGGAAAATGGTTATGACATATCTGTTTATTGCAATATGTCATTAAAAAGCATATATATCGCTTAAATATCATGCTTCTTTTATTTATTTTTCGGCACTATTGGTATCCTGCAAATAAGCTGTATTACCCACGCAATATGGAAACCAAAAGCATACACTTTATGTAAGGGAAACTTTCGACAGTGCTCCGCGAGCGGTGAAAAATTAACCAGCTCCACCGCTCTCGGGTAAAAAAATTCCACTCTGGAGGAATATTCAAATCCTTCCAATGCAAGTAAGAGAAAGGAAAAAGAATACATCAAACCGTGGAAATTTTTCCCGTTGTACAAACTTTTTCTCTGTATCCTTCCTCCACCTTTGCCGGAGAAAAACCCCCGTCCGTAATGCTGTTTATGTTACGTGTTTTCCTTTGGTTTCCAACCCAATTTTCGAAAAAATAAACGATTTCCTTGAGACGCGGAACAAAACGCAGTAAAAAGCGAGAAAGAAATCCTTCGGAATAGGTGCGCCTGGTTCCAGGAAGGCGTGAATAAAAAGAACGCGACGATCTGCAGGTAGGGAAGGGATGTGGAAGGAGAAAGATTCCAGGTACTGTAACGCTCCATATGCCGCGGAAAAAAGAACCAGATTTTACATTCCTTTGTCTGATTCCGGGGTTGGAAAAAGGAGGAAAAAACGACCAGGGAAGGAGGAAAAAACGACCACTCTCGACGAAAGAGATATTCGGGAGAAATGAGGGGAAAACATGGAAAGGGGAACGGCGACGTGTGAAGAAGGGCAAGCGAGGTCACCGGGTCAACATCCACGATGCGTTTGGGATAGAAAACGCCGGGAAAGACCTAGGTCCCTCTCTGTTGGATTTTCCAACTTGGCAAACTCGTAAAAGCCTGACCGATGGTGTTGAATTGAGTCGTATTTGGAGGGGGCAAACGGATCGACGGCCGTGGAACCTTTTCGTGGTTGTTTACGATTGGAGAGGTCAAATTGATTGGATGAATTGTATCAATGCGTCGGAAGTTTTGCTTCCATGAAATGATAGCTTATTTTTCCGATTCCCTGGCTCTCTTATTTTTTTCTGTCTCTTTTTTGTACTTTTTGCCATCATCCGTCGCTCTTGCGCCATTCTGACCCGATTTAGGGTATTGCTGTTTTGTTTACGTTCGCCGTTTCTTTTAAAATTTACTCGTATGCTCTGAGTGAAAACGTTACAGCTTTCTTTCGGGTTTAAGTGATGGATATTTGAGAGGATGTTATCGAATACCGTAAAAAAGTGAGTAGAACTTTATATCTAAGTGATCAAATGAGGATGTATTTAATTAATGGCCGGTATCATTTGTGTAACTGAGAAAGTCTTTCCATTAATGTTATAAATGATCTAATTTGCGAATTGTACTACTTCTTTTAATACCATTGCTGTTTTTCTTTATTTAACTATTCTCCTCGTTTAGGATACTTTATAAATGCCAAGAGACTATAATTAGCACAACCTGCTGATATAAAACACTTATAATTTTTTATTATCCATGGACGAGTTATTTATATTGATTAAATTTTGCTGCATTACCAAAAAATACGTTTCATTATTGCTTATAATTGCAGAATTGCTTTATAATGCACTAATCTTACCTATGCGAATAAATCTTCTTTTTTGAAGGAAAAAGCTTTATTTTTATAATTATTTATTCCACGAGGTACCGCCTTCGCACATAGAGTTCACTTATGTGAGGTTTTCTGATTAGTTGAATCTCATCAAATACTAATCATAGGAATTAGATTCTTCAGTACTAAGCTATCACAAGGTAAGTTATTTTTCTGGCATGGTTTTGTTAATAACGAGTAGGAAGAATAGAAAGGATACTTAATAATGTATTATGTATAGTTGTGGTAACAATTCTTTTCTCCGTTAGAAAATGGTTTTATCGAAAGGGAACTCTTTATATCTGTTGCGACGGAAAAGTCCTTCCTACCAGCCAACCTTTACTTGTCCTACTATTTAATTATGAAGATAGTCTAAGTTTGTCATGAGGACTTAACTCTAGTTAGTTGTGAGGACCACTGTACCCATGGTTTGTATTTTGGTGCACTAATTCCTGATAGTTGTCGATTCTTTCCTCAAAGCGGAAGAGTGAATTTTTTCGTTCATTTCAATTCATTATCAGAATTTAGTTACTTAGACTGAGTTTATTCTGCTACGAAAACTAATGCATTGAATTGCAGCGTATAATATCACGACTGTTCAACCTTTTCAGAATATTCATTCTACGGCGCTGATGAGGCGCCGACTTCCTGTAAGTACCGCAGAAATTCCGAGCGCGATTATTATTTAAGGGCGGCGTAAACTCTCTCCGGGATTACAATATACGAGAGCCATTAAATACCGAGTTACAAAAACGTCGCCGGAAGGGCGTGGCAATTGAAAAGGGCGGCTCGTAAAATACGCATCTTTTTCCGCAGATTCTCGTATTTCCCGTTTCACTTGACCCAACGTACAACGCGCCTTCCACATTCTGTTACCTGCTTTTTCGATTTGATTCTCTCTCGAATCCCAACCACTCTTTCACTTTCACTGTTTTTCATTTCTCTTTTCTGTTCCCTGTTTCTCGCATCCGTTTTCCTCTCCTCCCGTCACTATCACACCTTCATATCTTCTTTAGTAAACGTTTTCCTCCTTTCCACCTCTTTTCTTTTCATTCGTTCTCTTGAATCTCTTTTGCTGAAATATATTTCTTTCCCTATGGCCTTAATACCTAGAGCCAAGACAAAACTGCTGGGCATTCACTTATTTACCGTTTCATGGGAGAGCGAATTTTTTTAATATATAGGTTGATAATGCGTTTCTTATTAGGATAGAAATGGCATGCTGAATTCCAGGGGAGAAAAACAAACTTAATAACGTTGCCTACACATTTTTACGATCATACTAGCATATGGACATATGTTTGGACTCTATCAGAAATGAATTCACTAGTAATAAAAAATTGTTAAATAAAGATGAAAACCTGTTGAAAACTAAATTATCAAAGTACCTCACGTTGCTGTAAACTACGTTCTAAATAAACTTTCACAGTTCTTTAAGATAGAAACTTGAATTTAGCTGTTGGAACTTTCAGAGTTTGTGTCATAACGGTTGAATTCAAGTTGTGTACCCACGCAATATGGAAACCAAAAGCATACACTTTATGTAAGGGAAACTTTCGACAGTGCTCCGCGAGCGGTGAAAAATTAACCAGCTCCACCGCTCTCGGGTAAAAAAATTCCACTCTGGAGGAATATTCAAATCCTTCCAATGCAAGTAAGAGAAAGGAAAAAGAATACATCAAACCGTGGAAATTTTTCCCGTTGTACAAACTTTTTCTCTGTATCCTTCCTCCACCTTTGCCGGAGAAAAACCCCNTCTATTATATAATAATTAGAAAAAAGATGTATAATATTTTGGTTGAAAAAGCAGTTTTAAATAACACAAAAAAAATGATTTATGACAAAAATAAATGTATTAATTTAATGACCATGATCATTTAAACGTTATATGTTTATTCTGATAACAAAACGCGAAATGAATTTTGCTTCTATTTCTTACTGTGAGGAGTTTAATAAGGACAGTTGAGACATAAGCGTCAGTAGACAGCGCAATGAAAGGAAAAAAATCTTGTTCAATAGCCATTTCCTTATTCCTCCATCATTAAATTAATGAAAGCATAATTCGATTTCCCCTAATATGTGTATACGATTAGCAATTGACTTAATACTTCAAGTTGAAGAAATATAAAAAAAATGAGAATCCCGATGTCACACGCCGAGGGTATCAATATAGATGTAGATTGGCCCCTGACACTATGGCAACCAGATATCCTTTGCCTAATGATATACAAACCACGTCACGCATCTTTTGAGTCTTTCATATGACTAAGCTCATCTCCGAGAAGAGATAACTTAGGATTATATAAATAAAAGGGTTTCTTCAAATGAATCTGCACGAAATACTTACACGATATATACACGACAGACTTGTATTATACATTTTTAATTTCGTTCGAAACTCAAATTCCATTCATCAATCGCATTACTGATTTGAACAAGAATGTATTTCAGTAACACTGAATCAGTTTTTACCCCTAAGCGCGGGTGGTATCACTTCTCAAGTATAAACCAGTCTTCTTTGAAAATGTCTAAAATCATGTGAATTTGTAATAAAGAAAGGCACTGGAGTGAATTCGCTGCCAAGTCGGCTGATTATGAGAATTCAGTCCAGGGCTTTTATGATTCTATTTGCTCCCTCGGTGACGCTGAATCCCAGAGAAGTGGCGCAGTTTTAGTTAGGAATTTTGAATATGAATTTCGGTTTTCTTGGAAGATATCCTGGGATCCAGTTTAACGTTCCATTTTGCATCTTTTGTAGGGCACTCTCTGAGTTTGTTCTGGTTCTTACTGGTCGTAGGAGTTTTCGAGCTCATCTTCTTTACATGAACGCGGATGAATTTTGACATAGTCAGCAGCATGATCTATATAAAACCCACCTAAGATCAGAATTTTCGCTAAACTAATCTCAGTTAAAAAATTAATTTCTGTATTATTTCTGTATTGTAAAAGGAAGGCATTGCTAGATATGATGGATTTTTCATTCATGTGTATTTCAGTGCGGAGACTTTATATTCGTAAAATATAAAATTCAAAGATATTGATGGTTCTGAGGGGCTTTATAGACTTCATAGGTTTCAGAGCTAATACTTCACAAAACATTTTCGTTCAATGGAAAAGCAACGTCTGTTCTGCAGGCATTGGTAGGCTTAATATGCATCAACCATAATAACACATATACTCTCGATAAATTATCCTACCGATATAGGAAAAACAATCTCAAATTACATTATCAACTTTAAATTGTTATTTAAGTATTACAGTCAAAAAGAGGGTTATTAACAGCAGGAAAAAATAACTATAATTATTTGTTATCACATGTTAGTAGAAGTAATTTCGTAAGAAGAATTGTCTTTTCAGTATTGTAGCCTCAAATTAAACATTGGAACATTCATTCTTGACACAAGAAAGTTATATTTCCAAGTAACAATGGTTTTTATACATTTCTCTTCTATGTAACATCATCTGCTTTTTGTTTTATTCATTTTTCCATGATAATTGTTTGGTGAAGAAAAAGAAAATGATTTTGGTTTCATCACTAATAATTTTGCGATTTTGAAATGGACTTCGTGGAAACAGCTTTTCTCCTGGTAATGTCTGTTATTTTATTCAGCTAACTTTCTTCATTAGATTCTCTTTAACTCCAAACTTCAGTTCTCTCGACTATTTCTGAGTCATTTAACGTTTTCCTGCGATGGATTTTGAAGACAAATATATATGATTAGATTTGGTTGAAAGCCAAATCAACTAAAAATTTATAACTCGAAAAACGTTTCCTAATTAGCTTACCTTGTTAAGCGGCAACTGCGTTTTAGGATTGATTCTAATAGCAATTGCACAGTACTCTGTTATATCTACTTTAATACGACTTTAAAATATATCCCACTGCAACACTTTTAGAATGCATCATTTAAGGATCAGCTACACTTACTACTTAAAAGAAAACTATTACATATTCAAGCATTTATCTATCTATCTATGTGTATACCCTGCTAGCCACCTTTCGGCGTGTGGCAGGGGGTGCATGCACCAATTTAGGTTCCTAATTTTAATGAATTTTCATTCTTTTTTATCAATGTAAGTTGTCTCTTGTAAGTAATATTCTAAATTTAATGTTGACGTTAAATAATATTTGCTCGAGTAAGATGCATTTGAAGAGAGAACACCCGTCACAAAATATTGAGAATCTAGTTATAGAACGTAAAACACTAAAGAATTGTAATGATTTTCTTTGTAATTAACATTTTTTAAACGTCTCTCTGCCCACATTTCTCTCTCTCTTTTTCGAATATTGGGAGCACTTCCGCTACGCTAAGGTTTAAAAATTAATTAAATTTTCAATTTTTAAACTCAATGATATGTTTATGTTTAATGCAAACGTTTTTATCGTTGGAAGCAGTAACATTTTTCTCTTTAAATTAGCATTAGTCTATGCAGGAATAAAATAATAACGTGTCCTCGTAATCTCTTCTGCCCAGCCTCCAGAATTACACTTTTTCGCGTGTTATTTCCTTTATTCACGGCTCCTTTACACTCATTTCCCCACTTCCCCCTCCTCTTCTTTCCCCCTCTACTTTAAGCGACATCCGCCAGCGTTACATCGTCGTTTCATTGTTTGCTTTTTTTCGCGTCCGACAAGTGTTGATTTTGACGTGCGTTATTTTCACTCTCGTCCGGGAAAACGATAACATTCCTTCCGAAAAAAGCGCGCATCGAGCCGCGCTCCTTTGCGAGTCCGATAACGAAAATCAGCGAGCTAAAATTAAATAAAAAACGAGGTTTCGATTCCGGTAAAAATGGCGCCGCGGTTATTAAACGGGCTTTTGTAAACAGCGGGCTCGGAAAGTGAATAAAATCACGAATATCCGAACTTTTTGAAAAGCTAAAAAACAAATATCAGGGCCGGGTTCCGTAGGGAACACATTCCCGCATCGATTGGAATAAACGTATCCGTGCGTTTCCCGATCGGTCACGCGTAAAAGGATCCGGGCGTGAAATAAACCACTGAATAACCGTGGACCGCGAGAAACATCGAAAGCGGTCCTTGTCAGCCGCATTTCCGGATCCCCTTCGAAACAATTGCATCCCGGATCAACGAGCGACGTTTTATGTGTAAGTACGCCGATGCGAGCGAACTAAGTTTTTCTACCCGTTTATCGGACGATTCACTCTCGAATACTTCGGTGAGAGGAGCTGGCATTTACGTTATCGTGGCAATATTGGGAATTATATGTAACTACCGCAGGCAGGAGACGGTTGAGCGAACCGCATTTTCCGATCTGCCGATTTGGAACGGACGTATCAATCGCCGGCCTAAAAATCGGCGGAAATATTCCGAGTATTAGCACTGGTAGAGAAATTATCGCGGGCGTTAAATTAAAAGGTTGTTCGTTCTATGTATTGGGCACGTTTAAAGTTGCAAAGTGTCATCCGTTTACTCTCAAAGCTCTACATCATTTGTTTAATGACCGTTAAATACGACCTAGAATTCATATATGTTAAAAGTAACTTGTGGTTTTTCTATTGGCGTTTTATCGTGAACTTAAGTTTTCATTCAAATCGTAAATTTTCTCAAAAAAGCTGTTAATTTAACAGTCAAACGAAAATATCTTTTACGTGAAACTTTAATTGTGTATGCATCCGAATAGCTTAAAAATGAACTTGTTTTGAAATTTACCATTTATTCACGTTAATCAGCTCTTTTCTAAATATTTTATGATGAAACAACCTAACGTCATCGTAATCTCGAAGTGTCAGAAGATATTGGATAAAACATTATATTTAATTCCTTCTCTACTCTATACTCTTTGTTGATTGGCAATATTGGCCTTGCCCTTCAGTTTTGATTTTTTTGCGAGTTTCATGTCAATTTGCATTTTACGAAATAAAATAAAAATATAGCAATTTAACTTCACAGNATTCTTAGTGCATTCAGCTTAAGATTTATTTTAGTAAGATATTCTAATTTGTTCTTCAAGTTCGATCTCAGATGTGTTTTACGAGACGAAAAGTAACGCTACAAATCTTTGGTTGGTTATCTTCTGATCATTTGCTCCACGATGTCGTGGATGATACGTGCTTATTATAACCCCTAAGTTTCAAATTATTTGATTCTAGATTTTTAACAATAAATATGTGCTTTGCAGGTTTCTGGGATACTTTAATTTTTCTATTTTGTATGCTGATAGGTATCGTTGATTGAAGAATAACATTTCTGAGAGATAAAATATTTTCTTTTGAACTTATGAAATTATTCACCTTTGTTATCTCCAGGGTCAGTTTGTAAGGGTATGAAGGAGGGCATATGACGGTTAATTTGATTATCTAAATCAATTAGCCAATGAAACTTTGTAAATCATGATACATATAATGGGGTCACTGAAAGAAACTTTAACGAAAGATTAGAATGACATAGATTCATACCGATGATTATACAATGTTGTGTGTTTAATTACAGTAATAGCGCAAACTTTGGTATTGGACTCTGCATTTCTCTGTAAATCATTGTAATTACTTCCGTGATATTACAATTATAAAGTATAGCAAGAAAAATGTCAACAGCGCAGATATTTTTTTCAAGCTTTTTAAAGTGAAATGCAATCAATGTTTTACCTTTAAAGGTTGTTATAATACAAATAAAATTATATATGTGGTATATCGTTTTCCAATCACAATTACTCTCGGTATACCTTAATTAAAATTAATTTTTTGTTATTAATGAGTTTAATTTCGATTCATATTATAATAATGAAATTTCATCACGTCACGCCGGAATCAATTTCTTTAATCTTTCAAATATTTAGCCAATGAATCACTGTATTACTCTGACTTAATTCATTTTACAAACATTACCAAATTAATATCTGTCCTTAATTTCAGCAGTATTACTCTGTATTACTGTATTACTGTATTAGCAGTATCACTGTATTACTCTGACTTAATTCATTTTACAAACATTACCAAATTAATATCTGTCCTTAATTTCAGCAGCAAAATATACTTCAGGTTTATAGCTTGATTGAGGACAGCTTTAAATTAATCTAAAAAAGAAAATTTAACTGTCACAACATGAACTATGAATAAATCAAGTTCTGTATAACATTAACTCATCTTTCTCGTGATATTATCTTACACTAGTGATTATTATCTTACACCAGCCAAACAAAATTCGCAGACATTCATTAATTTATGACTTTTCGACTAGAAGTAAAACGTTGTACGCTCTTCTGAATGATTTGATTACTTAATAAGTAATCTGTAATCTCTTTAATCTTACAAGGGGACGACCACATCTGTGGGAGACGGATTTACTCGAGACTTTCAGGGCATGTTCCTTGTTTAAAAATAATGGATAAGCGCCCGACACTACTAGACATTAGTTCATACAAAATTAGCCACTAAAATCGAAGCTGGGTAACCGCACAACCCGTGCATTAGCCTCTGGATCGCGAAGATATTCAAGTAAGAAAATAAATTCTGCCATTTATTTACAAGTAAGTTATTTTTTGACATTTTTTTTCTGGTGATGATGATCTGAGAACCACGTTACCATTGGTAGCCCAAACACTGACTGTTCCGTCCTCCAGGACTCCTCGGCTCTATGTACCTGATATGGCAGCTGATCTGGCACACAGCGTCGTTGGATGGTCCGAGAGGAACGATCAGCCGGGTTTTGCTCCGGGGAAACGCACTCCCAGGATAAAGTGAATGCAGTATTCTTTATTAATCAAATATAAAAATATCTATAACATTGATTTTTAATAAACAAAATAATAAACAAAAACCCGCGAGCCTTGCGAAGCTAATACAGGATTGGCATATTGCCAGAAAAAATATATATCAACGGGCACACTGCAATTGCCGTTGCTGCTACCAGGGCCGCTTTTTCTTCGGCTTCGTAGATGGTCTTCCAAGGGGATGATCTCGCAGAGGTCAAACTGGAGACATACAAATACCATATGCCATGGTGTTACGTGCTCATTCAAAAATGTATCGAAAACATGTTACATTCTTAATTTCCAATTCATTGTAGATGTATTTGTAAAGCAATTGTTACGGATTTAGGTCACTCATTATCTAAAAGTGTCATTAAGGAAAACTAATTTCAAATCAAATTATGAAACTAATTGAATTTATTGAAATAGCTTCATACGCTGAACCCCTGCTGTTTCTTTGAGATACCATCTTTTCATTAATTCTTCTCTACTAAATAACCGGTAAGGTTAAACGAATATAAGATTGATTAAGTCTGTCCCTGTCAGACATTTTTCATATCTGTTCTTCCTTGAGATTTTTTCTACTCACACGGCTTCACGTACAAATTTACCTCTCCTTGCGTAAATTAATCTTCTTTTTTACTTTATACGGCGAACCGTTCCACTCCAAGTTGGACATAGATTCATTAAAGATTTTGTATGTTTAAGAATATTAAGCTAAGCCAACAGATGAAATGAATCTGTATCAGGCGATAAATTAAGAAATCCTGCGTTGATTCCACATAAACTTAAAAATATGTACGACCGGTTTGATCTCCGTGCGACGACATCATGTGCACTAAACTCTTTCATTCAGGTGAAATGCCATAAAGGAAGGGAGGGGATGGGGAACAGTGTTAGGGAGATTGAAAACTATGCGGGATGACATATATGATTGAAAATTAACTACGCAACAACCAGTATTTACAGCTGAGCTAATTGACAAAGAGGAAGAATGGATAGAGGGCTGAAAGACTGAGGTGGAAAACAATGGGGTATACAAATTAAATAAATAACGGTTGAAAATTAATTAGGTATATCCAGTAATGGAGAGTCATACATAAACAGATATTTATTGACAATTTTAGAGCCCTTCATTTTCCTGATATCAATGTCTTCCAAAATATCAAGTTTATGACCTTTTTTTTGAAGTGGCGAATTTCCATTTGAAAACCACTTACGAATACATACATTCTCGCATATTTCTAGAAAACGCAGCTGTAGAGAACAAGATTTAGACTTGAATCGTGGCTTTAACCTTTTCTGCGTGAATGATTATGAATAATTCTGTAATTTCGGTTAACTTTTTATTTAGGCGGCCTTCTGTGGCTTTTGTAAAAGATTCGTTTTTTTACAGTGATTTGTGCCTTCCAACTTCGAAAACTCGATGAAAATTACGACTGCTGCTGAATTAAGGCGAGTTTTATTTAATTTCTTTTTTAAATTTTTTCTGCATCCTCCATTATATTAGCACTATATTACGACTATCAGTATTACATTTAAAAACCGTATGGGTTTGATTAGTAATTTTTCTAATTTAGGGACAGTATTGATAAGTATAAAGGTAAAAATTTTAAATGTAACACATTTTAAATAAAATGCAAATCTTAAATCTGACATCTTAAAGTTGAGAAAATATTCACCCTCTGAGAGATTCGAACTACCCTCCTTCCTCATTCACCCACAAAAGAACTGACAGTCTTAACCATTATACCGAACTTCTCGAGGTCTTAGAGAGTCAAGATGTATACCTGTATACAGGTAGTTATACGAAGGTCAAAGGTAAGACAAGCTTCCTGATTGGCTGCAAAATAGAACGCCTCTGATTGGAGCCATTTTTCTGAATTACTCATTGTCACACCCGACTCTGAGTTGTGCGGAAGGCAATGGTTGATTTGTAATTATACCACGAGGGATTCCAACGTAGAGTAAGATATTCTTAGTGCATTCAGCTTAAGATTTATTTTAGTAAGATATTCTAATTTGTTCTTCAAGTTCGATCTCAGATGTGTTTTACGAGACGAAAAGTAACGCTACAAATCTTTGGTTGGTTATCTTCTGATCATTTGCTCCACGATGTCGTGGATGATACGTGCTTATTATAACCCCTAAGCTTCAAATTATTTGATTCTAGATTTTTAACAATAAATATGTGCTTTGCAGGTTTCTGGGATACTTTAATTTCTGTTACTCAAGTCGAATTGCATCGAATCAGCGTGGCGGTATGCAGAGCTCCATTTGACTCGGGTCTCCACCTTCAACTCTCTGCAGTTCTACCTTCCTGAGGTTAGTCTTTTGAGGTTCAAAGCTTCCCTTTACGGAAAAGGAAAAACAGCGTAAGGTCGATCGACAAACCATGAGGTTGGAATTACGGAAAATAAAAAGGTACGAATGTACTGTTAGACCTTTTTATTGGAGAGAGTATTCTATTAGCATATTAGTAAAATCTTAATAATGTTCAAATACCAAAGAGGTGTAAGCACTGTCGGTGTTCTCCCTTGAAAGGCGAACTATTTGCTGTTCCCATTTCGTTGCATAGGTTCGCGAGTAGTAGCAGTACAATATTATTTAGTATTTTCTGTGTCCTTAAAAAGTGGTTCAAATGGTGGTGACGTAACTGTTTGTGGAAGAAGTGCAAGTACCACATAGTTTCATTTTTATTTTCAACTAATTACTAAACTAAAAATAGCACATTAAAGATTACCATTATGGTCTCAATTATATTACATTTAAATGCATACGAGGGTGATTGAGTCGATTAACTTTTCGTATCAACAGCAATCCACGATAACCGCAGATTGCGTTATTTATTCCATCGTTTACTTGTTAGTTTTAATTTATGAAGAAAATTAATCTTCTCCAGGGACCTTTGGAGAAATTTCATACTTGTAATGGAGAAACAAAGTGGTAATACTAATGCAATTTCACAGCTTCGTAAATCTAATTTAGTTTATCCAAATATATATTCTGTGGAATTTTCCAAGTATCGCCACCTGATTACTCCGACATTGATATTTGTTATCGTACTCATTACATAATATTGTTAAAGTCGAATAATCATCGAAATCAAATTTTGGTAAGAATCGAAATTTTTCGAAATTCTTTTTAAAAATTCGACATGGCTTGTGTCTATGTATTGCTAATTTTAAGCGTATTTTCTATTTAACCAAGGAATATTAAGGGACATCTTCAATTCTGAATCAATTCTTCTGGCTCTTGTGTGAAAAGTGATTGCTATTTTCCACAGTCACTAATAATCTTTTATTCGATCAAACTGTGTTAATCGTTCGGTGGCCAAAAGCACTTCTTAATCGGTGCATTACCATAGAACTTCAGTGGTATATCCCTATAACTCATTGCTCATACTTACCAATTTAACGTACTTGATTGTTGAAAATAAGTTCTTGAAGTTAAGTTCTTGTAAATAAGATAGTGCCTAAGCATATTAACTTTCTGTATATTGTGCAGCTACGGAGTACAAAGAGATGTTTTGATTCTTAAATTAATTTTAAGAACAAATAAGTTTATACGTCTGCGATTGATTTTCTTGTATTATATGCGTTCGAACAGCTGAATAGTTTGCTTCAATGTTTACCACCGAGGCTGAGCATTCCGCAAGTTTGCTTCAATTGATTGCGAGTAACAGTGTATCGACCGCAGTGATATAATACGGTAAATGAACAACTTCTATGATATAAAAGCATTCGAGGGAGGTTTATGAATGTTTTCTCTTCTATAAAAGCCATTATTAACTTCAGGTCTATGTAATACTGATTTTTGGTGTTATTTATGATGCAGTGCAATTAGTTTTGTTATCCGTTGTTTTTTAATTGAGGAATGAATTTTGTTTGGAGGTGGACATTGATTTAATCATTGTTATGGTCTTAGTTAAGAGTGGAGTAATGATAATTTTAATAGTTTAAACCCGTAAAGAATTTTCTCTCTAGTTCCCAATTGCTTAGCTTATGCAAAGTATTCCTTCCCGTTTGTGAGTCATTCTAAATTGCCAGTTATAAATGAAGCTTCGGTGAAGTGTGAATAATGAACGGTTTTTGATTTCTTAAAAATAATTTGTTTTATCCATAATTTCTCTTAATTAGTTCACATTAATTGATTACTTATTGATTAATTGAATGTTGTAGATTGATAATTGTTGATATTTTCAAGCTATTCGTATCTTTTGGTAAAAAAATATTTTGATTTTTCAGAACGGGACTCGGTGGAAATGACTTTTGGAAGACAACAATGAGGAATGGTTCACGGTAACCTAGCCTTGGATTTTCCAGATGCTTGGGCAGACGTCACAACTCTATGATGGAAACCTCCTGCTGAATAAAGCTGAATTAATTCAGGAAAGATGGAAAAAGTGCAGTGAAATATTACAGGATTGTTTAAATCAATTGCCTCTGCAATATCAAGCAATTTTGTTTTGTAAAATGTCTTCAATAAATTGTAATTTTGGCAACTTTCATTGGCAAAAGTATTTGAAATTTTTAGTATTGTATTTCGAAGTTTAAATCTTGTAGCAGAATATAATTTTTAAGCTATGTGAATGATGGTGTTTCGTGCATAATATAAGGTATTGTAACATTGAATAGCTTGTTAAGAAAATTTATTCTTAATATCTTGTCTAAGCAACTATTTGATTGGAACTTCCAAAGTAGTATTTCCTCCAGTTTATTAAATCATTCCCTTATCAGATTGTATGAGCAAAATATTTTAATAAAGATATATAAATTATACATTAGAATACTTCAGTTTTACTATACCGTATGCAAACCTTCCATCACTTGCTGAGAAAACTTTTGAGTCCAAAGCGTAAACAAATTTCTTTAAGTTCAAAAGGTAAACACCAGAAAGAAATATTCCAGTCCAAAATGTAAACAAACTTATTTGAAATGTAGAAATACATCTAAAACTCTATTCATAGCGTTTTCTCAAAAAAATCTAAGTCCAAAACGTAAACACCGGAAATATTCTAAGTCCCAAGTGTAAACAAACTTTTTCAAAATGTAAACAAACCTCAAATTTCGTGTTCAGACTTCAAAAATTTCAAAAAAAAAAATCCGTTCGGATCTCCAAGAAAATCTTGAAGATAGGTTCTGGCCTAGTGACCACTACTTTCCCATGGAGCATTCGAACCTACAGAAATTGCTGCTAGCAGCAATTTCTGTAGGTTCGAATGCTCCTTTTAAATTAATATTCATTTCTTTCCTATTTTAATTTTTATTTATTCACACTTTACATTATCATTCCAATATACAAAATTACAAATTCCACATAATTAAAACACTCAACACTTCTTTCTCTTCA
The DNA here is from genome assembly GCA_000376725.2 of Ladona fulva. Lineage (NCBI taxonomy): Eukaryota > Metazoa > Arthropoda > Insecta > Odonata > Libellulidae > Ladona > Ladona fulva. The sequence goes on from KZ308520.1 coordinate 875,311, forward strand.
AATTCACTCCAATCCTGTCCTTTGCTCTCACATAGCCCTGTGAATAAGAAAAAAAAGGTTACTAGAACTTTCTAAACATTGTCAAATACAGTGATTAAATTTTAGAACAAAAACCTTCATATATTTCATTTATAAAGTGCAGAATTAGCTACCTTCTAAAATATTAATTTATCAAAGATTCAAAACAGAATAACTGAAAAATTGACAGCTTACAGTATGGTTTTTAGAACTACAATCATCGGACACCATTAATTGTGGGTATATTATGCTGAAATCCAATTGTTTTCCATCACAAATATAATCTGTGCGTTCCATCACACCATAATTCACCATAATACTGAGAAAGCCGTACTCCCAGCAACATCAGTAAACTTAATTTTCAAAGATGAATGTTCAAGAAATCGAATTGAAAAATTCTTACACAAGTTCTCAAATAAAACATCTTCCTGTTTCTTTTTTTATTACCAGTCATTTCACAACTACACACAGATTAAATAAAATTGTGTAATGTTCTCTAGATCCACTTAAAAGTTCTCCCATAACATGGTAGACGCTGTTCAGTGTGTACTTAATTGCAGTTACTGTTGTTCAATAACACCTTATCAAACCATTTTTGTAAACACCTGAAGTTTTGCTCCAGAATGGTCCTACAGCCCTTGGAATTTTTTTCCAATGATTGATTAAAGGAAAAACTATTTGAATATTTTGTAATAAAGTTATCCACACCTGAAACAAAAAATTACATTGGCAATCACTTAAATTAACATACTTCCTCTACAATTTTCAAAACTGTCTACTGAAATTTCACATTAGATATGCAAGAATAGTTTGCAATGAGCCTATATTATTCCCGAGGAATCGCCAAAACAACATTTGATTAAAGAATCACTCAAATGCAAAATTAATTGCATTAAGTTCTTCCGAGTATTGATACTCTCTGCAGCTCAAAACATTTTCATTCAACACTTCATTTCTTTTCGAATTCAGCACTTAGCTGCACAAATCATTTTATCGCGAAAAAAAATAATTCCTAACTTACCTATTTTTTTAAGCTGCTTCACCAATCTGCTAGCATCACACGTTCCAAGGCCTAAATATCCCTCTTCGATAATAGAAAAAACTACGTTAAAACTGCCAGTCCTCGTCAATTCTCCTGCATTGCTCCACAAATTCTTTAAATTTCACTAAATTCAAGCGTTATAAAAATTACTTGAGTTCATAAAAGTCTTACTCCAAACGCAAAACTTAACATTTTCGTGACTAATCAAAATGAGATTGTTATAGAATAAGACAAATTTCTGAATTCAACATTAATGAGGCTAAAATTTTAATATACGAATTCATACAAAAAGAAAATTATCAAATTCTATGAGAAAGAAAGGTTACAGAGCGTTCGACAACTTGAGACGACAGGTTACCTTCCTTTCCGCGTAAGTGTTGCCTAATTCCTACTTTAAGTGTGGTTAGGTCAAAACAAAGCATTAACTGTATCAAAAAATGTTACGAAACAACCCGAGGCGTAACCAAGCGGTTACGCCTCGGGTTTTGCCTCGCCCTTGGTTTTGAGGGTTCAACACCCCTACCCTATGAGAAAAAGATAAGCCAACGATAAACTTAAGAGTGCAATAGGATTGCCCCTCGCATGGATGTGAAAGAAACGCCGCCGCTGGAGACTTGTTCAATATATATAAGTTTCTATTTAAATTAGATTTGGGGGGAAAGTATTCCTGCCCCTACATTTCCAGCAACGCATTGTTTACGCCATCGAGCTGAAACATCCCCCTTAACCCCCGAACGAATCCTGGCTACGCCCCTGGGAACAGCTGACAAAAGATAAAAATATTGAGTTACTGTAAAAAATTTGAATCTCTGCATGACCAGAGGATTGTTTAATAAAACACGAATGAACATAAATTCGTTTCTCCGAGGAAACAAAATTCTGTAGCAGTCACTCAAATTACATGTTTAAATAACTGATAAAATCTTAAGTACGCTAAACATCATCGGCTCGCATTCGGTCTTTTGGTTTTCCCACATGCCGCCTTTCGGCGCGTGGCAGGGAGTGCAAAAATTCCACGACTTCCCCAATAGATTACTTTCGCGTATCATTCGCATAAACAACGAATTCTTTAATCTATTCGTTCTTGCATCTATTTCACTGATCAACCTCTCAGTATCAGAAGGGCTTATGCAACAAGGAAGACTCATATCGGCTACATTATCAGTGAACGTTCTATCTCCGAACTTTTACAGCGAATTTATCCTTTGTATAAATCTTCTAACTTTTAAAGAACCGCGTCTAAATTTAGTCCTGAAGCACATGAGTAACGCTCACTGATTTATTGTACAAATTCTTCACAGACAAACTAAAGTTATCCTAACTCACCTTGGTAAAAAATATATCACGCAAATTTGAATTTCCTATTTTCAGGCAGATCACAATATGTATTAATAGGCAATAAACCTACGTCTAATTGAGAGCCTTTGTTCTCATCCTTATCCTGTGCAATGTGGACGCTGTCCGCGCTTCCGCAGGCTCAAGTGATGCCAATCTGGAACTTCATCACGACTGGTATGAATGAAGTAGGTAGATTGTAGTGCCCATCAGTTTGAGGATGACGTTTAAGTCCATGTTGTCGAAGAACATCAACAAGGTAAAATTACTTCCTAATAACACATTAACAGAAGGCGATGTTCCTGCGAAACAGAAAAAAAAGAATGAAAATCGCACCACCAAAGGAAATTAACATTAAGATAAAATCTCTAATTTATATCCAGTTACATATTCTCTTTATCTCATATCAAATTTAACTCAATTTCATATTAACCAAATTGTTATTGCTTAAAAATTAGATTAATGACAATGTCTAAACATGAATGTGCTTAAAATTTAGAAAGATTTCCAAATTTGCTAAAAACCATTATTTTCCTGAAATAATTTTGAAACTTAAATTATCATTTCCACTTTCACCAATGTTAGAGAACTATTAAAATTCTCTAAAGATATTACACAAGTTTGTAAAATCAACTGACCCAAGATAAATCCGTTAAAACTGAATTAAACCCAAGACCTTCCAAATATTACACGTTAAATTCATATATTAAACCTATATCTAGTGAGAAATCAATGTAAGACAAAAATCTCAAAAATGGTGCCCTTTCTCCTCAACTTAAATTAGAGCCAGTTTTGGAGAATGATTCCGATCGTTAATTTTTAAGGATGTTCGATACTCCATTCCAGCTCAGCCAAGGATCAGATTCCAATCTACAATTAGTACCGCATTCTAGAAACACCAATTGCTTGTTCTGATTGAAAATATTGCTGCTTCTGTGACTTATTTGAACCTCATCCTGTTCAAGAAAGCGCTGTCATAGATAAGAGATTAATTGGATAGTCTAAAACGGCGCCCGGCTGCAGACCACAACAGCATCTGGAAAAGTTTAAAGAAAAGGTCACTGGAAATCTAACTTCTCATTTTCTGAAAAAAAGAAAACATCTTGTAAAAGTATACATTGTTACGAAAGGAAAACTAATTACCTAAAATGGGATTATGCTAAATTACACATTAAATTTGCATAGTCAAGAATAGGTATTTCTTTATAATAAACTTTCAATCTAGTAAATATAATTTACGGAAACTAATACAAGAACTTGTTATAGCAATGACTCTGGAAAATCCATATGACTATAAAAGTTTACAATATCAAAAAGTGAAATAGATTACAAAAAGTTTGTTTTGAAATCTATAATGCGCCTCTGACAATGCGCTGAAATGTAAATTTTATAAGGAATAGTGTGGAAAGGTAGGACGAATTCCGCACAACTATTAACGAAAAAGTTAAATTTGCGATATGTGCCACTAATGGGCTGGAAGAACTTTAAAATAGCTGAAATAATTTAAACTGTAAGAAAGTTAAGTTTTACGAAACATACGAGTAGAGTGCTAATTGGAACAATGAAGCAACGCATTTTTAAACTATAGATATCAGCATAATGATTTTGAGTTAAATTTTCTCTTGCATATAGAAATATAAGCATTATTGGGACAAGTATCGATTGAAGAATTGCAACGCATAATTAAAAGGTGGAATCCAATATAAGAGCGAATAGAAAGATACAAATACTATTAATGAGAATTATAAATCGAAGCAATTCAAAATATAGAAGAAGTTCACATCAGGGTGGATTCGAATTATTACCACATTTCTTTTAATTCGGCGGGAGCACAACGCAACTGAACTATTGATCCGTATTCCATCTTCTGCTCCGGTCTTTGATCGAACGATGACAGCAAAGCTATCGAAGTAATTACCTGTGGGTGCAGCGATGACAGCAATACCTGAATCACGAAAGTTTTATAAGCGCCTTAAAAAAAAAATAAGAAAATGTAGAACTGTAATTGCTCTTAACGATGTATGACGTCGAATGCTGTAGTAGTAGTAGCATTGATAGAAAGCACCTCGACATCTGAGGTTATTTTGCACTTTCCCCAAGGGAATCGAATACGGGACCACTTTCACTGAAATTCGATGTTACCCACTTATCTATCCGGGAGCCCCGAATGATTCAACAAAGAAAGAGCAGTTGAACAACAAACGAGAAGTTCCAAAACAATTACTAACTTCTAGAATGTAATTGGGATGAGAATATTCAATGGTAATACAGGTTTAATTGTTACCTTTCGGTAGTGACCAGAAAGCTATCTAAATAGTTTGGATTTGTGAGAAAATATTCTTGGACCAAGTAGAATACTGGCCAGTACGAGATTTAGAAAACAAAAAATAGTTCAATTTTCTATTGTGTAACGAATTCAGATTCTTAGAGACTGACTAGGAACTATGAAGCGAAACTTTTTCCGCGTTCTTTTATCTATAATATTCCAAACGTAAACCCGAAAGTAGATCTCAAGAAAACCAAAACATATAATTCGAATATTCTCACGATATCAGTGGAACGAATCATCAACCTTCCTCCGATCAAAAATTCTTAGTGTTACACTGGTCATGAATCCCCATTTTGCACAACAAGAAAATTATCGATCACGAACAAATGGAAATAATTTAGAACATTTATAAAGAAAATACTGTCCAATTGCCTATTATAAAAATCACTAACACTTTAAAAAAATGTCTTTACCTGGTCAATGTGTGGTATCCCTCCGTCGAAGTGCAGAACTTCTCCTCGTAGAGTGACTGTCTGATTGCAAATAACCACGCGCAGCCCGACCGCAGTGTTTTATAGCCCAAAAAATGTCGAACCGTACCTCTCCTCTTTGGTTACCCCTACAGGTATGACGGACTCCTTCCCCTTGTAAAATGAAGCTAACAAAAGCTAAGAGAACGGTCTTCGTCTACGCTCGAGCCTTTGGTTTGGGTCACCTCCCCTTCCTCCGCCGCACGTGTTTTTCAGTTTCTGAGTCAATGCCTTCCAACCTTATCTCGGCCATGCCCCACCTAAGTCCCTTTAAAACCCCGATAACCTCCACCTGCGGAATGTCCAAAGAGTAAACGCATGAATCTGCTATTATTACGAATGCGAATAAAAATAATGTTCGAAATGAAGACGCTAAGACGATGAACAAAAGCGAAAATACATCTTCGTGGTATCGAGTATAAGCTTTATTTTATTCCTCTCTTTACCAAGAAGAGAATTCAAGAGGAGAAATACTGTTTACTTGATCTAAACAAGCTTCGAAAGAGAATGGAATCAAAGAAAGTGAAAAATAACATGCAGAAAATTCACTGAAAACTGCTGAATCACTCTTGTTGAGGCAGAAATAGGAACTGCTAATGAGGCATTAAACATCACGTTATTCTTAAAGAAATAGCGTGATGTTGAATAACCTTTCAGTCTTTTAGATTAATCTGAGGACATTGGGAAGGAAGTTGGAGAGCAAGTCACAAATGCAAACAAAATTGCGAGTTTTCTCTAAGCCACTATCTGGCGAAACGAGCACTTAAGAAAAGAGACAAAGGGTAAAATTCACATGGCTTCCTTGAGACCAATTTTAACAAATGTGTAGGAAAAAGACCGGATACCTTCAAAATTAAAAGTCTACTCGGAACAACAGAGATGGAAATTTTGCGGTGGATCACAGGCAGAACGTTACTGGACAGAGAAAAGAGTGAAGTGGCGTAAGACTGTGGCGTGGAAGATATTATATGAATGGGCTCACAGAGGAAACTGGGATGAAAACAGAATGAATGAGCAGAGGAAGGTGAAAGTTGCGAGGAGCGAAGCTCTGAAGGGAAAAAGAAACGTTGGTCGGCCGAGGAAAAAATGAATGAATGATAGCAAATGAGGCTAGGAGGAAAGTAGGAATATTCCTAAAAATATCCTTCATTTGATTTGATTTGTACGTATCGTACATACGTACTGAATGCAAAAATGAACGTCGCTGACAAACTTTGTTTGTACAGTCAATCGAAAAGGAACTTCGACAAGCCCCATCGAATTAATCTCTACATCAAAGCGAATGGACGGTGTTGAATGTCGTAAAACATATATCGCGTTATTGCACTCCAATGAACTGCACCACGGAATTTGGGTATTGTATGCTTTTCGAGTCTTTTAATAAACCCTAATAAGAATTACTGGAAGTATAGTCTAACATAGTGGCCGTCGCGTAGCGAAAATGGACTTCGGGTGCCGTGGGTTAACTAGAAGACGCTTGTGTGCTGCGCGAGGGTTTCTACGCCTCGCCTGGAAGAGGGGTCGAGAGGCATTTTCCATCGAAGGGTCGCCTGAATTCTCATACCATTCGTACCCAAATGTAACCATTAAACCGTGAATTAAGTGAATGAAGGCACTTGAGTGGCCAAACACAAGTCATTTAAAATCAAAATGCAGTGGAACCTTAATTAACGATGGCCTTGATTAACTTCGTAGTTACTGGGTTAAGTACGAGTGGCTGATCAAATAATGTATCGGGTAACGACGCAGGCTCTCGTTTACGACGACTTCTGGTGAAGATTGACGATCAGAAACTGCTAGTAATATTATTCATTCAATGTATGACAATATGTTTGTTCCAAAAAAAAATGTGAATAAATTATATGCAGCGCATTTCAATGGCATTTAAACTGGTTGGCATGCAGTATGGTTGTGAAAATTCGCGCCTTGGCGAACGACAGTTTTGGTTAAGGACTGTAATCCGTTCCAAGATTGTTGTCGTTTACCAAAACCGTCGTTCGCCAAGGGGCGAATTTTCACAACCATACTGCATGTCAACTCACTTAAATATTATGTGCTGCATATAATTTATTCACTTTTATTAGCAACAAAAATATTATCATAAATTATAACCGATAAAATATTATCATAAATTATAACCGATAAAATGTTATCATAAATTATAAATGACCGAGGCACCACTGAAGAAAGAAGGAAAACGAATGCAAATAATTATAGGACGATTGTATTCCACTTTATCCTCACTTGACGTGATAAATGAGATCGGAAAAAGTTAATCATATAAATATTTCAATTGCTTTAGGGACTGACGAAATGGCCTCAGGTTTCTCTACTATGACCTAAGAAGGCAGTAAATATACTTAAAGTCTGTGTGAAGCGTTCTCGGGTTTCCAGCCGGTTCAGTATCTCCATCGTTGTCGACGTTTCGGCCTCCTCCATAGAAGCCGTCTTCAGGACTTCAGTCCTGAAGACGGCTGGAGGGCTGGAGGACAACGATGGAGATACTGAACCGGCTGGAAACCCGAGAACGCTTCACACATCTGATACGCCGGGAAAACACCAGATTATACTTAAATTCTGCTGATAAACCCCAAGGGCAAATGTGCATTTTACCCAATGAATAATATGCTAGTAATTAGAACTCCCACATTTTCACATTCCAGATAAGTGTTCGCCATCGTGGTCCATAACACCCACTAACGGGGGTTTTAGGTTTTCGGGTGAGCGACGGATATTTCCCAAATCATAAAACAGCAGTCGATGCCGACAGTGAGCGTAATTAATGATCAACGATATCTAAATGCCCTTCGAAAGGACAACGCGTTGTGTGGTTAAAGGATAGAAGATTTTTTTAAGGATACTCTTTGGAATTTTACGATAAGATTTATTGTTAGGAACTATTTGTAAATTCAAAGTATCAATAACCGTTCGATTTCATTGTGATTGAATAATAACTCCAGGTTAATGTATTATGGGATTAATACAGTAAAAATTGTTGGCAATTTGAATGCCAATAATTCTTATTGTATCATATCGTGATTCCCGTTCTCAGCGAGCGCAATTTCCGAAACCAGACGACAAAGAGATTTTGCGAGGCTATAGCGAGAACGGATAGCTACTATTGGTCTCTTTTTTCTGTTAGCATTAGAAATTCCAATCAGGTAGCTTACTAATACCTTCGACGTTTTCACAACCCCTGCCACACGGCGGCTTGAGGGGTACTAATGTGAATGTAAATGTTGTATTCATCTAAAACCTTTTTACAGTGTAGGACACCTCTGGTCACTAGTCGAGATATTTACCGTTGCGGTTTGAGCTTTGGAAAGCTCAGGAAAATATCAACTATGAATAATCGGAGGCGAAAGCTTCGTTCAATTTCAGCTTCTTGATTTCGGCCAATTTCATTCCTAAAGTTCGTTAGGCCGTGAAATAGAGAATATGTAGAGAGCTATGAGTAACGGTTGGCCATAAAGAAGAACACTTCGATGTGGTCTTTCTTATCTTTAGCTATCGTTTCACGTCATTGATAGAAAAACGCTAATGTTCCTGGAGTCTCGGTGAAAGGAGGAAATAAAAGGGGAAAGGTCCTGTTCCTCGCAAGGCCGCAGTGACTGGATGGACACGTTGTGCATAGCACTAGGGCGGCAGGAAAGAGAGGCGGCCAAAATCGCCGAGTAAAATATGTCATTTTACACGAACGAAAAGTAAAATGAAAATTACATACTATCAGTTTACAAGGCCAGATAAGTGAGTGGTCTTAAATTGATTATTTGGAAGAATCATTTATTATTATTAGTTCTCATTCAAAGGTGGTGCGAATAATGGCAAATAGATCTTAATGTAAATAAATGCATTGCAATTTATTATTTCCAAATACAACAATGGCGTCAGAATCAGTTGAATATCTTCGAATCACTCTAACAAATAACTTACACCAACTTAAACTGGAGCACACATATCCGAAAAATCTGCGGTAAAGCAACTAAAATCTAACATTATATTCTCATTTCTTATGTGGTCCAGACGCGTGTAGGCTAGATCTAAGTAATTTTTAATTACTTAGATCTAGCATTATTAAAAATAATGTGCAGGCTAATCTAAGTAATAGCTTGTATCTGCTCATAGACCCTTTCCTTAATGCCCCAACTTCCGATCCATAAAGTGATGTGGGGACAGCCATTGTTTTGTAAAACTTAATATGTGGTTCAGTTACAGTTTTTCCTTTCAAAATCCTGATGGTCGCCTATTCTTTGGTAATTGGTAGTTTTATTTAAAATATCTTTGTCCTCTTCGTAAGTACGATAATGTCGCATCCCAGATATTTAAATGTGATATTTGATCTAACAATTAACAAATATTATTTTCAATCATTATTTTATGTTAGACCAATCGTTATCGCGAAAATTTTGACTAAAAAGGCACCGGTTATGGCCCAGTCTATAAATACTTATCAGCTTCTATAGTAAACGGATTCAACTGTATGTAGTCCAATTAAGCTCTCGATGTGAGTAACGTAAGTGTATATAAGACCCTTCCGTCTGTTAATTCGCTTCATTTGTCACGCTGCCGACAAAAGACGGAACTAGTCCCTGAGCAGGAGAGAGATAACACGTCCGTAGGGCGAGGAAACGGTTTGCGGAAATAAGGCAGCAGTAGCTCAATGGAAGTAATGATCCAGCACTTGTGATAACAGCTTTGAGAAATGCCCATGAAAGGGGATTAATACAGCAGATGAGGGGAGAAACGCGTTAATCTAATTTCTTCTAAAAGAAAATGGAAAAACCTCTCAGAATACTTCAAGAAACGTCGATTAAAGGGTAAAATGTTATCGTATCATCTAAACCAAGAAAAATTAAAGTGTATATGTGACGTTTTCAAGATAGTTAAGAGTGTAATATTACTTTAAAGTATATGCACGCCATGTCGAAATTAAATTACAAAATTGCTGCTTTCGTGGGCTATCTTTTGGTACCATGACACTATTCATGTATTATAATTGTTCCATTGAATTATTTTACTGTGACTTCTATCATAGTTTCGAAAGGTAAAAATATGATAAAATAAAATTTTATATTAAATAATTTCATGACGATAAAGTTAATATTATTTTTGTTAATATGAATAATAAATTATCTATTTCATAAAAACGATATCATTTGTCATCATGATTTACTCAACCATGTATTCAATCAACATCCATTCAACCATTTATTTATTTAATCATGATTTATTTTATGAGAATGAAATGCCAAGAGGAGGCCAATGCCAG
>KZ308520.1:887699-899311 GCA_000376725.2 Ladona fulva
CATAAAACAGCAGTCGATGCCGACAGTGAGCGTAATTAATGATCAACGATATCTAAATGCCCTTCGAAAGGACAACGCGTTGTGTGGTTAAAGGATAGAAGATTTTTTTAAGGATAAGGATTGCATTCTCCTTAGATTGCACATTTTCATTTTATCTCTTTGTAAGAAAAAAAAATATTTCCGAAAACTTCACTTGTCTCTAATATTATTTATGATTATAATAATCTGCACGACCATGTCTGGCTGTATTATTAAATTATCATTATTATAAATGTATTTTTGCATAGCTTTTTCGTAAGCGCTAAAACAAGTTGTTGAAAAATTGGTGTGCGGCTGGGAAATTACACTTTTAATAAGAGTGTAAAGGTGGGCGATTGGTAAAATAAGGTAAAGGTATCACAGTTATAGAAAATGAAGTATTATTCAGAAGTGGCGAATAAGGTTATTAAAAGGATTGTAGAGTTCTCTACGAAATCGAAAGACTATTCATAGTCCTTAATTTAATCTCTTTCTTAATTATTTTTGCTTTTGAAAAGGTATGAAAATGAATGTCCTGTGAATACAGCAAACAACAGTAATGGAGAAAATTTGATTTTTCCGTGTCACAAGTCTCCAATAAGTGCAAAGTGAATTTCATACTCAACCATCCGCTTTACGAAGGAGCGATGACGAAGTATTTATTTGTTTCATTGCTTAGGAAAAAAGGACAAGGAAACGCCATAGAAAAGTTCGAGGAAAAGAAGTTCTCTTCACACCTGGAACACAAAATATAGCTACAAACTAAGGCATTGTTTACGCTTATAGCAATTCCTCTGTGGCATAGAGGATGATATAAGTCTTAAGAAATAATGTGTGTATATGAAAATCTAATCCTTTCCTTTTTTATATATATTGCTTGAAAACAAATAATGCCAACAAATTAGATTTGAATAAAATTTTTGGAATTAGATTTTTTTACATATTTGTAAATACTGTTTTCAATATCTACGTTTGCACCTCCATCCACCAACCTCCTCCTTTCTCGTCATCCAACCATCTCACTTTGGCCTGCATTGATTGGTTGACGCTCATTGGAGTTTGATGATAAAATTCAGAGTTCTTTTACGATAAGAGTTAATGCTTGAAAATCATTGGGATTTTATGATAAGATTCATAGAAGCTCTTTCGAGTTTTACCACAAGACTCATTGTTAGCAACTCTTTGGAATTTTACGATAAGATTTATTGTTAGGAACTATTTGGAAATTCAAAGTATCAATAACCGTTCGATTTCATTGTGATTGAATAATAACTCCAGGTTAATGTATTATGGGATTAATACAGTAAAAATTGTTGTCAATTAGAATGCCAATAATTCTTATTGTATCATATCGTGATTCCCGTTCTCAGCGAGCGCAATTTCCGAAACCAGACGACAAAGAGATTTTGCGAGGCTATAGCGAGAACGGATAGCTATTATTGGTCTCTTTTTTCTGTTAGCATTAGAAATTCCAATCAGGTAGCTTACTAATACCTTCGACGTTTTCACAACCCCTGCCATACGGCGGCTTGAGGGGTACTAATGTGAATGTAAATGTTGTATTCATCTAAAACCTTTTTACAGTGTAGGACACCTCTGGTCACTAGTCGAGATATTTACCGTTGCGGTTTGAGCTTTGGAAAGCTCAGGAAAATATCAACTATGAATAATCNTCCCACATTTTCACATTCCAGATAAGTGTTCGCCATCGTGGTCCATAACACCCACTAACGGGGGTTTTAGGTTTTCGGGTGGGCGACGGATATTTCCCAAATCATAAAACAGCAGTCGATGCCGACAGTGAGCGTAATTAATGATCAACGATATCTAAATGCCCTTCGAAAGGACAACGCGTTGTGTGGTTAAAGGATAGAAGATTTTTTTAAGGATACTCTTTGGAATTTTACGATAAGATTTATTGTTAGGAACTATTTGTAAATTCAAAGTATCAATAACCGTTCGATTTCATTGTGATTGAATAATAACTCCAGGTTAATGTATTATGGGATTAATACAGTAAAAATTGTTGTCAATTAGAATGCCAATAATTCTTATTGTATCATATCGTGATTCCCGTTCTCAGCGAGCGCAATTTCCGAAACCAGACGACAAAGAGATTTTGCGAGGCTATAGCGAGAACGGATAGCTATTATTGGTCTCTTTTTTCTGTTAGCATTAGAAATTCCAATCAGGTAGCTTACTAATACCTTCGACGTTTTCACAACCCCTGCCATACGGCGGCTTGAGGGGTACTAATGTGAATGTAAATGTTGTATTCATCTAAAACCTTTTTACAGTGTAGGACACCTCTGGTCACTAGTCGAGATATTTACCGTTGCGGTTTGAGCTTTGGAAAGCTCAGGAAAATATCAACTATGAATAATCGGAGGCGAAAGCTTCGTTCAATTTCAGCTTCTTGATTTCGGCCAATTTCATTCCTAAAGTTCGTTAGGCCGTGAAATAGAGAATATGTAGAGAGCTATGAGTAACGGTTGGCCATAAAGAAGAACACTTCGATGTGGTCTTTCTTATCTTTAGCTATCGTTTCACGTCATTGATAGAAAAACGCTAATGTTCCTGGAGTCTCGGTGAAAGGAGGAAATAAAAGGGGAAAGGTCCTGTTCCTCGCAAGGCCGCAGTGACTGGATGGACACGTTGTGCATAGCACTAGGGCGGCAGGAAAGAGAGGCGGCCAAAATCGCCGAGTAAAATATGTCATTTTACACGAACGAAAAGTAAAATGAAAATTACATACTATCAGTTTACAAGGCCAGATAAGTGAGTGGTCTTAAATTGATTATTTGGAAGAATCATTTATTATTATTAGTTCTCATTCAAAGGTGGTGCGAATAATGGCAAATAGATCTTAATGTAAATAAATGCATTGCAATTTATTATTTCCAAATACAACAATGGCGTCAGAATCAGTTGAATATCTTCGAATCACTCTAACAAATAACTTACACCAACTTAAACTGGAGCACACATATCCGAAAAATCTGCGGTAAAGCAACTAAAATCTAACATTATATTCTCATTTCTTATGTGGTCCAGACGTGTGTAGGCTAGATCTAAGTAATTTTTAATTACTTAGATCTAGCATTATTAAAAATAATGTGCAGGCTAATCTAAGTAATAGCTTGTATCTGCTCATAGACCCTTTCCTTAATGCCCCAACTTCCGATCCATAAAGTGATGTGGGGACAGCCATTGTTTTGTAAAACTTAATATGTGGTTCAGTTACAGTTTTTCCTTTCAAAATCCTGATGGTCGCCTATTCTTTGGTAATTGGTAGTTTTATTTAAAATATCTTTGTCCTCTTCGTAAGTACGATAATGTCGCATCCCAGATATTTAAATGTGATATTTGATCTAACAATTAACAAATATTATTTTCAATCATTATTTTATGTTAGACCAATCGTTATCGCGAAAATTTTGACTAAAAAGGCACCGGTTATGGCCCAGTCTATAAATACTTATCAGCTTCTATAGTAAACGGATTCAACTGTATGTAGTCCAATTAAGCTCTCGATGTGAGTAACGTAAGTGTATATAAGACCCTTCCGTCTGTTAATTCGCTTCATTTGTCACGCTGCCGACAAAAGACGGAACTAGTCCCTGAGCAGGAGAGAGATAACACGTCCGTAGGGCGAGGAAACGGTTTGCGGAAATAAGGCAGCAGTAGCTCAATGGAAGTAATGATCCAGCACTTGTGATAACAGCTTTGAGAAATGCCCATGAAAGGGGATTAATACAGCAGATGAGGGGAGAAACGCGTTAATCTAATTTCTTCTAAAAGAAAATGGAAAAACCTCTCAGAATACTTCAAGAAACGTCGATTAAAGGGTAAAATGTTATCGTATCATCTAAACCAAGAAAAATTAAAGTGTATATGTGACGTTTTCAAGATAGTTAAGAGTGTAATATTACTTTAAAGTATATGCACGCCATGTCGAAATTAAATTACAAAATTGCTGCTTTCGTGGGCTATCTTTTGGTACCATGACACTATTCATGTATTATAATTGTTCCATTGAATTATTTTACTGTGACTTCTATCATAGTTTCGAAAGGTAAAAATATGATAAAATAAAATTTTATATTAAATAATTTCATGACGATAAAGTTAATATTATTTTTGTTAATATGAATAATAAATTATCTATTTCATAAAAACGATATCATTTGTCATCATGATTTACTCAACCATGTATTCAATCAACATCCATTCAACCATTTATTTATTTAATCATGATTTATTTTATGAGAATGAAATGCCAAGAGGAGGCCAATGCCAGATTCTCAAATTGAATTATTCTGATTTTACGTTCATTATAAGTAAAGATTGGAATTTGCAGAAACTATTAGTTGTAAACCATTTTATAAACCAATACTACTTTTATTTTCATAAGAGGCACTAACTAACAAATTACTCGATTAAAAATAACGTGAAGCATTAGCGTAAAATAAAACGGAGATAAATGCATTTCCCCCGAGCACGCAAGTACTTTCCATACACCACTTACTATTTACTTTGCCATTTTTGCAAGTATTTAATCGTTTTTTTATATCTCCATATAAGATGTGTCTTTCACCGACCATAGAAAACATGCGACCACAGTTGATATTCTTTCCTTGAAGTCAATCTCGTAACAAGATTTTCTTTCCCTCTCCATCTTCCTCCCAAAAACCAGATCCTTGAGAATGGCAAAATGTGTTTTCGCCCTCACACGCTATCAGATCAAGCAATTCAAAAAAAGGCCTAAGTCATTTCTCACTCCTCTTAAAGAATTTCCTCCTGAATCATTCTCGCTCCCCTAAAGAGCATATTCTTCCCGAATGAAAAAACGCCTCCGTCATCCGGAACAATATTTTACCTCCGGATGAAAAAATTTTCTCCGGCAAAGAAAACAAGCTCAAGGAATTCCTCTCCGCGGCAGTTTTTAAATAAACCGCCTTAATATCCTCGGGGGAGGGAGCAGGAATCCAATCCGGCAATTTTATCCCGCATTATGCTCTTTCCTTGTCTTCGCCCGAGGGCCCCCCTTTCGAAAACTCCGGAGGTAAAGTTTATCCTCGCCGCCAACTTTAAAGAGTTTGCTCCGCTCCCCTTCTCAATTAACCCCAT
Source organism: Ladona fulva (assembly GCA_000376725.2). Taxonomy (NCBI): domain Eukaryota; kingdom Metazoa; phylum Arthropoda; class Insecta; order Odonata; family Libellulidae; genus Ladona; species Ladona fulva. The sequence goes on from KZ308520.1 coordinate 892,848, forward strand.
ATCCCTTTTCTTCACACTCTCCTTCACCTTCTCCGTTGGAAATCCTTTTCCATTTTTACGCCTATTCGCGTCCCCACTCACACATTCACACAAACACACCAGATTCAGTTCGCTTATCTCCCTTCTATAAGTCTACTCTGCACTTTCCTAATCTCGTCCACACTTTTCCTTGGAAATAAAAGGCTCTTCAGACCTCTCTCTCCTTTCCTTCCCTTTCTTATCTCAGCTCATTTCTCTACCTAACCCCTTTCCAACTCTTTCTTCCCATTTTGTCTCTCTCTCTCTTTCTCCCTCCTTCTCCGATATCCTCCAAATATCTTTCTCTCGACTGGTGAACCCTTTCTATTTTTTACATTCCTTTCATCTTTTACACTTTTAAAATATTTCCTCATTACCGAGTCGAAAATATTCTTTGTTGGCTCTGCAGAGGATGAGAGACTGACAGCCAGACGGGCAACAAGGTAATATCTGGGAAATCGAAACTAAACACGATCTGCTATCCCAACCGTAGGCACATGACATGAATGTTGCATTATAATTGGATTTATCGCATGCTTATCAATCCTTCATGCAGGAAATATAAAAAGAGAATGATTGAAATTTTCAATCAAAACTTTGTGTACACACGTAAGAAAATAACACAGGAAAACACTTGCAAAGGAGAGAAGGTTGAAAACCTGTAAAGAAAGTGAACCTAAGGCTATGCAGTACTTGATAGTTGGAATGCAAATCTAACGATAGAAAGTTGGTGGAACATGGTACATACAAAGTAAAGCAATTAGCATTATATATTATTTACACTGAGAAAAGAATCCTTTAATGACTCGACATCAAACGAATGAATGTCTATACTCATTGGATTTTAGTCGAATATTAAAATCGTTTATTTTTGGTTTTGATATATTTTAATGGTGGTTTGAAATCCCTTTTCCTTAGTTGATTACTGAGGTATTCACTCAAACATCACAATTAGTGAAGCCTTACTTAAGCTCATTTGAATGAGTTGAAAACCTTGAAGTTGATAAAGATGACCGCTTTGATGAAACTTATAAATTTTTTTATTGAAATCTTCGTTTGGCACGAAACGTCTTGCTAGCAAAGAAACATCTCACATATAACTCCGCTTTCTCGCAATGCAGCATTACGAAAATGTATATTGATATGGAGATTTTGACGTCGAATTCGTCCTAGCGTCTCATTCATACTTTAAGTTTCAGGGTTTTAATACATCATTATTTTTAAAACCATGTAATTCTTTATAAAAAACACAATGAACAGATGCGTCTTAAAGGATAATTTTTAGCTAGGTTGTGGAGTGTTTTGAATAATAAATTCAAGAGATCCACTGATTTCTTACAAATTACCTAAAATAATTCTAAATGTATCAACAAAATTTAAACTCTATTTAAAATAAAAAAAGATTAAGTATTTAAAAAACTGATTAATAAGAGAGAATTGTTATTTAATTTTCTTATTTAATTAGCTATTTAAAATGCTGATTAATAATTTTTAGCTGATTGAAATTCCTCAATCATAGTCATTTTGTGAGCAGATTTTCCATGTTTCTTTCATACACACAGAGTTACGCCTTCTTACATCAAATACAAGAATGTAGTACTATTTCTTTAATGAAAATTTCGAACTCGGATGAAAAATGTGCCTCTAAAGTAACGGTTTTCAAGATTTAAATATAATTCGCGTTCGGTTTCTATGGTGAGCAATAATAATAATAATAACACTCATCATTCTCTTCAGATTACGAAAATTAAATAGTTCTATTTTTCTATGGCCATTATCAAACTTGGAGACATGCGTAGGGCACGAGTAAAATCCAAGGTTTAAAGGCAAAGTACGGCCGTATTCGGAGATAATAGAGGCTGAACCTTGCGGTGACATCTGTGATTAATTCTTACAACAAACGACCCTCATTCTTCGCTGGCTCGATTTTCTCTCGGCATCCCATTGGTCAGGATCAAGCCTTGAAGACAAAGGGTGCTAAGAATCACCGGAGGTTTAACTCCGTCGCTTTCTCCCATCCTTTCACAAATCCCTTCACTTCTGTCTTCCTGCCTTTAATTGCAAAACCTTGTCCACTGAAGATAAACATAATGAAATTTAAACAAGGACTAGGGAGAGATGTCTTACTGTCGTGGATTGCGAAACAATGTTTCTATAAGCAGATTGAAAACTTTTCCATTTCGCCGCGGAATGCAGTAGTCATCGGAACCTGTACATGTATCGTTAACCGAATTTCGTGTTCACCAAATTACTTGCTAACGCTACCCGCCGCTTTGAGTTCCAAGTATTCAACGTCATATGTATTGAAAAAATTTTAAATTTATAAAATTTATTGAATTGATAAAAATCAGTGAATCTTAAAAGATACCTAATTGCTAATTACCCAAAAAAATTATAAATTTGACAACAAAATTGAAACGCTAATTAATGTGCAGATTGATAATTTTTTGCTGATTGAAATCCTATCATCATCGCCATTTCGTGAGAATATTTTCCCTGCGGGCCATAGAATTATTTTTGTGTTTCCCATAGCTCGGTGTTAATCGTTTTGCATTTAACAAATTCAAATATATTTAAAGTAATAGGAAAGAAAACGAGCCACTCCCAATACGGGAGTATATACAGTCGAGTAAAGTAGCGTCAACTGACGTTAAAAATCAGAGATAGGAAGGCACTGAGTTAATCTGACAAAGCAAAGAATGAGAATCAGTAACTTCTCGCTTTTAAATATCGCTGTTTTAGACAATATGCTTGAAACAGGCGTTGAGCCCTTCAAGCATAAACATCACCAGGAGTTATTAAACAGAATACATATAATTTGTATGGACAGGTGAGTTTGGCGTTGATTAAGTGAAGGTGGAGTAGAAACTTGCCTGGTAGGGTGATGTATGAAGGAGACGTCCCTAGGGCCGCTATAGTAGCCGTGAAGGCCTGTCGAGAACCCTGAGAAGGCTTGTCTGGTGCATAATAGATTTAAAGTTAGGAATAATAGTTTATATACGTACATTCTTACTAAGTAACTTTTAAAATTATATGTTAGAATGTACCATGTATTTTCCTTGTGAATTTTGCAAAGATCTTCGCCGCCAAATTCCGTCACCCCGAGCAATGCTTAGTTCTCTTGTTATAAAGGACCTGCATCTCCTACACCCTGCCTTTCCACCTGCATTTCCCACCTAACCGTGGAGAATTTCTAAGTATCCTCCTAGAAAAAGTGTCCTTTCTCGATTAAAACATCCGCAGTCTAACTTGCGAAAATTCGTAGAAAATATTTTGGAAGCAGCTGATTGAAGCCTTCATTACTGAAACTACAGTATGAGCAACACAATCTTTCTAAGATTGACTTTTTTTAATTAAGCTAAATTTTCTACTATGATAAAGTAATAATTGCGGTAAGGTTTCTCGAATTACACTATTGACAAATTAGGAGATGGGAATGGCAGCGAATGTACAGGGTGAGAATGAGAGTGGCGTGAAATAAAGAGCAACACCAAAAGGGTTTCTTAAAATGGACGAATACTCGAAAAAATGGATTTACAATCATAGTAATTGAAATAAACGTTTGAAAAGTTTTGTGAAAGTAACTGAGGCAATAAAAGTACGTAAAGACAGGAAAGTATGGAGAACACTCGTAGGCTAAAGATGATTTTCGCTTGTTTCGAATGCTCATTTCAAAAAGGGAGTACGGTGATAACCACGCTTATATACTTCCATTATTGAATTATTACCTAGAAAACGACCTAAATTAGTCACTATGTTGACTCAAAATTAATTATGCAATTGTGAAGATGGGAATAGAATGCTGAAATCACAAGTAACTGAAGATAAACTAAGAGATTTATAGAGAGTATTACACGTAGAGCCCGGAATCGCAGCATATGGTTTCGATGGGAGAACAGAGTCAGCGATGTCATGAAAAGAGTAAGATTATCGCCGCAAGAAATGGCTACTGCTGGGTCTCTTGTGTGATAAAATGGATTTCGATGAACATCAAGCGACCAAAGAGGGCAAAAGACGGATGAGATAGGGATTTCCACCAAATCCTACCAACTACATAGAAAAGAAAGACAAGAAACAGAACGGGAATGGCCCTTCGGAGATGTTCATTCATCAATAGAAAGAAAAGCGCTGAGTTATATATCATATTTCGCTGATTTTATACTAGATGCTCCATCTCGGACGGAAACAGCGATTGAAAATGGATGTTTTTGGCTCTAATGCGAAATGTCAAGAAAAATCGACGCGAGTATATAACTCGGCCACAACAATAAGTATGGACGAAAAACATTAGAAAATACTGCTGTTTTCCTCTCTGTTATAACTTTTTTGGAATAGATACAATTTTCGATACAAAGTTTTCGAAGGTTTTAAAGAGTAAAATATTTAACAGTTTAACTATTCCGTATTATACTTTAAAATGCGTTCTCTCAATGATCAATTTATTTTATTATTATTATAAGTACAAATGTTACAAATGGACAACTAGTCCGGTGGTAACAAAATACAAGATAAACTACTATTTCACTAAAAAATCATATAAGCTACCATTTCACAAAATACTTCTCATTCAGAAAATTTCAGGAACAGGATATGCAACAGGATTGAAATAAACATTGTCAGTTTTCTATGAATCACCTGAATTGTTTCAGGAATGAAGCCGATGTTACTTTTGCGATCCTAGAGACCATATGAATAATGTTTGTTACGCTTTATATTTTTTTGTAATAAAATAATGGAACTTGTCATTGTAGAAGATGAACGATTAGATGTTATTTCAACTCAATGAAATGGCACCACTCATCTATGCGTTTGAATAAATATACTTATGTATAAACAAATATACATTATCGTCAATGTGGTTTACTTAAATATGAAATTAAGGATGAATTAAAAGAATAAGATGGGGCTCTAGGATAGCCGAGAGGGTAGCGCTTTTGCCTCTGGTAATAGTGAATTCGGGTTCCTATCCCGGTGAGAGCTCATACGTGTGAAATGGTATCAGCTGTCTAACAGCTTTTAACTTTATTAGTGTTAATAAAAAGGAATTTTGAAATTGAAACTAATCCGGCGTATTTATAATTACGAAAAAAAGTAGTAAGACCGTTGATACATGTGATGGTTATTCGCGGAATTACAATTACTAAGAAAATAAAGGTATAAAACCAGGTTTCTACACATTCTAGCTGTCTTTCGTTTTCCCTCTTAAACTCTCGCCTTCCCTTTCCTTCAACCTGTCAATCCATATCCCAGCTTCTCCAGGCGTGAGATGGAAGGTTTCCTGGTGACTTTTTCCATCTTCTTTTTTCCGCACTTTTCAGGAGTTATTACAGAGATGGAGAACGGAAGTTGGGGAAACTATTAATCTCCTAAGATAATTTCTACCTAATCTCTTTACTCGCCGAGTAAATTGATTGAGAGAAGTGCTCCGTGGCTGTTGGAAACCCTCCCCAAAGGATCAATATTAGCTGCGTTCATGAGAGAATTTTCTACGGCAGAAACCCTCCATGTTTTTCGTAATAAGAGGAGACGGGTCCCGCAGCTCCCATTCAGTGTAACTTCCATCTTGAGACAGAATAATCTGGAAGGAGTTTTAGCAAGTTTTTCATGGAAAGCGAGAGTCGTTCTCAGGCTTTCGTTTTGTTATCTGAAGAGAGTTAGCAAAGTTATAATTCGGTGAAATTATCTTTTAATAACAACTATAATGACGTGGAGACTTGAACTTTTATATTTTCTATGGGTGCTTTCATTTTGGCTTTTAACCAAATTGAGCCTAAATCCTGAAGTAGTATCCATATGCTACAACGTAAAACTATATTATAACAACTATTTTTCATATTTAAGAATAAAATAAACATTTCAATTAAAGTATTGAGGATAGAGAAAGTGTGCAATGCTTACACTATAGAAGGAGAATGTTGAAAAATAACAAATTAATGGCAGAAATACAGGAAACCGCAACCTCCAACAATGTGATTGGATTCATAACTGAGACTAATTAAAATAACTCCCCTTTCGGTTTCTTTCTCCTTATTTTAAGTGAATATGTCCTATATGCCTGGCTTAGGGAACTCCTTTAGGCTATCATAGTCATAGTGTTTTCGAGAATTCTATGTCAAATATGTATTAAAATTAATTATCCATTATTCATCCAAACATTATCTATATAAATTAAAAATTCAAAACAAATTTACAATCGGTAGTATGATAATTTTGAAAATTAAAATCCCATTATTAGGGAATGCATCGATGTCTTCAGCGATTCTAGGTTAGCGAATCTTATGTCCATTGTTCATTGCCGTTGAAAATCCTTTTTATTTAGTTGGAATATATTCCTTGCATTCCAGACTTCTTTAGGGGATTTATCTTATATTTTTTTATTGCATAAAATTCTCTTCTTTGGCTTTCAAAAGAAAGTAGGTCATGAGGATTTCTTCAGGAATAAACTA
>KZ308520.1:912897-978563 GCA_000376725.2 Ladona fulva
AATTACATAGTGTTAATATAAAATAATACATTATATAGCGTTTATATAAGACTAGAATGTTGAAGTAGTGGATTTAGGTTCTTTAAATTAAAAAAATAGTATTTATATAACATATATATTTGAGGGTGAAAGGAAATACAGCCGAACAAATTTAAAGGAAATGCTGCTGACGAAATTTAATAGATTATTAACAAATACTGTTATAGTTACATTTCTTAAACAAAGAAGCGTATAACTATATCGATATTTGACAAACTATGCCATCCATAAGATTGACAGAAATTAACTTAGCATAGTTTTACGTTTAGTGAAATAGTTAGACGCGCTCAATTGTCGCAGTGCTGATTTGGTCTAGATCTTTATTAACAGATAGGTTTTTTAACATAAATAACGTTAATATACAATGTAGAATGTTAAAATTGTATAAGGTATGATTAAGGGTCTTTAAGTTTACGTAAAAAGAATTTATGTCACATATATCGAAGAATTGACGTAAATACTGCCGACGACATTTAAACGAAATACTGCCGCCACACGTGGTTAAACAAAGAGATAACTCACTGTAACATTATTCTACATATTCTATCTGTTAGATTGTCAAAATTAATCTAACATAGTTTTTAGGTTAATTTTAATAGTGAGACGCGCTCAGTTGTCACGCGCTCAGTTGTCCGGCCACGAGAAATAAGACCCCATAAATAACATTTTTCATAGCGTTCATTAAAAAATGATTATGATGGATGCTTCATTCAGCATAACTAATACCTTGGAGGAATATATGTCATCATAGCCATGAACAAAACTGAGGTGGAAATAAATGAAAGATTTTTTCTATCCTAAACCATTAAATAAATTATTATAGTCCTTTCACTAAGGTATGGTTCCAGAATCCATAATCTACTAAACGGAATACAATTTCCATAACATTTTATATTTCAATTGAATACCGAATATGACATAAATATTACATGATTTTCCCTTGAATATAGAGTTAAAGAATGTCTAGAGATGACGAATCACGTCTTCCCCTTCTATATCGTAATCATCGTCGTAAAATATGAATAATTCACGGCCCTGAAAACTCTTTGTTCGCTCCAGTTAACTCACAAAAGCCTGTAAGGAATACCTGGAAACGACAATTTCCATCTCCACCTTCATCGCCATTATTTTTTCAAAACATAATTTACGCCACTCTTCCAGTTTACAATCATCACCTCATTACGTCACTTGGCGGGGAACGAGTCCAACCGACTGCGAGTCTGCGAAATCCGTCCCAAAATCACGCGGTCGCGAATGGTTTCTCAGTTTCGCAGCTTGAGCCTCGAGAGCGCTTCCTTTACGGCCGATGCACCGGATTAATTTGGACGCAAACGAATGCATTCAGTTCGCCAAGTCACAACTGCGTCGCCCCGTACCTTTCTGTTGCGCGAAAAACCTTCTGTTATCCTCTCTTCCCGCGTAACAAAAGAAGAACGCCTTTTCGAGACGCCCTCCATCTGCCAGTGTCTCCTTCCTCACCCCCGGCACCCTCAACGTAACGACCGACTCCCTCTATGCATTTCTACCGCCATTGGAATGGTGTTGAGGAATGGAAGTTCCTTTGTTTTCCACTGAAAAAGCGCAGGGGGAGAGAGAGTTATTGTAACTGAGGTTAAGAACCCTGCCAGGGATCGAAGTCTGCAGAAAGAGTTTTAATGGTGGAAGGAGAATGGAAGTCGGGTGGAAAGATGGATGCAAGCGCGTGTCGTTTGTTTTCGTTACCACTGAAAGAAGATTAGGGAGGGTGTCACTCTTCGCAATGTGGATTCTTTGCGTTTTTTTGTTGTTGCTGCTGAAAAGGGAGGAAATTCGCCAAGGATAAAAGGGGAAGAGAAAAAGGAAACCTTTCTTTGTCACGCAACAGTCTTTTTAACATCTGAAGATCGCGCTTACAGTCGTTTTCCCCTGAATAAATGAAGGGCTTTGGCTCGCCGAACTGTTATAAGGAGCCCGACTTTCGGCACGTGAACGTGGTTCCGATATTTTCAGATTTATTTTCGATATCAACAGTCCCTCAAATTAGAAACCGACATTTTCTGGTTTTATTCTACACGCATGAGGACATCAAAAGTCTTCTCCGATGTTGATCAGTTAATGATTGCAAGTAATTTTCGCGATATTAAACGAGACACTGTCTTTGTTCGGCGCTGGATCCCTAGTAAAGTTTGCTTAAAAACGCTTCCATGGAAGATAGTACAGGAAAAATATTTCTTGAATTTTCTTTCACCAAAATTAAAGTAATTTCAAACGAAAGAAGTGTAGCTACGCAATAATTTCGTTTCCTTCAATTTATGATCTTAAAAAGCAAAATTTCTTTGTGTTTATTAATTAAAGTCTGAATCTAACCACACAAATTTTTGGCTTTACCTCTCAAATATGATAATAATGCATTGCTGTAAGCCTCCAGCTGAAGAAATGTCCTTCTTAATATGGCTTTACCTTTCCAAACAATTTTTCTTTTGTATCAATAACAGTGATAGGGAGATTAATCAGAATCGAAAATAGGAAATATCGAAGCTTTTTTAGGTATCAAAATCAGTATTGGAATCGTATAATATTTAGTTTAATTTCCGTTTCCAATAATGATTCTTTGGGATTTTTGTTAAATAATATAACTCCATATTCCATTTCTGGTACAAGGAGTAATTTGATACGAGATCGTAAATACTTATAAACTGTATGTATGTACTATCATTAACACTAAAATATTTGGATCTTAATGGCGCACACATATAAAAATTACTGGGAATTTTTTTTACTTATTCTTGTGTAAATATGAAATCCTATTTTATACTTAATTCTAGTTTTGTTTTAAATTAATGCTATTAATTTTTTTTTAATTTTTACTATATTTCATGTTAGATCTGTCGGTTAGTACATTAATTATCGCAAGGATAGTTAGATCCCCAACCCCTTAACCATTAGCTACCGAAAGCGATCAAAATAAATGAATGATATATACAAAGATTAAGATCATTTCTTCAAAAATATTATAGATTATCTCATTTTATAGGATTCATTTACCTAATTTACCTTACTTACCTTACACTTCAGCTTCATTTATACTTGAGTGGATTCCATATCTTCACAGTCTCAAACTAGTCTGACGCAAAATAAAACGGAAGTTGTTCCCTGGTCGGGACTCCCTTAGATTTACAAAGATATTAAATTTAAATTAGATCTAAATGCACATTTCATTCGACAAAACGTAGCAGCAGATACTGAAAAACATTTATTTTTTTTGATATGACAGATATATTAAATGTATTAAGTGTTATTAGTAGTATTGTTAAAAGTGCTTCGACAGCTAAGGTCATTTCGCACATGAGCCCCACCGGGATTCGAACCCGGGACCGCTTTCGAAGTCGAACGCGTTGCCCACTTGGCTATCCGGGAGCCCATTAAGTGTTATTATAAGTATTAAAAATACTAAATTATAGGGTACTATATAAGATAAAATAGACATCAGCCGACATGTGTTATATATTTGATAAAAGGAAAGCTTCTGATATTAAAAGCAGGCACAAAATTGCTTGATACGCTCGACTCTTGCGAATCTTAACCCACTCTAGTTCCTATCAACTAAGTCAAAACAAATCCATTCCATAAACCAAATGTATCTTTTGTTTATAATATTATAATTAATTTTCTCTATTATTATTATTACCCTGTGTAATATATTAGTTCAGTCTATCCGATTTTTACTTGGATTTGATTTTCCTCACATTATTGAGAATTCTGCTTTATAATTTTAAATTCCAAGACTTTGTCTACTGTTATCTTTCAAATACTTAGTAATGAAATACTTATCTAATAATTTCCTAAAACTTAAACTTAATTTGTAAATTTCCTGTTTATGAACCTCAGTTTCTTTTTCTTCTGTTCGTTGTATTGTTATGTAGTAGTAGTAGTAGTAGTATTGTTAAAAGTGCTTCGACAACTTAGGTCATTTCGCACGAGGGCCCCCACCGGAAATCGAACCCGGGACTGCTTTCACTGAGGTCGAACGCGTTGCCCACTTGGCTATTCGGGAACTCTTGTTATGTTGTCTTATCGGTTAAGTGAAAGATGGGATTTCCCAGTCTCAATTTCGCCAGATAAAGTAATTTGTCCGACTGTAAATCATTGAACCTCAACTCATATGCATTGAATTTTATCGTTAAATATTCTCTCCAAGCGGGTGAAATAATTATCCAGGAATACTCGTAAAGTCCCGCAAGAACACCTCGAAGCCTTGTAGTCTGCGGCAGATATCCAATGATACTATAAGGAATAATTCCAAAGCCCTAAATGAGGTACAAGACCATCGTACGAACGCAAGCGCATCGCGAACTTCCTGGTGAACTATTCAAGGACGCCCCACTGACACGACGATCCTTTAAGAATAAGGTCGGAAGGGAAGACACTTGGGGTGAATTAATATTGGAGATTAAGGAGTAGGGGTTGTGTCTCGTGCACGGTTGAGCGGGCTCTTTGAGAAGAGGACAGCATCAGCCTTAAATGATGCCGTGTGCGCGTTGGAGGGTAGAAATGGCTATGGGCAATGGCAGAGGGCGTACACATAGCAAGAGGAAGTCAAAGGAACTGCGGGGTGAGATGTTCAAGGATTCCCAAAGAGAATAGTTGATTCCTTCGTCGGTATTAAAGCCAAAGAAATTGCGGAAGAAATTTCAGCATGCTACGAAAAGCATGTTAATCTCACGGATGACGGGAAGGACGAGAGGTGCGCGTTTAATGATTGCGGGTGTGTTGGTCTTTCCATTTCACCGGTTTTCCTTTCGTAGGAGCATGAATAAGTAAAAGTGGATCCGTTTACTGTTTTCATTATTAATTTGAACGAAATTGCATATATTTTTCATGCAGTCATTAATAAAATTCACTCAATTCCCTTTCGGGGTATGCAAACAGTCTCATGTACCCTATAATTTCCTCTGACTGCATACACCTATCATTTCAAACACATGCATACCTATTTTCGTACATTTCCCTTTGTAAGCCAGACTCCACATCACGATTCACCTCATTCAGCCAGATTTTTCTCCGTATTCACCCGCCTTTCATTCATTTTTTCTCTACCTTACAACCCTGCCAGACGCGATCCGGACTTCCTCTTTATGCATTTAAACCGACGTAACGCACCTTTTATAAGTAATCTCGCAGGCTTTACGTCATTTCTTGTCCACTAATTACCAAATCAAAGCAACGTTTGTCTACCATGGTTGATTATTTTTTAAGCGTAATGGTTATATTTTTAAATCATTCTTCTTTAGGATAAAGTCTGACGGGACCAGAAGTCGATCCCGGGTCCTCCACTTTCCGTGCAAATGCTCTGACCATTAAGCTATCTTGTTAGAACATTTTACGATGCAGTTCGGGAGACTTTGTAGGCAATGTTTCTCCTCGGGAATATGTCTAACCGCACAAGCTTTCGTGCAATACCGTCCTTATCCCTTTCCTAGAGTGTCCAAATCGTTACTTGGTTTTATTACAATCATTACAGTTTCTCCTGAAAAAGGGTCGAACGTTTGATGTTTTAGAGCAAGCAGGAAGTTCAAGTGTCCTGGCTAGGGTAGAAACGTCCGGATTTTGAACTCTCTCTCTCTCTCTCTCGCTACCCACATTGGTCCAGAGATTTCCCATTTTTTATAATTATGAAAAGAGAAACAGGAAAAATGTTGCGTTCTCTGCCGATCATGATTTTGTTAAGCAGACACCGTGGGCTCGAAGATACAGTCATCGATCTCCTCATTACGTTGAACATAAATCCTTGAAAGCGTGATTTGGCAATTCATGTCACCGGCTCAATGGTCTTCCCAAGAAGTTATGCAGGCTGCACATATTTCAGTGTATGTAAACTACACTCAATTTTATAAGCAGACTCTGAAAGTTGCCTATGATTCAGGAGCCCCACCCCCATATTGCCCCACCTTTTTGAGTGTTGACATTGGTCACCCTGAATAATATGCGTTTACTGCCCATCCAGCAAAATCTTGAAGAACTCGAAAGAGACTTGGCTGAAGAAAAACTACTTTACAAATCAAGGCCGTAAACCATACACATACTCGTAGTTGGATTCATAGTTAAATTTAAGAAATGCATTTCTTATGAGAATGTTCTTTGCTCAGCTTGGGAAAGCGCTTGTATTTCCGAACATAGACCACTGACAAATATGCCCATATAGTCCCATCCCATCAGTCTGTGAGTCGAGGTACCATTAGTTTTCCGGTAACAAAGTAAAGAGTTACTCGAATAGCGTCGAAATGTACAATATTGAGGATTCAACGGACATGTAATGCCTCTAGTATTTTGACATAACAATATTTCGAATAATTTGCGCATTTGTGCGTATTGAAATCGGGCAGTCTCCGTAAATTTAATGTAAAATAAACAAAACTCAATATTAAGTTAACATCCCAAAATTCATTCTATTTGATTTTTTCATTGAATTGATTACATTATAGTCCAATCGCATCCGCTAGAATTCGAAAAACTGGTTACTAATTCCACGTTTCGCTATTTAGAACACATTTTTCTCTTAAAAACAGATCGGATACGCTATCAGGGTCATAGAAAGTCGAAAATATGTGCATGTGCAGGATTTAAATGAATTGGAACTTGATTTCAGTCGCTGAGGCTAATAACAATAAAATCGCATTTAACGATTCGTGCGGAGCACGCATCATTCAACATAAACATTAATTCAATTTCTCGCTAAGAACAGTTTGGCTAGCCGTAACATCATGCTTTATTATACGTGATTTATCAGAATTCAGGTTAATGTTAAAATCCAACGTAGTGAATTCTGCAAAATGAATACTGCCCCTCCATTTATACTTTACTTCCCTGCCCTTTTTTTCTCAGCCCAACTATGTGGTTGGTGAAGTTGAATTAATGTTTGTGTACTCGCTGTGAAATTTATGTTAAATTTCTGAATTAAAAGGTCCACGAAATGGTTTCAAAATCAATATTCATCCAGTGTAAGATATCTAGTTAAAGCTTCTGTTCCATTTTCTATGTTATATAAATCAAAACAAACTCTTCGACTCCTTTACGCTGGGTCCTTCAGACGCACGCCAAAACGTATCTTCTTAAATTACCTTGCTCTCAATACATTTTATTCTTGAATAAAGTGCTGTGATATTGTGTAATTGCGAGGATGAGGATTATGAAAAAAAATTTACGAACACTTAACATACAAGGTGGCCATGGGGGAAAATTTTAAAAAGGCGCGTGCATATACTTTTACATTAAAATCTACCATTACCTTTTTAAAAGATAGTAGTTATTACTGCTTCAAAAAACGACGAGAGTTGGATTGTTTCCTTGCCATATTAATAGCCGATTTCTGTACGATATTTAGCTGATGACTAATGACGTTGATATTCAGTACTGAGTTTTAGTTTCAGTGATTCATACGTCTTAATCCAATCTTATCTTCTAAGATGCATGAGAGAAAACTATCTCACCAATTCTTTAAAGGGCTGAATTATTTTCGCTTATTTTTTAAACCATTCTTAGATATTTTCTATAATGTCTGTTTTTCTATAGTTTTAATCTACATTCAAGTTATTCAGGGGCATCATACCTCCCATTAAGCGTCCTAATAAAATGCAATGCTGTGAAAATCTTTTTAATGGAATATTTTAAGGGGCACGGAACGTTCTGAAAATGTTGAATTAATTTAATTTACTCCAATATGTATTCATCAGAGCGAATTAGATTTAATAAAGATAATAATCATTATTAATTATTCGTTAACGTTAGGTGACCTCTTAAAAATCGCTCGAAATTTGCTTGCAGCACTTCTTGGCTGACAAAATTCGGCAATAACTTTGTTCCAACTATATGTTCCATCGAAAGCAAGTTATTATTTTATGATGCGACAAACGAAATTGAGTTACGAGAGTGGCATAAAATTTTGTCTCCTGTAAAAGCACCTTTGTTCAATTGAGTGAAATATGAGAAAGTTTGTGAAACAAAAACGAAGGCTTCCATCCGTTTCAAGGGTGATGAAAAGTAATTGATAACGCAATTTAACCTCCGCGATCCACTGATTCTTCCAACGAACTTGTAATAATAACTTATGACAAACGTTTTATCACAAACAATGGAAGATCGGCGGATGGCTTTCATTGGAGTCATATTCCATAACGTTTAATAATGGAGGATGGCTTGGAGAGTCAAGGTATTAAATGATCAGATATCGCGTTAAGGTTATTGTGCGTTAGAAAGAGGATGTAAAGAAAACGTGACCATGCATAAATATATATTTATTGAGACAGTTGAGTATTTAAACATACTTATTTGTCAGAATGGAAGTGAAACAAATATTTTTATGAAATTTTCATTGAACAAACTGTAATTTTATTAGGAAAATTCTAACTTTTTCAAAATTTTTCGTAGAAAATGTATTATTTAAAGGTAAAAGTCGTTTTTCTTAGACACAATATAAACTAAAATGCCAATATTGATTGGAAATTTTGAAAAAATGGAGATAACTCTCTAAATTTATATTTATTAATGGAAATTTTAAATTCCAATGTAATTACTGGAAATGGCTAAACGCTCTTGCACTTCTCAACGATATACCCTCCTTATAGTAAACACTTGGGGGGCATCGCTCGTGAAATAGAGTAGAGAAATTGATTTAATGGGGAAGCAATGGAAGAATGTATTTCATCGCATACATACTTGGGTACCTCTCTGTAGGTTTGTATACCCAAAAATACAAATAGAAGCATTTTCTTTTACTTATTTGCAACTCATCCTGCCATTATATTGCCCTACCAATTTTTTTTCTCCGCCCTCCTCCCTATCTTTCACTCTTTAACAATCCATTTCTAACCGTATCAGACTCACTGATTTCCTACACCTACACTGTTTCTTCGAAACAATCCTTTTTCCCATCTCCAACTGCCCTTCCTCGTTTTAGAGATTAAGAAGCTCTTTAAAGGCCAGTTATCTCGGACCGCCCATTCTTTCTAGACCCTGGTCTCAACGCAAGTTCGGAGCTCCGACGTAGGGTTTAAGGAGCGTTTTTAAAACCTCTAATTCATTGACATTCTTTTTCCAATTTATTTTCTTAAAACTTCCTCGTTTGTTTCTCAATCAACTCAACTTATTTCCATTCTATGCCACATCTTTAAGGTCTCCAATTTTTCCTAAAGCTTTTTCCTAAAGTCCATGTTTTATACCCACATAATAAAACTTCAGGCCATTTTACCAAAATTTTCCCCGTTCCTTACCACGCCCTAAATATTTTATTATACGCGAATTCATAAGAAGAATGTCCATCTTTCCATTTTCAAACAGTCTAACAATCTAACATAATCATTCTAAGCTACAGGTGACTATAAACGCATGACGTACTAAAATATCTCCCGTGGTATTAGATAGGACACAAATTAGAATATCAAATCCTTAATTTATATTTCGGATTCGTTTCGGTAGGTTATATCAAATTATCTAATGTAGTTCTCAAATAAAAGTTATTGAAATTTCTATGAAATATATTGTAATTTATGAACTACGACGATTTATAACCTTCCAGTCTTGGTAAAGATAAATAATAAATAAATAAATGCACCGCTTAAATTTATTTTAAAAAACAATGTTCCGACACTAACGGGATAACATAGATAACTCTAATTTAAAAATTTTCGTAGCAGTAATCAGTAAAGTAAATCAGTTAAAGCAGTATTTTGAGTACGAGTGAGAAGAGGTTATCTAAGTTTCGCTGCAAACATTATTCGTAATTTACGAAATGAGAATATTTAAAAAGGAAAAAATTAAAGCCTTCGTGAATGTATTTCATTTAAATTTGAATTGCGACCATTAACGATGAAAATCTCCACAACAAAACAACGAATTAAATTCAAGTAACTTTTCACCTCCTAAAGGTCACAAGGACCACGATTTATGGACCGCTCGCTGCAATTAATGTCACGGAGTGGCATAGAAGTTACTCGTGGCTAAATGATTATCATAATAAAACTGGTTCGAATTTCACTGGAAAATAATGGCGTCATCGAAACGGATATTCATCACAACTCTTCTTTTATCAAAAAGATTTATAAGTGATATTCATTATGTCAGATATGAATAAATGTAGATAGTAAATATATTTGTGCTTATGACGTTTTCTCATTAGCCAAAAGGTAGAGGTCTTGCTGAGTAAATAAAACGTATCCATAA
Source organism: Ladona fulva (assembly GCA_000376725.2). Taxonomy (NCBI): domain Eukaryota; kingdom Metazoa; phylum Arthropoda; class Insecta; order Odonata; family Libellulidae; genus Ladona; species Ladona fulva. The sequence continues at coordinate 923,131 of KZ308520.1, forward strand.
TCATAAATCGGCTTAGTATTTTTGCAGAGGCAAAAATTAGAAATTCGCCCATTTAATTATGCATCATAATAACAATAGTAATAATAATGATAATAATTATTATTATAAAACGTCTATATTAAGGGCGATATTGAGGTTTATTGGTCTCTTGTTTTCATCCTGATACTTGATAATTATTTTTACATATTACCGCATTATACTTTCAAAGCTCATAGCTGTGTTTTATCGTGTTTAATGTTTATTGCTGAATTAATTTGTTTTAATCCTGGAAAGTGTTATTCTCGTTAAAAGAAGTGACCCCTTTCCCCATTTCATTTTGCACCAACTTTTCCGTAAAGGGGATGATTATAATATCCAGTAAGGAAAATCTCCGCTATAGGTAAGCGAGAAAAACCTTTTATATTTCCACATCAATTAATTAAAATAAAAATGTCAAAAGCGATATATTTTATGTATACCTTTTATAATTTATCATATGATCATTGAAACTGAATATTAATAATTGCAATTTTATACCTCTATAACTCTGATTCGTTTTTTTTATTTGAGACAACTCAAAAGCTCATTTTAAATTCTCTTTTTTCTGTGACTTTCATTGATATATTTTTCCCTTTAAGTTTCGTCCCACGTTAAAAATTGTTGAAAATTACTGTACATCAACCAGTATTTATTGACTGAAAGTTTTTTTTTAAGATTTTTACTTATAAAATGTTGTACTTGCGGAATAGAAGAAAGATTCTTTCCTGAATCAAGACAACAGGTGTCTATTTTAATAACTCAATGTGAGCAGAAGCTTTTTTCGAAAAAGCTCTCTTCATTTTGAAACTCAATTTCTGACATTAATGCAGTAATTCTTACGAAAGATGTACGTAATTAGTAACTAGTTAAGTTATGAGTCATCCACAATCAGATCATTTTGCTTTGTCATCGAAACTAGATCTTTCTAAAATATATTGTTATGAGATTAGTTAGATTAATTATTACAGGAATTTAGTTAGTCTATTTCACGAAATTTAGTAAATTTAATTTATTTCGTGAAAATTTCATATTATAAGTGATGAGAATAATGGCTAAAGTTAAGCAAAATTAATCCTGTAAACTTGTTCCAAAATGAGGAATATAAACTTTGTCGTCTTCTGCTATACATGCTTATGTCTTTTTAGACTGATAAATTATAAATAAATATTTAAGGCAAAAGAATCATCTAACATGAGAAGATACAGTTCTAAACCGCGTTCCATATATAGACCTAGGTGACGGCATTGAAAATTGCCAATCCAATTGAAATTGAGAAAATATATTATTCTGTAGGGGAATTTACAATGGTAACAAACCAACACATATTTAGCCAACAAAACACACCTAATTACCCATCATTATGTTTTATGATGCGCTCTTATAGGTACTATATCTTACCTTGGAGTATTGAGATACACGTAAATGTATCAAGTAGTTGTAATATTGTTAAAAGTGCTTCGACAACTTAGGTCATTTCGCACGTGGGTCCCCACCGGGAACCGAACCCGGGACCGCTTTCATTTAAGTCGAACGCGTTGCCCACTTGACTATCTGGGAGCCCCTCCTTACTTTCAGTATTTATAAATTTATACGTGAATCATGTAATTGCGGAAGGAATTCGGAGACACGGCTGTTAACAAATAATTGGGAAATACTCCTTACTTAGAAAACGGCTTAAGGAGTACTTCCCAATTATCATGCAATTGGTCAAATATTATTGTCATTATATTGTAATACAAGTATCAACGAATGTATAGTCATTATATTATATCCATATGTGCAGAATTTTGAATTGTCAAATGCATTATGTACCCTTACGACCGGTATTAAAATGTTTATTTAAAATGCACTCTAACTAGCGTTATTTTTAGGGTCCGAAATTATACTGTTTTGTTAGAGTTTAAGAGAGGATAATAGTTAATTTTCTATTGATGGATTAGTATGATGATTAACTACAATCAACACTTTCATTCTAACAAGTCATTAGAAAGCCCAGCCCTAAAGTGAACTATAGTTAAAGCCTATTTTAAATGTACATTATAAAACCAGGCCTTAGATTTCTAAATTATCATTATTATCAGTTCTGTATAGGTGACCTCAAAGGTACACCCTCTTTTGCGAATTTTATCTTCCGCCCGCTGACACTAACTTTAAACACACCTACGTCGTTGTCAACTGTTTAGTATCCGCAATTAATATAATCGAAATTTATTCCACACTCAGTTATGCAGCCCAATCTTTAGACCACCATGTGCGCGAGTGATTTAGGGGTTGAATACCGGCGTCCCCCGTCACGGACGCAGTTTATATATCATCTATCAAATCCACAAAAGTAGACGATGTGTAACGAGGGAAATTTGGAAGCATAATACGGGGATTGGGTAATTAACAGCCCATCGGGACGTGCTGGATCAGTATGACATACTCTCCGGAACTTGCGCATAGCATCCCATTCAGAGCTTCGAAATGCATTGCAGATGTTCATGTGCTTTCACTGGTTCCCCTCCCTCCGACTCTCCCTTCACTCCAATTGACTTTCGCGTCTAGATGCAGCAGACGCCGATAGCAAAAATGGGGCATTGATTTATTCTCCGAATTCGCCACTCTTCAGGCGAACGCGAATGGGGCGGTGAAATCCGAATTGGTGAGTCGCAAACAACGGAATCCCAAACTTCCAATTCGGGTGCATTTAAATTTAATTCATTACGCCCCTTGGTTCGCCGTCACGACCTCTCTCCCGTCGACGCTCTGCCCAACGAGCGATTTTATTTTTCCGTTAACTGTAATTCATGCCCGAGGACCATTATATTCGTTAGATAAAATATCCGGGTGTTTCGGGTCTATCTATCAACGGGAGGATGTGTACGAGAGTGGGGATACAAGATCCATAGCGTTTAGATTCTTATTACGGTGGCTGCTGTGCAATTGAATCATTAATTTAGGTAACATTTAGAAACAGACGATTACAGTTTCTCAGTGATTAATTGAGTTTTCAGTGATTCTATTTCCTGAACTCAAGAATCCAGATGTAATTTTTTTCTCATGAATAAAAATTATTTTTGCTAGAAATTATCTATATAAATTATCATTGTGCTTCATCTAGCATTTATGATGCACTTTTTCATTAAAACCTTAAGCGAACTTTAATATATTCTTAAATCAAATGGTTGCAAAAAATTTTGCGCGACTTTATAAGGACTTAGAGCGGATGTACTATCAACGATAATTCTGTAATACTTAAACAAACATTTTTCATCCTTAAATTCATTTTTCATAAACCTTTGAATATAAGTTTACGCATCGTCAGTGAATCTTTTGATTCCAGCGTGAATTATTTTATGTAAATTTTGTCTGCAAATAATGTTATCTAAGCTTTGCATTTGTAATATTATTTTTCTTTTGTTTCTTGTTTTGCACGACAATGGAAATTGGCTCTTCGCCCGCTTTCCTAACCAGTTTGTGGTTTTTTCTACAAACCCTCTGGTCTTCAAAGAAGTGCTCTTTCAGTAAATAAAATTTTGCCGTTCTATTAAAACATCGGTCCCTTTTTACAGCTATCTAAGTTCGATCGTTCTATTCCCTTCACATTTTTATACGTTTGCTCAATCTTTTCTGCATGCTCTTTCTATATAATTTATTTGCATGCGTTAGACTCTTTTCGAGTTAATAATTCTGGGTTCTATTGTACGGAATTCGGGCAAACTGAGACCCAAGTCGAAAGACGTCCATGTGTATGTATTACGACCCTGCAGAGCTTCGCGATCCGCTTATATTTCGAATCGGTGGTAGGGATCCGATTCAATTCGGTCCTAGAGATCCGATTCGAAAATTTTGGGTCGCCGGCAAAAATTAGCCTCCGAAACAGCCTGGGTCAGGGTTTCCCAACCTTTGCGGTCGTCGTGCGACATTTGATATTCCATCAAACTCTAGCCAACGAAGACACCTTAAATTAGACTACCATTTTCTCATGAAAGTATTTCGTATTTCTGCGACACTATTTTTGGCTCCCAGAGAGCCAAGTGGACAACGCGTTCGACTTCGGTGATAGCGAAGGTTCCGGCTTCGATTCCCGGTAGGAGCCTCGTGTGAAATTACCTTAGCTGTCGAAGCACTTTTAATAATACTTCTACTACTAATACTATTTTTGTAATAATTGACACCAAATATTACATGCACCTGCATTCGAATCCATTTCATCTTCTTTATATCTCTTATTTTAAACTAATTTGGACACAAGTAAGTAGTAAGTATTTGTCTCACCCCCTGAAAACTAATAACTCTGCAACTTTCCTTTACGTTGCCTTCTCAGTGACAATCCGAGTTTCAATCCGTACTTTCAGTATTTATTAATTTATACGAGAATCATTTATGTAATTTAAGTCAATCGCATAAGTTACAAGCTCTGGGGTGCTTAAAGACACCCTTTCGAAAACAGAGATTCTGTACGAATATGTTGATGCGTAGTTTTTTTACTCTTTTAATGATTTTTTTAATGGCGACGAGAATATTAATGGGACTATGAAAATAATTTAAGTAAGCGATTAACCAGTTGCATTTGTTAAAAAAATCACAATAAATATATTTTAGGTACATTTCATCAATATCTATCCGTATAATCTTATAATGATCTAGTTATTTTTCCACTCACAGGGCGCGGAGCTCCTCTCATTCCGAGGAATGAGAGGAGTTCCGAGGAACGCCGATGAGTTTTGTCGGAAATACATCTATGAGAACTCCATCTGTTTTCTAGCAAGATTGATTATATCAGAAGAAAATAATCCTCTGATCAGCCGTCCTGCTCTACCATCCCGCTTTGCCAAGGGAAACCAATCCAATCAATCCTCGCTCAGCGATTTGGAGGAAAACGAAACTATAGCTTCGTCTCCATGGTGACCCACACCATCTGGAATGTTTTCAAAGGTCTGTACGAGGAGGTGCGCCTAGAGAGCTGTGCTGTGCATGGAAATCGTACGCAGAATTTAATATCTCTAAATTTTTTTATAACTCTATTACCTATATCTCTATTACCTATATCTCTATTACCTATATCTCTATTACCTATATCTCTATTACCTATAACTCTATTACCTGTATCTCTATTACCTATATCTCTATTACCTATATCTCTATTACCTATATCTCTATTACCTATATCTCTATTACCTGTATCTCTATTACCTATATCTCTATTACCTATATCTCTATTACCTATATCTCTATTACCTATATCTCTATTACCTATATCTCTATTACCTATATCTCTATTACCTATATCTCTATTACCTATATCTCTATTACCTATATCTCTATTACCTATATCTCTATTACCTATATCTCTATTACCTATATCTCTATTACCTATATCTCTATTACCTATATCTCTATTACCTATATCTCTATTACCTATATCTCTATTACCTATATCTCTATTACCTATATCTCTATTACCTATATCTCTATTACCTATATCTCTATTACCTATATCTCTATTACCTATATCTCTATTACCTATATCTCTATTACCTATATCTCTATTACCTATATCTCTATTACCTATATCTCTATTACCTATATCTCTATTACCTATATCTCTATTACCTATATCTCTATTACCTATATCTCTATTACCTATATCTCTATTACCTATATCTCTATTACCTATATCTCTATTACCTATATCTCTATTACCTATATCTCTATTACCTATATCTCTATTACCTGTATCTCTATTACCTATATCTCTATTACCTATATCTCTATTACCTATATCTCTATTACCTATATCTCTATTACCTATAACTCTATTACCTATATCTCTATTACCTATATCTCTATTACCTATAACTCTATTACCTATAACTCTATTACCTGGGTACCTAGACAGTGGTGTGCGCTCGCCTTCGGTGAAAGTGGTCCTGGGTTCGATTCCCAGTGGAACTCATATGTGCAAAATTACCTCAGCTGCCAAAATAATGATATTAATATTACCTATTTCAACTGAATAATACTCGGGACGTTTGCGGCAATACTTCTTTACGAGGGTAATTTTCTCCAGTTTTTATTTCGGCGCGAATTGTAAGGAATCGCTGGCTCCACATTAACAGCGACATTTTCATTTTTCATTCATCCATGACAAATTTAATACGTATTTTTCTTCAATCATGTTTTAGATAAAGATATCTACTTACTTAAGGCGGGAGGGAAACCCCTCATAAACCTTCCGTGTGAATGTTTTCGAATAAATATCTAACAAGGAGAGGCCACGAAATATGCTCCGCCGATTTGAACGAAATATTTTTTTATGATAGAGGAGATGAAATGTAGCAAAAGTGTAACGGTGTTCTTGCAAATGGGCCTTAGTTTTTTTTAATTAATTATTNTGGAACTCATATGTGCAAAATTACCTCAGCTGCCAAAATAATGATATTAATACTACCTATTTCAACTGAATAATACTCGGGACGTTTGCGGCAATACTTCTTTACGAGGGTAATTTTCTCCAGTTTTTATTTCGGCGCGAATTGTAAGGAATCGCTGGCTCCACATTAACAGCGACATTTTCATTTTTCATTCATCCATGACAAATTTAATACGTATTTTTCTTCAATCGTGTTTTAGATAAAGATATCTACTTACTTAAGGCGGGAGGGAAACCCCTCATAAACCTTCCGTGTGAATGTTTTCGAATAAATAACTAAGTGTCACGGAAGACATCACTTCTAATGTTTTTCTAAGTAAGATACTAACAATGAAAAATTGCTTGGATATCTACTTAGTCTCGCTTAATCAAAGATTTTCCATTCATCTTCTTTAATAATTTATCTTCTTCTTAACTCAAAAACTAAGTGAGGTAATTTTCTTATTTCAAGATTTAATCTCAGCTTTCGTAAAATTCTTTTTCAAATCAATAAGCTTCGTGTGTATAGAAACTCTACTTCTGCATGTTATACTTACAGTCGAAATCGGATAACCAGGGCCTGGATAGCCGAGTAAACTCGGTAGATGAGACTACTCGTATGTGCAAATCCCGTCATTTTCTCACACTTGAATAAGTGAGAGAATTAAAACCTCTATAACAGAGAGTCTTTTTCACATCCTTACCTCTATAAGTTTAACCACCTCGTCTTACACCTCCATAGGCGAGGCTATCTTGTAGAAAATGCAACGCACGTATTTGACAGGTCTCACATAGGTAATTATGTTTTTCTGAAATGGGTAACGTTCGCAATAGTAGAAAAAGGGAAATTAGTTGATCTCTAGGAGTTTTCATTGAGTGATGACATTAAATTCGTGCGGGTGCTCGAGGGTATAAAGTCCCAAAGATATTAAATGATTTTGGCCAACTGGGGTCCACCTTTTATAATTCCATTGAAGATTAAGATTTCAAAAATTACAGCGCTTTAAGATGTACAAAGGTGCTCAGTAAAAGGAGTGCGGTAAAGGGAGCTGAGCTGCTGAATTTTCTAACGTCCAAAAATTAAAGAAACCCTTGTTAAAAGCATTCCCATAAATGTACCATTTTTGGAACACAAAGATAAAGACTTTTTCATAAAACTGGAGATTCAGAAAGTTTCAGCTGACAATCTCTATGCGTGAGAAACTGGATAAGTGGAACATTTCTATAAGCGAGAAAAAATTGCCAGCCCCTTGAACTCTAGCTTATCCAGGTTCGGTTTTATACAGCTTCCGAAGTAAGTCTGTGTTTACGCCTTTCGGTCCGTATATCCGCATTATATTATTTATATTTATACATCATATTCCAGACTATTTTAAAGATTTCACCTCAGTTTTGATTACTTGACATTGGTAACACGGATACAAGGGTGTGAATCGTCCATACACTTAGCAATGTCAGCTTCGACTCTAGAATATTCGGTATGACTTCCACAAGCAATACTCGGAAGTTTCCTTTATGCTTCTTGCAGGCATCTATTACCAAATTGATTTAGAATTGATTAAAATATATCCATAATTATAAATAACAGGTGATTAGAAAACTTATATTTAAGCAGTAAAAATTAAAAACTGCATAAATTAAACTTTCATGTACAAACAGAATGGGCAAAACATGGAGGATATAAGCCAAGATGTGTAAAGGAAATTATGGAGTGTCGTGCATAAACTAAAAATACATGGGCTTACCCCTAAAGGGAACATCGTCATTTATATGCATGTATATATACAAATGAAAAAGTAAATGGAGGGATGATTATGTATATCCATAAGAAAAACCCGTCACCGAAGTTACCTTGACAGGATTGCCAGACGTAACAAGATTGAAAGGTGTACAAAAAGCTGAAGATCCACTAAAGAAGGTTGCAAAGTTATAAACCGAATGGTAAAAGAAACAGAGAAAAAAGAGAAGAGGAATATAGCAAGCGAGGACTATACACGTGATAGGAGAACGACCAAAGAGCTTACTTTCTTTCAGTCATTTAACATCTTTTCCTTCTCTGTGGAAAGGGGCGTGGCCGTATCGTTCCTCCTTCCAATTCCACAAAGGGTTTCCGATCCTTCCTGAAAGTGACTGCCTTGGTTACAGGGTAGGAAATTGGAAGCCTTTTACCTCTGCTAACCCTGGAGCTCAAATCAAAAACTTAAAAGGATCCAATGACCGTAGTGCCAAGTTATGATCTACCATATAATTTACTTTACGAGTGTGTACTTTTTTATACATCTATCTTTGTATGAAAAGCTGAGAGAAAACTTTTGGATCGTAACTCGGAGGAGCGCACAGTATGAGGTAAAGAATTCGATCCTTAAGAAAAGGAGCAGAGTTGATTCAGGAAAAAGCAGAAAATGGAAGGGCTTCAAAGTAGAAAAATATTTCCTTTAACGAGGATTGGGTGTATAAGCACGTGATATGGAAACTTCTTTGGAATACTGGGGGAGATGATCAGAAATACCTCAATTTGCGCTAACATTTGGTAGGAGAAAAGAACTTTCTGGAAATATAAGTTATTTTTCTTTCCAAATTACTGTGTGAGAAATGTAATGAATCTATATATTTCGGAGTAACGTTGCTATAAAAATTAAAAGGAAACTAAAGTCACAATTTGCAATATGTTAAGACTTGCTTGAGCCTGCGATTAGTTCAAACTACCGTTTACGATTTTTATTGTTCCTATGTTACTCATGACTTGTAATGTTTTCCTCTATTCCACTTGACGCATTATATCCCAGCCATTTACTACCGTTGGTCTCATTTAATCATTTCAGGTTTGAAAATATTTTTTTTGGTGCAGCAAGGTAAGGGAGGGAGTTGCAGTTTCAAACGGTTCCGTCATTCCAATTCTAAATGAATCAGAAATCGATGTTTAGTGAAGAGTTTTCTTGCTCCCGGGCACTTTTCCAAGCTATTCATCGATTGCTGTTTTTACTCGTGTACAGGTCGATATTAAGTACAGACCCAACACCGATATTTTACTCAATGTTTCCTTCTGTGACGTATAGAAGTCGATCATACTTTTTGCCAGATGATGTAGAAGTGCTAATTTTACCCTATTATATTTATGTTAACAGTAGCACAACCAGGGGTGTAGCCAGAATTAGTCTCTGTTGGGCGTTCTGTGTGAACGCAAAATTGCTTACATTCCTGAGGCCGGCAAACTTCTGCTCTAAATGTAATATCGATGGTATTAGATACATATTTATATATACTCCCTACGATTCACCAGTGGCGTTTGTAACTGTAAATATTTAAACTATTACAATCTACCTCCCATAAGCTCAATTTACTGAAATCCATTTTGGCAATGGGGAGGGGGGTTTAACACCCATCCCCTCCCCCTTGCTACACCACTGAGCGCAATACACATAACATACAGATCTGAATTGAATTAATTTACAATATTTTCGTAAAAGGCAAATACAATTCGAAAGTTAGGCAACATATTTGAGTTTCTTTTGCTAAAGGTTATATTCGTTTTTTTCATTATTAATCTCTCAATTATACCTCGAATAATTTACAGAAACAGACCATATATCACACGTTATACTGCATACTAATTGCAATTGCGTTTGTATCTGTAACTCTCCCTCATATACGTTACCTGAAATTTTTTCGCTGAAATGTTGCTCTAAAGGATCGACGTAAGCACGCATATATACAGTGAAATAGGTACACTAATTCTAATATTTTGTCGAATCTTAAGAGGTGAACCACGAAAATTAAAACAACGCGTTTCAGTGTCATATTTCCACTTAAAATTTGACAATTTTCATCTCTGTCTCGGAATCAATCTTACTCTAAATTTCCCTCTTTCGATTCTCCTTACGAAATCTGACTCGACCCGTCGTCATTAAGCATTTCTCCCTTTATTTCCACGAAAAAAAAAGAGTTCCCGTTTCAGTTGTTATGAGGCGCCTATCCATTATCTATCAGCTTCCACCTCAGCATAATTCAGTCTTCTTTTGTCCTGATGAAAAAACCCTCTCCCAAGAAGCACCGTCGGAAACTTTTATTTTCCTCCGCCTCACCTTGACAACATTAAGCCGAGAAGTATATTAACCGGCGGCGTAAGGAAGAAAGGGTATGAGCAAGGGAGAATGCGGAGGTCCTTGAAGGAGCAATCCATCAACGAGGTGCCAGAGTCGAACAGCTAAAAGGGGACTGTCTGTCGCGGGACAGCGTCACTAGACGGCGTTAGTGTGATGGATTGTTTCCCGCCAGCCCGGTTTCCGCGTCGAGGTATGCGGGCCAATGGACGGGGGGATATCGCGTGGCGAATTAATGGCGATGATATTAGCGTAATGTTCGAAGGCAGAGACGTCTTTAGATGATGGCAATAAAAATATCTGAGACCTGCACTCGGTGAGGAATCCCACTTTAAGTTCTGTGTAAAAACACTGGGATTAATTTGAAGTGGTCTCTATAACATAACGAAATAAGTTGCATAATGACAAAATATTGGCCCTTTTTCCAAAAATATGAAATTTTGCATTTGCATCCAATCCACTTCTCGTATGTGTTATTTGCGAAGAACCAACGGAACCATTCTCTCAGATCCATCACAAGGAAAGATTTAAAAAATTGCTGGAAACAGTTGGCCTGTTGATTCGTGATAGTAAATTTGTTATAAGATTGTCATTGATGATGAAGTTTTTAATACTAAAATGGGCTAAGATATAGAAAGAATATTTATGTGGTTACGTTCAGGGCTTAACCTAACAGTTATCAAATTGTGTGCTTACAACAATACTCTCATACAACACCATCAAACTGAAAATTAGTTAAAATTTCAAAGTAAGAAATACAAGTCAAATTTTAAGCAACTGTCTTCCATACTTTATACTACGGGTTTTATGCCAATTTCTCTTTTAGCGAATTCACTTTTGATAATAAAAAAGTATGATTAAATTTAATATCTTGTATCTTCTTACATATTAAAGGCTGAGATATTTATTAAATTACGAATTTTATTAAAAACAGTGATCTATCAAAAATTTATACTGGAAAGGTGCGACAAAAAAACAAAATGGAAGCTCCTTCTTGACGTCTAGAAATGAGATAATTAACATTTCTTAGAATTCGTAATTTTAGCTTCATTTAAAGAAATTATTTCGAATAGGGATTGGTGACCCGTAGGTGTTTTGATTATGTTTTAATGAAGTTTTAAATATTTTTATAACGTTCTATATTTTTAAATATGCTTTTATAAAACTTTTGGAAGAATTTTTGAATTTTTAAGGAAATTTACCGAACCAATTCCGAGAATTAATTTGCTACAAAATGCACTATCTTAAATGATAATAATATATATTGGAACAGTATAGTTGATTACTGGAATTTAAAATATTTAAGAAGTTTAAATATTTAAACAGTTATCGTAAATACTCTAATTACCGAGAATGAATAGATTGCGAGAAAACGCACAAAAGCACTTCAGTTCCAATGATTTATGTGATGTCCCATAACGATTTTCGGAAAATAGTAGCTCCACAAAAGTTTTCTAATTTTTTCAGGAATCCTATAATTCAAGGCTTATTCGGAAAAATCATAAATTAAAACGATTCCGTTCCATTTTATTCGAAGTCGAAAATGTATTAGAACTGGATTCAATCACGCAAATGACAAGTATACGTAACGGTTAAACTGAGTAACTATTAAGTGCTGATTATAAGATTGCATAATTTGAAAACTTAACGTTCTTCCATTTAGACAGCGTAAGTGTACCTAAGCTATGCTTCATTCGGTTTATATTCTACGATCGTCACAATACGAGTTTTTATTTTCATCAAATATGCTGATATAAAATATTTGCGTGTCACCAGTAAGAAAGAAAATAAATAACCGACGAATAAACAAATGTGAATAATAGCGACACCCAATCACATCGGTAAGTTTCACATCTTTTTATTCTTGTGTTTTATTTTCTTGTATTTTAACACCTCAATGTGCAAAGTAAACACCTTATTCTCTCCCTTAAGAAAACTAATAACTTTAAAATATTGATTGAGGACTTACGGAATCACTTTTTGTATTGTCTTAAGTTTCAGGGAAGATATTTCTCGTATGTATGATTGTTTTTCTGTAGGAATAAACCCCTGTAATGCTTACAGTTATATGAAATACCAGCGGAAGTTATTCGAAAAATTCATTGCTGCAGAACTTCTGACGAAGTAGATACGTAACAATTTATGTTAACAGTGAGAGCAAAATCCGAGAGACACCGACGAAGCGTTACAAGAAAACAATTGCTATAACAGATAGGCACCCCTAGTATTTGTTTTTAGCAGAGCATTGACTAAAATGTTAGAATTGGATAGGAATGTGGGCTTAAGTAGACTCCCATATGTCTGTGGTGGCTTACGGAGGAGTTATGTGAATGTAATTGTATTTCAGAACTAGTAATAGAAACCTTCCCATGCCCGTATCTATATATATAAAGCAGAAATTCTGTGGGTTTGTGGGTTTGTGTGTTTGTGTTTGTGTGTCTGTTTGTTTGTCCGCGATTGGAGTCCACACCGTTTGTCCGATTTGCATCAAACTTTGCGTAGCTGTTCTCCGTGAGCCGAAAGGAAGTACTGTCAACTTTTCATTCGCAAAATTTGCTGGGTTTGAACCAAGATCCTTCAGATAGATTTCCATAAGAAATACATGTAAAGTTCGATTTTATCGGTTGCAGACTTTATTTCTTTAGCAAAATTAAATGAGAAGGAATAGTCGCCTAAGATCGAGATAAGTACCAAAAAAGGGAAATTGAATACAGATTCTTATTATTGTCGTAGAATAAAGCTTTCGTTTCGAAATTGCGAGAATTTAGATAAAATATGCGAATATTTTGTGAAATTTTGAGGTTGTAAACAACCCGTCCCCCTGACGACCAATGCGATTGTTGATTCCGAGTTCAGGCATTTTCCCATAAGAATGCATTTGTATTTTGGCCCATTTAAAAGCAAATGACGATATGAAGAGGATGAAAATTTTCAGAGATGTTAATTATATCAGTCACGAACAATTTGTAGTGATGAATTACAGGGGCAACAAACATGCGTAGCACCGTAATAAATTAGTGGAGATGTAGGAGTAACTATTTATTTATCATTTCGGACTCTTGACAATTATACGATCAAAGTTACCAGAATCTGAAGTTGAAAATCTTGCAAACTTACACATTACTTTGAGACATGTTAATAATAAGAGGAAAATTCCATAATGATTCACATTCTTATTGTTGATTGTAGATTTCGGCCTCGAACTTTGATTAGAAAATTTTTGTTTTCAATAACATGTTCCATTGGACTAAACTAAGATGCAAGATGTTATTTTCTCTTATGTACAAGTAGGTATACTACACTTTTATTTTCCCCGTTGAGAATCAACGGGCACTTCAGATAGTATTTTCATATTACCAAGAGAAATCATAGAAAGCCAGAATGAGGGATAGACAAACTAATAAATAAGAACGAAATAGGAATAGAAAGTACAGTTTACAGTACCCATTTACTCTCTTCAAAAACGTCTGATGTTACCTTATGCTATGACAATGAGTCTCATGCTCCGGTGTGATTTATCATACCTATCGTAAATCTTTATTAATTTTACTGTGGAAAGAAGTTTATATCGTGTAGAGTGGAAAAAGGGAAAAATGAAAACGAGAAAGATTGTAAAGAATTCATAGTTCGTCCAACGAAGAGATGACTACATATCGACAAAGGAGACGTAAGGAAGATAATGGTGAAGTTAGATAGGTTTAGGAGAAGTGTTGATAGAAATATACGTTCTTAGAATTACTCTTTAGGTAATTATTTAAGGGAAGACTAAGTCTGTATCTGATCATTTAAGTTAACCAAATAAACGTCAGAGCATTTTGAAATCTGGAGAAAATCCTCTCTCGGGTTGTCTCGGAACGTCTTAGCTTCCAACTTGATGACCGTCCTCAGGATTCAATTTCTTTTATGTTTAATTTATTTCCAATTTAAGCTCTAAATAATAACCAACAACGATAAGACAACTTGTTTAGTCCACATAACTTATTGAAATTTGTTTAACCGTATATTTCCATTTACTCTCTTCAAAAACGTCTGATGTTACCTTATGCTTTGACAATGAGTCTCATGCTCCGGGGTAATTTACCATACCTATCGTAAATCTTTATTAATTTTACTTGTTGAATACAGTTCTTTTAATGAAATTGTTATTTTATCCGATACATATTTTCCCCCAAGCTTGCTGTATGGTAAAGGATTACCACGTACAAGGAGCACTACATAAATCCCTTTCTCCACGGAATATTAGCATTCCACGTACCGTATGATAGAAACTTCCGAAAATAACTTTCCGTATTGGTAAAAATATCTCCGCAGAAATTTTTCGACCGATTTCAAAATTCACAATCTCTCTACACTTGGATGAAGAAGTTTCGAACATAGCAATTCAGGTCGCTGGCGATGAGTTTATTGAAAGGTTTTAGCCTATATTCTCATCTTCTATCGCACTTCGAATCCCACACGACGAATGTGTTCATCACGAATCCACTTCTGTCAAACGTAGAATTCTACTCCATAAACTGAATGGTTATGAGTAGCATCCATTGATTTCGGTCGTGTGGTTGGCAAATTGCAAAAAGAACGGATGACATTTTCTATTTCAATTCACATAGCGTTCTTGCGCAGAAGAACGTCTTCACCTGCAGGGCAAAATATTTTGTCCCATATTCAAGCCTCTTCATTCTATTCGATTAGAATCCACGCAACAAAGGGAGCTTATTTATCATAGTTGTTCATCTAATAATATATATAATATATTAATTCATTAAACTAAAATTCAGCGAATTCAAATGTAGTTGGTTGTATTTCCATATTTTTAGCTTTGGAAGCGAAGAGCTGAATAAAACGTTCTTCATTACAAAACATTTTTAAAATCTGCTCGCGAAGATTTTGCTAAAGTCAATCAGTGAAAAATCGTTTTCCATTAATCTACAGAATCAATGATTATATAGTTCTAATCAACTAGCGAATCTTTACTACTTAAGGTTCAAAGCGATGCAGACTCAAAACCTAAGTAATCAAATGGATCTCATTACAGTTGGTATGTGAAAGCACTAAGTTTAAATTTTAAATTTTGTTTCAAAATATTTCAATTGCGCATTTACGGTTTTATCCTAAAGACAAATGCTCGGATAATTTAAACGATGCTTAGCTATTAATAGCGAAAATATCAAAATCATAATTTTCTGGCTGTTTATGAAGCTACTGATATCAACAGACACGGTGATTCGAGGTTATACGGTATTTTCGAAACAGCAATATCACAAAACCATACTTTGTTGGTATAGGCAAACATTTTTGCTGTAAAAAAACCGAAAAGGAAGAAATTTAAGGAAGAAAAACGTTTTAAAAAAGAAGATTGCAGAAAATATAAATTAAGCTAATATAATGGGGAATATAAATATGTGTGTGTATAAATATTCACACAGGGAAACACACATTTTAAATCACGTACTCATACATACTTGATCTTCATTAATTACCTACATCTATCCGTCGTCGGATGTAGGCCTCGAAAATGGCTCTACGATTCTCTCTGTTTTGAACTTCTTGTTGCCAGGATATGCCTAATTTAAATGTAATTTTATAATTGAATGCTTAAGGAAACGTTGCAATATTCGAGGATCGTATTTTATGTAAACTGAAAAATAGTCGCTCGATCATGTCGACTTGGAATTATATATGCGTTGCTAGTCTCATTGATAAACATGCATCGAATCCATATACGAGATTCCATGGGAAAGCAATGCAATGGCGATATTGAACTAAACAAAACCACTCATTGTGGAGGCCTTGAACGAATATTAAGATAGGAAAAGGCATTGAATTCTCGATCAAAACTCATTTCAAACGCAAGAAAAGAAATAAAACACTTTTATTCGGACGAATTGAAGTTTAATCACTTTCGAATCTTTGCTGGAGAGTAAATCTCAACAGAGTGACGATATTTGAATGTCAAAGAACTTTTACGAACCACATATCGAAAACGGAATTTCGATTTTCATGACGATTCTGAGGTCTGCGCGCGTCAGGAAAAAGTCATAACAAATTTGAAAAAAAGGACGAGCGGCTTTCTAAGTTATAGAATGGCACCACACACACTCGCATAACCTAAAGTTCAGCAAACAACATGTCGATCTCCACGGACTCTCACTTTTGTTGCTGAACAATCCAAAAAAAATCGCTCTCCAAGAAAATGAGAAAGTCACTTCCAGATGCTTTGGCGAGCAAATTTCTTCGGGAGTCAAATGAAAATGTAGGGTATTTTTTACCAATTTGGAAAAGGCCCTAATAGATTGCTTTCTATCTGAATGAAAAAGTTCGTCGGGGGAAATTTCAATCTCCTGATAATGGTTTTCTAATTACTAATGTGAGTGTTGATTCGTCATCACAATTTATCCATGAATGCCTGGCGTGATTGCATAGTCATTTTGGATCTATCAGCATTAATAATTTTACATTACAGTCATCGTATCTGTAGATTATATTTAATGCGTGTTTTCTCGGATGAGAGCCATATGTACTGGAATATTTTTAGCTTCGTTAAACTACTCCAGTTTCCATGAAAATATCATTTTAAACTTACGTTTATGAGGTGAGGAATTTATTGGTTTTTATCTCAAGAGGATGTTATTTTTGATATCCAATGATTCCGTATCTCTTTCGCAGCGATGATATTTTTGGAAACCAAAAAGTTTTCGACACAACCCAAGCTGTATCTCTATTTACTTAAAGTGTATCATCTCTTACCTAGGCTACAAGTTCATGTGTAAATTGAGTACAATTAGAAAAACGTGTGTAAGCTCAAATGATGATGTAATTACAATTTTCTTAATTACTAAAGCAGACAAGAATCTAAGGATTTAGTAAACCGCTACTCACGGTCACAGCTTTGGAAGAAGGGAGGTGGTGCAAGAAATTAAATCCTCAATCTTTGAGACATGAGCATTTGAACACCTCAATCACTAAAATATGAAGCCGCAACGACCTCAAAGGCTACTTTTTTCGCTATTTAAATGCAAACGTTTTCAATTAGTCATCGTCAAACAAATTCTCCCCATGAAGGAGCAAAGAATTTCTGTTTATAGTAGATGAAGGGGTGATAATAATAATTTTATTATATATAACATACTAGATAGAACCTGTTTGCAAACTTTGATGTAGATAGTGGCACCACATAACGTACCTTAAATCTAAAGAAAAGTTATCGGCATGATTTCTATCTTATTATGATTAATATTTTTTCTGATCATTACCAAAATAAAGCGATGCCTCGATGGAACTGAAGCCTTAATTTAGCACGTTATATTAGTTTTCACAATTATTTTCGTTGGATACCTTTATAGCAAGTCTATTATGTTGCCTCTTTTTTATTAATGTTCATCAAAATTGACAATGTAGAAATATCGTGGTTGGATTTGGTGACTTTTTATATTGTACGTATTTTTATATAGGCGTACATACTACTTTGGTGTACGATATTCCCCTTTACCTAGAGAGGAGACAAGGCCTCGGGAACCGAGTCGTCTTTTATTTTATCTGGTATTGTGATTTATTACACTTTAATTTCGGTAAGTAGATTGTTTTCTGGACTTGTTTTTGTTTTTATCCATGATGAATTATTACTTACTTATTAAGTGAAGACCGAAACTGTACAGTTTCTTTTTGTTAACTTCTTAGCTACTTTTCTGGGAGCTTTTAGCGACATTTTCGAAAATAAATTTGCACCTATGTTGGCTATCCGTCAACAGTTTTGACGATGTCATGATCACGAATATTTCGAAAATAATCTAAATCAACCACAGACCTTTCCTAATCGACCCATTACTGTAAAAAGGAAACTTGATATTAACTTAGTTTAATCAGCTACCAAGATTCCTTCAGCAGTATTGCTGCTATGCAACAGATACAAATTGGGAAAATATCAATTTGGAATCCTCCATCAATGCGGCTTCATTTCATCAATATGTTCATATCAGCGACCTTTTGTTCATTTCCTCCATTAGTAGATTAAAGAATGCCCATCGGGAAAACACCCGCGAAAAAAGAGCCGACGTCATGTGAAATTTGCTCAGCTTTCAATCAACCGAAGCCGTACAGTACACAGAGTTTTCGATTTATCATATAAATTTTTAAGGGACGATCAAGGGAAATTACATTCCCCAATCCGCACAATCGAATGCGAGATAACTAAATAACATATAATAACCGCACATGCGGATGGCATCGGGATTGACAGCTGCCATTTCGCGAAGGTTCAAATTTTCCCCCAACCCTCCCTAACATCCTCTTCGTCCAAGCCCCC
Organism: Ladona fulva; assembly: GCA_000376725.2. Lineage (NCBI taxonomy): Eukaryota > Metazoa > Arthropoda > Insecta > Odonata > Libellulidae > Ladona > Ladona fulva. The sequence goes on from KZ308520.1 coordinate 941,945, forward strand.
TTTCGATCCAGAGCTCGACGTGGAAATGAACAATATAATGGGAGAGACGATGACGAGCTTATGAAGACCGAGGTCTACAGGTTCATTGAACTCGTAGGTGCGTGCAGCTGAAGAGGCTTATGGTAAAATGGGTTACCCGGGGACGCCACTTACTGGAAGCTTTCGGTTGTTACCAAGTATCACCACACTCTTCAGTGACGTAGGATAGGATAAAAGCTCTTCATGGCTTACAGATGACCCAATTTGCCTTACTCGTTTCAAAAAAATTGTTCGTGAAGCGTTATGTTCGTAAATTTAGGTATAGTTATATTCGGAAAACTACACGAAACAGAGGAACGTTAAAGTTCCTCAATAAAAATGTATAGCGTAGTATTTTCTTTCTTCTTCCAAGTTTTGGTGACTGGAATATTATGCATTTGTATTTTAGATAAAGGAGAAGGTAGCTTCCATTAGGTGCCAGATAAAGGAGAAGGTATCTTCCATTTACTTTTATCTCAGTTTTGTTCATGACTGTAATAATGTGAAAGCTACTGAGGCATGAATGATCCTAAGCCACTAATTAAATGGTCTCCCTACTGATATTGAACACTAGAAAAATGTCATTTACCTGGACCTGAGCTGTACTTACATGGGTATTTTCTTATCAAGACATTCTGGATAAAACAATTTTTAAAAATACAAAATCCCGCTGAAATACAAAACATTTGTCCAAGATTCAGGATTCTCTCCTTTGTTAAACAACCTGTTCCCTCCAATGAAGGGTCTCCGCCTACCAAAGATTCCAAATCTTTTTTACATTGAAATAAATTTTTACAATGAAAACACTCCAAATCTGAAGATGGTGTCATTGAAAAAGTTGAAAAAAATGAGGAGAAATATAATTTTAGTGATGATTTTATCGAAAATTACACTTGAATAAGTCTCATAGCAATTCAACTAAGTAAAACGGTTTTAACTTTAGAAATGTGATTTCGCTTTCTACCAGAAGGACAGGAAGGTATGAAGTAAGTAATATTTTTCAGTAGATATGAAGATCCCTTTCTGAAAGAGTGGGTCACGGATCTGAAAAAAAAATCCTAGAATTACAATTTAGATTTCAAAACAATGTCGTCACGTAATTTAAGGACGACCCCTTATAGCACCAACGAAATATCTGCACACCCTGAACATTTCTGTTAGACAATGTACAATGGCATCTATTTGTAGTTAAGTTTGCTCTACTTCCCCAAAAAGACACTGTTTCATACCTTGTCTGAAAACAGCCGAAGACTTGAAACTTGACTGAGAAACCGTAAACAGATGAGAAACCACGAAAACAGGAGTCAAGTAGCAAATGCCGCCTTGCCGGCAACCTTAGTAGTTTTGGCTAATTGTGTGAACTTTCATTGTATGGTTATACTTCAACTAAATTACTCTTAAAGAATTCAATGCAAAATTGGCGATCCAAAAATTTTCATTTCCAGGGCCATTTTACAAGGATATGACAAAGATATTTGAGAAATTGCGCCAATATATTATTTCACTAGTATAACCACTCACTAGAGTAGCTTAAAAGAAACTAAATGAGGCTATAGCCTCCTGGTATTTATCAGCTATGACTAATAGTTGAAACGAGTAAAGTAGTACAATAGTAGAGTTAAACAAAGAGCATGAAATAAAGCGTTCCCTACCGTTAGTCTTCGACCATCTTCATCTCGACCGGTGCTCAGTAAAGCGCCCTCTTTTAATCACCAATGCTTCAGTTTCCGGAGCTCTTATTTTCACTATCACTACTAATATAACATAGGTCTCGCCAAAAAGTAAAAGAAATCGCTTAAAAAGCAATTTCATCTCAGCCGTCGAAGTTCCTAGTTCACACGTCCATCGTCCACACGAAGTCACGAATTTCCCCATACCGTACGCCATACGGCGGTTTGCGGGCCATTTATGTAAATGATGTAACTCGAACTGGCTATTAGACAGTTTACGGAATGTTTAAACGCAATTACAGCTATCTGATTGGTTGGAAAAAACTCAACTGTTTAAAGTAAATACTCTCGAATATTTTCTCTATTCTTAAAAGTAATATTCACGAACGAGTTAAAATTCAGGAAATAAATTTTAAAACGGATGTAATCTTTTAAGAGCACACTTTTTGCCAATCTAAATTTTAAAATTAATTAAAATTCTAGGAACTACTATAAAAAAGGACACCATCTTGGATGTCATTGATTATCATGGAAGGAAACCGATCGTTATTCATCCAGTGACGAATTTTTATTTTCCTTTCCTGTTTGGGCAATTTGCAGTGAGTGACTTTCCACTGCTCCCTTAACTCAAATCCGATAATTTTGTCTAGTTTCATATTTTTCCCGTATTAGCAGAATCGTTCCTTGAGATAGAGTGACAATAATCTTCAACGACGTGAGAATATTACTCAAACTCTCAGTGAGAAGTTGATATATAGTGGAGAAATAATAAAGCAATTCTCAACTACTTTAAGTGGATAAGTAATTAAATAAACATAAAACGTCCCTTCCAAGATTATGAATCAAAAAATGAATTTGAAATTGTACAATAATATTTATGATCCGCACTATACAAATTGGATTTTTTTTTATTTTTAATTGTTTGAATTTACTAGAATTTGTACAATAATATTTATGACCTCGCTCTCTACAAATTGGATTTAAAGAAGAAATAATGATTATGTTTGAATTACCCAGGTAACAGAGGTTTGGATTGAACTGGATTCTAACGCTATATATGTGCTAGATATACATTAGAATTATGATAAATATTCTGTACATATTATATGTATAAATAATATAATTACAATCATATATATAAAAAGAAAATGTCTGTCCGTCCGCCTGTCCGTCCCCCCATTTATCGCAGAAACGGCTTGACTTAGAGATCTGAAACAAACTGCATTGTTTCTACGATGCTGAAACCCCCATAAAGACGTTTCTCCAATTTTGAACCAACTTCTTCCAAAACTAACATATATCTCATTTTATGCATTTTGTTATGTAAATTATTTCAACCAAAAAATCATTGGTAAATTTTAATATCGTATATCACTTCCGTTGAGATTATTGATGAGAACGGATAGAATAAATTCACTTACGTACATTTAACAGCTAGCATTCCACCGCAGCAATGCAAGTGAGTAAACAGCAAACGATCAAAGGATTTCTTTTCTTATTACTATTGTTGGATACAAACTTAGAAAGAAAGGAATGAGTTTTAAATCTAGAACGAATTTTGATATTTTATGGCATGAAATCGTATATCAGATTCGATAAGTCTATTCCATTATCCCCTTGCCCTCTCTGAAATATATTAAACTAATGCTTTCCCAGTCACCGATAATTCCAAAAGGAATTTCCTCCTATGTTTAGAAGAAGGATTTACTCACCTGCCTGCATCCTGTTCATAAACGTAACAATCGTCCAGTTCTGTAGCAAAACGGTAAACGTGTGTAATCTTATCGAACAGGTGGTCACAAGCAATCTCAACGAAGAAAGGTAAACGCTCAATTTACACCGATTCACTCCACGGTCAATATTTTAATGGTTTGCTTCACAAAGTTCACCACACCACTAGAATCTGCGAAATCGGGCATAGCAGCAAATCACTCACGTGGACATAAGTCACTTAATCCAAGAAGTATGACAGCTAAAATATCCCACTAAGAGCTGAGAGCTATATGGGTTGGTTGTCTATTTAATACTTTTCAACTCTACAACCTGATTTTCATGTCAAAGCCAGCATAAACATATGCGTAACATACGTTGTGAATTTGCTGAAAACCGGGTTCATTTAGTCCACGCTCGTGATGCATTGACTGCAATTCCCTTAGCCGAACTGAGCTGAGTCGTGTGTACAGACAGAGGGAAGTGATTTGCAAGTCATGATCTGATGACCTCTCATCAGACATATTCTTCGCTGTTTTCTATATTTCCCAATCCCTTTGAAAATCTCAGGAGAATATTAAGATTTCGATGCATCTTCCGTATACTGGAATATTTAGAGGCGCACTTGTTAAAGAATATCATATTCACCGTGAGCTCTACGCCTGGAAATAGAAGAAGCATCTTTTAACTCCCTTTTGACCTGATACTACCTAATATACTATTTACCGTGCTGAAACGTAATTCTAAGCGAAAGAGTTACGTCGTGTCGAATGGTTAAACAAAGCAACGCCTCCCACCCGACATGCCGCATACAATTGTGTGTAGATTCAGTGAAGTATATCTGTACCGCGTTATAAACGAGGTTTACCAGTTGGGTATTATCAAAATTTCGTATTACATAACCACTTTTTTGCGACATATTTTGTCATTTTATGGAGGTGTGTTGTAAAAATAGTTCTAAACAGATGTGAATAATGCGACATCACTGTGAATAGAGCTCAGGTGTCCCGCTTTTCGGCCAAGTACTATAAGCACTAAATTACCAGGCCCTGTTTATTTTGTTGATATTTGATTTGTTTTTTAATTTCATTACAGACTACAAAACATAGTGCTTATTCATGATGGGAATTGATATCAATCCCTATTGATACCGTACACGACAATTTGAGACAAAATTTTGTACTTATTTTTGAAAGAAAATGACCAAATAGCAGTTTTACGTAAACAGTAATATATTCTGTTGGGTTTAAACAACAGACATACGATTCTGAAATAAATACGAGTTATAAAGAAGCGGATTATTACTTGGAGCAGCCACCACGATAGAAATAATAAATTAGCCCGTATAAACTGAAACGATTCTCTTTCCAAGAATCATTTACTATTCCAATCACAAGCAAACAAAGTGAACCGATATAATTTCCCGATGTCCCTGTGTAGTATGTTATATCACGAAGTACGGTGTATCGATTACTGGCCGACCTCTCGAAGAAACTCAATTTTAATAGAAATAATTTTTTTGTTTTAGTCCTGATAAATAAATTCTATGGTTGTTGGCTTTCGAATATTTCATACCTGGATAGTTTTACTTTGGATACTGAAAACGGATATTAAGGTCCTGTAAAAGTGTATACTTAAAATGGACTTTAACTAATGTTCGCTTAAAGGTCCGGTATTATAATGGTTTTCTGGAGTTAAAATGAAGATTATTGTTAATATTATGTTAATTCATCATCAAATATATATAACGAATATTAGCTATCATCTTCACTTTAGATTTAACAAGCCATTATAATTCCAGGCCCTAAAGTGAACATTAAAGTCCTTTTTAGTATACATTACAATACTGCGCCATAACAGAATTACAAGGAATGGATTCGAACAAATACGCTTACATCGAAGCTGTATAATTTAGTTATAATCATACGATTAATGAATCTTGATGCAGTTTTCGGAAACAAAAACGGTCGCGTTGAAATAATTCCTGTGGAAAACTACCAAATTTTTATTTCTTATAGAACGGTTTTCCACAAACTTCGGCCTTCTCATACTGAATTCATTAGCAACAATCACTCCTGCATCCATCTTTTGCATTTTTTACAAATAACTACTATTTTATCGCATATTAGGATCATTTCAACCACAGAAAAAAACGATTATTGTGCCCTCTTGGACCGTTAGTGTTTTTAAAAATGAATGCGACATTTTTCTTTACATTCCTTCAGTATACTCAGTATATCCTCTGTTATACCTCCATCTTGACTCCCTGTTAACATTCTACTCTCGTTCTCCATTCCTTGCTCATATACTTCACTGAATCTAACCACACATTCTCACGAACTAGCACATCTGCCATTTTCTTCTCTTTCAAGTCCACCTTATCTGAATCTTATCCTTTCTCGACCTGCCCTTTCATCTCAAAGGAAAAGGAAAGTTATCCTCTTGCTTGGCGCTTCCATTTCTCCTCGCAATTTCCTTGTTATCTTCTCCTTTTACCCTAAGGATTACCACTTATCTTCCTCCCCTTACCACCCATCACCTGTTTCCTTGAAGGTATACTAGTTGCAACTATAATTTGTCGTTGATAAATTGGTCTCTCAAGTGCAACAGTTCGAATAAATATCTCGAATACTATATCAAATTCAACTTAATTCAGCTAATGGATTTTGCTCGTTACAAAATATATCTGAACATTTTGAGCATATTTCAATCATTTTCACTTCCAATTAGGGTGGCTAGAGGTACCCCATTTCGGAATATTATTTCACATTCATTGAATCAAATTCATGAAAAAAACCCTTACGTAAAGTTGTAAATGAGTAACGAAAAAGTCCTTGCCAATATTTCAGATATATCTTTCAGTTTTCTACCCTATTTTGTGAAATGCAAACGCAGTGAATCAGAAAATAAGAAGTTAAGGTGATTATGTAGCAAGAAAATTAGGCCCAGGTAAATTTTTTATTAAAATACACTCCTTAAGATTCTTAAAAGCATATCCTACATGTATTGAAATTTATATTAGATATATATGGATATTTATATTAGATCTACTTTGTAATGTTTGGCAGGTAATGACTGCCCTAAAATCTATCTAACCAATACCCCAAATACTTCCCAGTTTGATTATATCTAATGGCCATGGACATCAGAAAATCTGGACTGTGGTGCAGTAACTGCCAAAAGTATACTGACCTTAAGCAAGAAGTGTTTCAGCCGCTCTCATCGACTTTTTTTGAGATTGGAATAATCCCACTGAGAGAAAAACAGTATTTTTTTAATTAAACATATGTTTATGGTACCCAATGTATTTATTGAGAACTTACAATTGCGTTACAGGATTTTAAAAAAGGGAAAATCCTTGTTATGATACATAATTGCATTTTGAGAAATGCCTGTTGTGAACTGTTTAAATGATAAAGGAATGCAATTCCTATCTCCCTTTCATCTCATCTCACACCATTATCTTTATAACGTACATCCTCAAGTCCTTCCGCTTTCTCTTAATTTGATATAATTCCTTTTTTTTCTAAGCCAATCAGGGTGGATTTAGATTCATACTCCGCGAGCCACCAGTGGCGTACGGCTTGGAGTGTATTTACCCTTACCTAATCTACCCTAACAGCTTCTCTGACGCTATGCAGAAATAACAACCAGAAGTTCCTATCTGTTTTAGTGATTACTTCCTTATAAAGCTTTGTCGATGCCTCTCGGAGATCGTGCTCTTTTTTTACTGAAATTAAAATGTCTTCTACTTTGCACAAAAAATTTCAACCAATGAATTTTTCGAAGAAAGATCAGAGAAAGAAAAGAAAAGAGAAATAAATGTGTTAGTAATCTGAGCTATCCTGGAGCGAATTCCATCCGAGTGATTTTCAGCACTGTCCTGAGAATGGAATTCTAGGCCCCCAAAATTTCGCAGCACCATTTAATGTCATGTTCTTGCGAATCGTCGGGCCGGCCCTGCTGTAGTAACCATTAAGAACGGCCCAGGTAAAAGATTTGGTGCCTATGGTAGCACATGCTGTTGTATGGACGAACGATCATTTGAGGAATACCGGGCACGACCGCTGAATTCAATGGGTATAGAACAGAGCGCCACCTGGTGATGAAATCTGGAAACGCCACCGAGTCGTGAGGAAAAGACTTGAGAAGCGGTGAGAATGGAGAAACGCAAACTTCGGCAGTGCACTCCACTCCTTCGCAGTGTAATACGGCTTTCAATGCGTACGATTCCCTCTTCATAAATCATCTGCGGTGCTGAAGAATGGGACGCTGCGGTGTCTCCTCAGGAAGATTCATTTGAAAGCCCTTTAACTCCCCTCTTGCGTTGGAAATTACCGCTACGAGTGCACAAAGACCTTTGCACGTAAAAAATGAACTCGAATGAAAATTCAATAACGCTACTCGATGTGTATTACTATTTATGGAGAGAACATAATGGACGATTTGGACTCCTCTCAGGTCATTTTTATAGACGGTTTCTCTCTGGACTTCATAGGATACTGAAACTGGAATTTTAAGGATTCCAAGTAAAACCTTAAAATGGGAATTTAGGAAAATGGGAAGTCAAAAATTCTTACAACAGCATTTAAGCAACATGCATGCATCTTTATTATGAAAACCGTGTAAAATTTGCTTCACACAATGCATTATTTATATACAATACATTATTTACATTAATACATTATATTATTAAATATCATCATCATCATCATCAGCCATTNCTATCGCATGCCGTAAGGATATTTCTCCTAATGGACCAAGGATCGATGCTAGGACATTTCGTATGCACGTATTACAAATAATTCGTTTAGGTTATTGTAATTGGTGCATGGAACTCGGTGTATGGAAGGCGGAGTGTTGTTGGAGGTGTGCAATGCCTTAGTTAAACTATCTTACATTAAGCTTGTAGTATGCAAGCAACTTTTACTCGTATATCATCATCATCATCATCATCAGCCATTTTCAATCCGACGTCGGATGTAGGCCTCTCCAAGCGCTTTCCAATTCTCACTACTCTGAGACTCTCGTTGCCATCTTACCCCAAAATACTGAATGATGTCTCTGTTCCATCCGTCCCTTGGTCTTCTTCTTGGTCTCATCACATCTCTTGGTATCCAGTTCAGAACTGCTGATGTCCATCGGTTGCCGTTTCTTCTCGCACCATGGCCTGCCCACATCCACTTCAGTGATCTTACCTTATCTATGATGTCTGTCACTCCTGTCATCTTCCTAACCCAGGTGTTGCGTTTCCTCTCTTACTCTAGTGAAAGTTTTGTAAATAACAGGAAGGAGGCTGATGGGGCGGTAGTTCTTCAAATTTTCCTTGCTTCATTTCTTGTGCAAAAGAGCAATCCTTGCATGGTTCCTTGGTTCCTTTGGAATTCTCCCTTGTCTAAGGCAATTAGTGAATAACTGCGCTAGGAAAGGAGAAATTTCTGTAACACCAAGTTTCAGATATTCTGCTAAAACTCCATCTGCTCCTCCTACCTTTCCATTCTTCATCTTCTTGATGCCTCTGTTACTTCATCTGGGAGAATAGAGGGGGATTTTCTTTGCTTTCCTCTTCAACATTTTCTGTCTCCTTGTGTAAGTTGGTGAAGTATTCTGTTACTATTCTCAGTATTGCTTGTCTATTGGAAGTTGTTGTGCCATCTTCTTTCTGGACAACCAAGATTTGTTTCTTTCCCATTGCTAGGTGTCGTCTGACCCTCTTTATGTTCCTGTTGTTCTCTATAGCCTCTTGCACAACTCTTTCGTTAAAATTCCTTACATCTTCCTTCATTGCCACTCTGATAGACTTGCATAGCTCGACATATTCGATATTTTCCTTTGGCAAGTCTGAGTGCTTCAGTTGCTTTCGTTGTTTCATCATATTCCTGGTTCTGTCGCTGAACTTCTTATCCTTTGGTCTTTTTGGTGTACTTGCTACTTCTTCTGCCGCTGCCTTCACGACTTCCATGACTTTGGTTTCCAGTTCTACTTCTTGAAGTGCTGAAAACCTATATCTAAGTTCCAGCTGGAACTCTTTCCTATTTTCTTCTAATTTTGTAGTACTTACCTCCTGTTTCCTGCTTAAGACCAACTTCTTTCACTCCATTCTGACATTAATCTTCATTCTGCATCTAACTATCCTATGGTCACTTCCGGTGTTGAAGTTGTTTAGTACCTCACAATTAGTAACTGGGTAGAGTTTGTTAACCAATATGTAGTCTATATCGTTTTTTACTCCATTAGGACCTCTCCAAGTCCACTTCCTCGTAGTATTCTTCTTGAAATATGTATTCGTTATGTATATATTGGTGCACTCTGCAAACTCTACCAGGCGGTGACCTCGTTCATTTCTCTGGCCTAGTCTATGTTTTCCTGTGACAGCATCATCTGCTTCCTGCTTACCTACCCGAGCGTTAAAATCGCCCATGATGATTTTATAATAGTGATCTTCCTTGTCATGTTCCGTGCCGAGAGTCTGGTAGAAATTTTCAATTTCCTCTTCGCTGCTTGCAGCTGTTGGTGCATAAACTTGGATGATCTGAACAGAGTAACTTTTTTTTATCCTTAGGATGAGCTTACATATTCTGTCAGATACACTTTCTATTTTCTCCACATTATTTTTCCATTTCTTGTTAATCAAGAAGCCAATTCCTCCAAGTCTTCCATCCTTTGTTCCCCTATAATAGAAAATATGCTCTTCCTTGAGCGTAACCAGTTCTTCTGATTTTCTTCTTACTTCACTGAGTCCGATGACATCCCATTTTATCTTCTCTGCTTCGTTTAGTAGTTCGATTGAGGAGTCGATCTTCACTCTTCAAGCTGCGGTAGTTGTACTTTGCAAAATGTAGGGTGTTATTTCTTTTCTTCATGATGGACCTCTGTAATGTCATCGCCCCCGGACATCCGAATGGGTGGTGCTTTAACGTCCGGATAAATTTCCATTATAGAAGCTCATCATGATAAATTGTAATCGCGCCTGGAGGGTAAAAGACAGTGATTTACCAGGCTGTCTCACTTCCGGTTGGTGAATGAATGAATGTCACTCTCACTATTTGGCCGGAGATATTGAGATATTGTTAAAGCCTTCTTAGCATGGTTGAACCTGAGCTATAAATCGCCTCCAACCTCCGTTTACACCCCTCCGCTCCGATGAGGCAATGGACTGTGGCAGTGTGAGGAAGGGATATTATTATTACTGTACATTATATGACGAGTTCATTCCGGAGGAATGGCTGACAGATTGGGTTCCTGAATACCTTACCTATCCGTAGATTTTCCTCGTTAGGCACAGATATTTGTGTTCATAAATTAGAGTTAAAAAAAAAGGCAGGGAAGGCAACCGTTAAGAAATTCCAACCGGTGGGGGTTAGGGCTCTCTGTGGTCGCTGTCGCAAAGTATTATACTCAATACGTATTCCGGCAATTAACTTGCCATTCTTAGGAGAGAAGACTCCCTTTTACTCAGTTATAACTCAGTTTTAAATGTACTCATCCAATGGTAAGTTACTCTAAGTTGTATTTGGGCGATGAATAATAGTTGTGGGCACTATGCTATGGATCTAGTGTCAAATAGATGTATAGCATGTAGTGATGGAGAACTTGCGGCCTCTCTGAGCGTTCAACGCGGCCGTTTCACTTTTTGAAAAAATAAACGAATTTAAATAAACTTGTTTCCCAGTCTTCCATATGCCTTCAAGTGATAGTAAAATGGAAATATTTCTACCTAAAGGGTGTGTCGGTAAAATATGAACAAATTTAACTTTAAATTTCCCAACATATTGGGTTTCCTTCAGAGGGCATCGTTGGAATCCGAGAAATAATGCTGCTTCTAGTTCTAATTGCGTAGTACGGGGCCGTCCTTAAATTATGTCATACACTAGGAGGGATTTAAGGTGACACTTGGCATCATAGTTTATGATACTCCATGGGACACTTTGTGAAAGAGAGGGGTTAAAAAATCCCAAAAATGCGTGACATAATTTGAGGATGGCCCCTAAAACACGTAACGTCGAACTGGTCGAAATGTAAAAAGAAGTGCAAAGCTGCAATTATGCAAGGCCATCGCCTAGTAACAGAAATAATTTGATCCTTTGAATGTCCAAGATCAAGCTTTTATGATGTTGCGGAAAAAATAAATTGCTTCAGAAGTGTCCAACAAAGGTTACAGTACGTCGGCGAGAAAGTCATTTTTTATTATTAACTATTAATAAGATATTTTAAAAGCATTTTATTCATTTTTTCGAATATTGTTGAAGTACTATATAGGCTTACTTAGCGATTAAAGTCGCTTTCTTCGAACAATTTCTATGTTCTCTTCACTGTGACTTTATGATTTCTTACGCGACGGTATGTTAATATATGCGACTTCAAAGGTTGATCAATAAACTCTCCAAGAGGGGATTGGCATTTGTCAGAAGAGGGCTACTAGTTAATGGGAGTGCAATTTAAGATAACTTTCTTATGAACTCGTCAAAAACTTTTTAAATGTCATTTTGTCGTGAAAAATGTTGTAGATGTATAGTGACCATTGAAAAAATTCACAATCTGATTTTAATTGAAGCTTCTTGTCAGATCATAGGCCAGGGATGACGAACCTTTTGTTGTAAAAGTGCAAGTGCTATATTTTATAAATATAAATGACTTGTGTGCCAAGGTGGTGTCAAACTATAAAGTGAGATGCTGATATCATCTATTTCACTATGTCAATTATGAAATAAGGCTGTAGTAATTGACCTAAAAAATCATTATTTATCAATGCTCATGAACAGAATTCACATTTGTTCACTATTGAGCATAATATTCCAAGGGAAAACACATAAAAACAAACGTCATCAGGGATACGCGTGCCAAAAAAATATCTCGTGTCTGTTTTGGCACGCTTGCCATAGGCTCGCCACCCCTGTCATAGGCAAACTATTATTCCTACAAAGTCGCCAAAGGGTGGGGGCGACTGCCCCCCCCCCCCTTCCGAGGTAAAAAAATTGCGGAAGTAATGTGTAACTTTAAATGCTATAGGATTCCTCATCCCTGCTACGGGCTGTGCAAAACCTATCTGTAAGTATATTGTAGGCACTTGGATATCAGTGGAGAAGATGGTCAGAGAATGAAATTTTTGAATTTTTGAATAATTCGCTGTAGACCTCGGGCTTCAATAGATCAGTCTACGTTGATACACCACACCTTTTAATAGCCTTGTAGAATAGCTTGAGAAATGAAACGCTCGTAATGTTTGAAAGTTGAACATTAGCCTGTCTCCGAAGGTTATAAATCACTATTTAATTTCAGGATTCAACGCCAATGATCGCTTTCATTTCTTGTGAGAGCACCCCGGAAACTAAGTTTTTTTTAAAGTGGTTGTTTCTGACTTTCACAAAGTCAGAAATTCCGAAATGTTCAAAAAGGAAATATTAATGTTCCTACAGGATGAGAAATGTCCATTTTAGCTACACCTAGCAGTCAACCACAGCTAAAGTATTGATTAACAGACAAAAAAAGTGTGACATCTTATATGGGTCATTCACCATGGGATTTAAAGGAGTTTACATCTCTTTCTTAAAAATACCTTTTACTTTCTCCTTACTGGAACACTAAACATTTCATCGCTAAAGCTATCAATAGCCATAGAATAAAAATGAGTTTTTGTTGAATATGGCTAAATAACAGGAAATTAAGTTTTAATTTCTCACGTTTACTTGTGCTATATGTGGTCCCCAAGAGTCAAGAATAAATTCCAGAAAACACATTCACTAGAGAACTGTTTCTAACAATGTGGTACAGGATAAGAAAAATTAACAGATCGATCGAAGTTTTGTTACAATTTAACAACTTAATTTACTCCAAAAGAATCAGAAAATTAAAATGTATAAAGTTAAACAGTGCACAAAGAAAACTCAAAACATCGAAAATTATTTGAAAGTAGAGTATGTACCTAACATTGATACCACATACGTAGTATTAGTATTAGTAGTATCGTAAAAAGTTCTTCAAAGCTGAGGTCATTTCGCACATTCGGGTCCACAACGGGAATCGAACACGAGATCGCTTTCATCAAAGGCGAACCCGCTTTCCACTTGCCATTCGGGAGCCCTCGAGACTACATAAATACAATATAAAAGAAATAAGGAAATGGGATAAATTATTCCCGTGAAAGTTTTGTTTAATGAAACCTGCTCCACAGTTTTGCGACAGGAAGTGCTTAGCTCTTCAAGTCTTTAATTTGAAGAGGAATTATGTTTTAATAAAAACTCCCCCGGCTTCCCAAAAATACGCGTATGAATTAAAACGGAATGAAATATAACGGGGATTCAATATCGGACTTTCATATTAGGGCAAATACCGCACATGTCGCTCAGATATGGGAAGAGGTGGATTAAAGTTTTGATCGAAATACGCCGACGAATATTTTTTTAATTCTTCCCTTGTCCCACCCAAAGCATTCCTCGGGCTTACAATGCGCTGCATGTTCACGGATAAAGCCATCGTTTAATTTCGGCATTATTTTTTGATGAACGGATAATGCATTATCTTAAAATTGTACGTTCAGGCAGTCCTGTCACATACATCGGTAATTCCCTTTAAAAATGTTACCAGCACTGTCGTTTAATTTTTAATTCCTTCCCTTAATTGTGAAGAAATTGGCTTCTATTGTATATATATTTGGTCCAAATTGGCGTTGGTCGACTTTTCACTGATACACTGTATTATCAATTATATAACTTGAGATTAAACCTTGATTATAATTAAAATCTATCTATATATAAAATGGCACGCAAGATGATATGGTTTTGTATAATCTTCTACTAATAAAGTGATTGTCGAGATTGAGACTTGTTAGTAACCTCTTACTCTTATTTAACCCTTGTTATTGAAGATTCAAAAAAAATAGCTTCTTGGAGTTAAACGTAAGAAAAGGCAACAAAAATTAGAGAATATTTTGTGGAATTGAAAAGAGCATAAGTTCTCACGTGCAAAAATAGGTGAGGGGAATGTCGAGTACTTAATAATCGATATGGAAAAGCTAGAAAGTGATCAAATCTAAGAAAATTATAATACTAGAGAAAAGGTTGCGCTAAAAATTTACCCTTTGATTAAAAATAGAAACACGAACAGATGTTTCTCCCCTCTTGTTAATCGTTTATGGCAACGGAAGGCAGCCAAGTACGGACCGAAATCAATTAACATTTCGGGGGCCTCATTCCCATCGAGACTCACGTCACGACCAGGATATCCCCAGCGGAAGTTAGCCAATCCCATAATTTATTATTCTAGTTGAATCGAGTTATCAAGTTATGGCTTCATAGAAGTCACGTAGACCCGCTGAAGTTTCCATTCGGAAAAGAGTGTAGCGGAGGAATCAAAGCTATTTCGAAGTAAGCGAGTGCAACAGAAAATCTATCAATTACCTATACGGCTGACGTAATGAATTACTTGGGATCGTAGCTGAAGCGAAATTCTCGATCGTGAATTTCGTCACGGGAAGAGGTCATTGAAACCGAACATTATTCGTGCAACAGATTCAATATCTTACCTTTTTTAAGGAAGTCCAAAGAATTGCCTTTTACAAAATCCGACTGTAAGAATAGGCGCAAGGATCTTGAGTAACAAGCTGTCACGAATCTGATGGTTCACAAAACTTATCAAAACTTATAATCGAAGATTTACTACGCTATTATCTTGATAACATTACCTTTCCGCCTTAACCTATCCACTTCTAACGCAAGAAAGAGGAGAAAGGATGATAGGAGATTGGAAGCTGAGTAAAGTTTCCTAAACAAATTCACTGAATATAATTGTAATGAAAACGCCCATGAATTTCCTAGCAGTAAAAGGGAAGAAATTGCTCAATAAGGAGTGCGCCTGGGAATATTCCCAAGGAGAAACTGACTTGAAAAATGTCTGACAGGACTTAAAGCAGGTCTTGTCTACAAAGTTTTCTTAGACGGCATGTCTGAATTTTCTGGAAAGATAGCTTAATTGGCTGGAGCCGCCGCCCGGAAAGTGCAAGATCCTGGTTTTAGTAACGGTCCTATCAGACTTTTTCATGTCCCTTTTTCCTTTGGAATTTTTCAAAGAAAATGAGTCGTTCGCCTCTTATCAAATGCTATTTAATTTGTTATAACTTTCATCATTTCCGTTTCTACTATTTCCTTACAGTGGATACGGAAGTTCATAATGACAATCATCATGCATCTTTACATAAAGGCGAGATTGAGACTTATTAGTCTCTTCTTACATGTAACCCTTTGTCATTAAAGATAGAAAGAAAGGGTTGCAGGTAGTTGAACAAAAAAAGCAATAGAAATATGACAATATTATACGAGTTAAAAAGTCTTAAGTTACTTAAGAAAATATCCAAAGAGAATTATTAGAAGTTTGATAAGAGTATTGAATAATGAGTTGGATTTATGGGGATATGTTTAAATGATTTGATGAAAATATACTGGAAGTTTTGGTAGCTCCAATAAGCTCAACAATCATTTTGTTCCTTATAAACAAAATACTATCACCCAAACCTCATAAATATAGCCTTTCCACGGTTCCTTTTAATATATATTTTTTGTGAAAGTAAATTAAAGTTAATATGAATGCGCAATTTTCTCATTATCAAAACAAGCCATGGATAGCAATCATTCTGTAAAGTTTCTCTTCCCTAACTACTATCTATAAATTTTATTCACAATTTTCTTACATATTTTTCTTATTTTTATCAGAGAAATTGGAAAATGTTGGTTCTTATATAAAGAGATATCTCTTTACTTGATAAAGGTAATTATATAACGACTTATTTCTGGAAGATTTCCGAAAAGCGTATGACCCTAAGCACGGCTAAATTCGGTTATTTATCACGTAGCTCCGTATAGGGACCTTTATCACCTATATTCTGCTTCAATACTTGTATTTATTTACGTCCTTCTAATCACCACCGTCCAATTTCCACCCCTACCCAATATAGCTAAAATTCCTTGCATTATAAATCTACAGACTCTTGCTCTGGAGTAACGAAAGAAAACAGCTCGTATGAGTAACTGTTTTCTTCTATAATCGACTAAATATAGGAATAGAACGTCATGATGCGTGGCAGTCTCCAAAAAACTTCCCATTCTTACAAGTTAACTTCCTTCAGCTTCTCCCATTCAGCGACGGCGTTCAATTCCTAAAGACCAGAGAACTTTTCGGCCGTCGAAAGTAAACTTTGAAAAGAAAACTTACAAAGGCTTTGTATGGGTTGGTTGCGGTTCCATTGCTGCGTAGAAAAGTCCGAGAAAACGCCTAACCAGTTCAATTTCCTGTTTCCCGGTTTAACTCACAGCATTTTCACACCCAACAACACGACCCATGAATGGAACAATATTCCTTTTGTAGGAGTCGGACGGAGGTCACAGTTCTCGTATACCCCTCTCTTTTCGACTCATCTTTCCTCTTTCTCTCTCTCTCTCTCTCTCTCTCTCTCTCTCTCTCTCTAGCTTTCTCCTCTTTGATTGTTTTCCTGCGCCACACAGACCAGCCAGTAATAACATCCAAACCATTCCCTTCATTCTCCAGAGCCACCCGTATACCTTTTCTCTTTCGAAAACCTTTGTTCTCTCCCCTATCTTCTCCATAAACAACCTTCCATCATCCCTCCTTTCCTACCTTCCTCGGAAATATCTTGTTTTCCTCAAAATATCACACTAATATTTCCTCTTCTTCTTCTTCTTCATTTTATGCCCAACTGGAACAAATATTCGGGACAACATATCCTCAATAATAATCACCGTCGTGAATATATTCATTTGCCCGATGTCTACAAACCTCATAAAAATGAATTGAGGAAATAACTCAAAAAATTTTTCCGCACTTACTCATGAAATAAAAATATAAAATTATATATAGAATTATATATAGAAATCATAAGAGGGCGTAATTTAACATTGAAAGTCGTCGTCTATTGGTAGTCTACTCAAAAATACTCCCATAAGAAATGCATGTGAAGTTCTTTCTTATCGTCCGCAGTCTTTTATTCTTTTACAGAATGGAATTGAATGTAATGATACAAAATTTAAATAGATAAATCTCCTTTGCTTCAAAAATGCCTCCTTTTTCCTTGAATTGAACCTTCATTTTCATCCGTTCTTTCCAGTGTATTCATCCACACTTATTCTTTAAACTCCTATAATACTGTTGGTGGATATTCCAAGCATTTTGCATCCTTACCGATCTAATAATCGTCGGCCTCTACGGTGGCGTAGTGGTTAGCGTGCGAGCCTAGCAACGCGGAGGTCCCAGGTTTAAATCCTGGTCGGGGCATGTTTTGTTTTTTGTTTTCTTATACCAGGTTAATTGTATGAGTGGTCTCATTAGACTAAAATTCGCCTAATTAAAGACAACTATTATTAATGGCTCTTAACCGTCCGTGCTAGTGGTGAATTGTTTACTTTTTGATTTGCTATTTGATGAGGAGCGTTGTTTCCCGTGTGAAAATTGTATTATTCATTGTATTACTTACTAACTATAGCGCGTAATTCAATGTCTCTTGAGTGAACTTAATTTCAAATTTTTAACAAACAGAAAATTGTTAACAGCATTTGACTAACAAGTTTCAGGAATAAAAAACAAAACGAGAATTCAAAAACAAATCTTATTTTTGTCACGAAACGTATGCTTACCTAAACCTATGTATTTACCAGTATATTCATTTGTCTACTTAAACATTCGTATTCACGATATTTCAAAGTTATAAATTCCGTAGAGTCAGTTCCACATCGATTATCCACCTTTTCTTGTTTTCTCCTTCCCCATATTCTACGCATTTCGTCCATGTTTCCTGATTAAATTCTTCTCTCTCTACCCAAGAATTCCTTCTCTGTGCAACCTCTGGACAGTTATATGCTGTCGCGCACCTTTTTCCCCTACCCCTTTATCTCCGTTTTCGTTCCCACTCATCACCGTCTCTCCGTTTATTGCCACTTTTTCCTTATATTCACCGCTTTTTGCTTCGACCCTTTTTACCCTCTTTCCAGCTTGTTAGGCTTTCACAGGTTATTATATTTTTCCCTCTCCTTCTTTGCCCCTTTGTCAGCGTAAGCTGTCTTCTTAATTTTCTTTTCTTTTCGCATCTTTCTGTGGATCGCCCGGAGCAGTTCATGGAAGGGTGTGTACCGGAAGGGATCGTTAGTGAATGCTATAGAAAATTCCCGAAAATTAGCACATTTTGCACGCACTTCATTATGAATTCATCTAGTATTTTTCTTCAAACCTTTCTCGGTATTTTGAGAAATGATATTCTGTTAAAGCAAAAATTAATCATACCAAATTATACCATAAATTATATGCACTTTATTTTTATAGGTCATAATTATACTTTGAAAAATTTTGTTGTTATCACTCGATCAACCTACATCTTTACATGAAGTATGCGAGTCACCTTTCGATAAGTGTTGGTTGATACAGACGTACACCCTCTACTCCTCAGTCGTATGCACCACGCAATACGCCGTCCAATTTTTCTGGTAGAAACTGCACATACGTGGGTCTATACATGCAAACACGAATAAGAAAAGAAGTCTGCCGTTGCTGGGACTCGAACCCGGTTCTTCCAATTGCTAGCCGGTTTGCTACGACAATAAAGTTACAACGATAGTACAATGCAGAGCACAAAAATTGGTGGAAGGTTAGTGGTAGTAGGAAATGACAAAATTGGTAGAGCTTGTTCGAGTCCCGGCTACGGCAGACTTTTTCCTTCTTCATTTCCTTCTCATGATTTCTTACGTTATTTATGAAGTGATAATAAAGATTCATCGTTAAAAACCAAAAATTAGTCTTCCACGAATTAAATTTTTAATTTTACAAAAAATATAATTTTTATTATCAATTATCCAAGGTTTTCGTGATTTTTTACACCTAACTACTTAAATAGCTTTCAGCATATATTAAACACGTAGCCAAAAGCCTTTCAAGGCATTTAATTTTGAGCTAGGAGAACTATTCGGTGATTCTTTGCAGGGACGAGAGTAGTAATAACTTTTCAAGAAACCCCTCATACAAAAGGGAGTAACATCTCTTCGCTTACTTTCAGATATCGTGCGGATACCATTCCCTGAACCACCTGATAAAAATAATACTGTCTTACTGACATGGTTAGTTTCTACACCTGGATAGCTCCATGCATATGATCGAAGAAGAGAGAAGTCGGGAGAATGAGAAATATAGTATATATCGATAGAAATATACGAGAAGTAAATCGATTACATAGTTACGATACTCACTATAGTTTGAGGAAAACGTTGAATTTCACAAACTGTAAATAAAACTCATTAAATTAACGAAAGCTTTTGCTTTGATAATTTGTTTTTCAATCAAAATATTGGACGAAAGATCACAATAGCTTCGCATTCGTTAATGTAAGAATTTATATGAGTTCAGTCTTGCATCCCGCTGTAATTACAGTAATTGAAATCATATGACAAAAGAAGTATTTTTAGTTTAACTAATCAATATTCCTGTCGGTGAACAATTATCGAATCTCAATAATGTATGCGAGCGTAATTAACTCTTCCGTGCGGGACATTCAATTTGAATTGATGGAGTTCCAGGAATTGCAATTAAGTGAATTGGGGATTAAGTTTTGGGCAACCCTTAAAATAGTATCAAGTATCAGATCGAAATTGGCCAAATTAAAACATTTTAACTGAATAAATACGATTTCCGGAGAACCTCCATAATCTTTCGTGCCATAAAGAACGTTCTGTGTGCATCGCACCAATGCTTAAAGTTCCGCACCTCTTTCCTCCCACGCAGCCAGACAAGGCGTTCCCTCATCTCGAGTCCCATCTTCGCGAAGGATTCCCCGTAAATGCATTCCAGCAAACAAATCCACTTCCTTCTATCCATGCAACCGGCGCAGCCATACTCGTCCCATCACTCAATTTCCCTTCGCAGTCAAGGCGCGTTCTATTTACTCTGCGTAGTCTACGGAAATTTAACGATGTGATTGATTTTTGTCTCGTGTATAGCCAGGTTCCTGCCAGTCTCTCTAGTTTACAAATCGAATCCGAAATATAGTGTATGGGGAATCGGAGCTCGAATCATATCGAGGGTACTCAGACATCCTTTTTAGGTTTTCGGATGCACTCTTTCAGCAATAGATCGCGATATCAAACAGATGTACGCAAAGCGGAATCACTTCCATTCTTTTGTTCGTGTTGTGGGAAAAGTACAGTGTTTCGTACACATCACAGTCTCTTCGGTTACTAATATATCAAACGGTTTGCAAAGCCTGTAGAATCACAATTGGCCTAAAATAAATCACTAATAATTTCGGTACTCTAAAGTGGCGTTCGACATTTTCATCGTTTATGAATTCGACATTTTCATTTTTATCTTAATTAAATTAAGTCCACCTTTTCCTTGTCATTTAATTACCAATGGCAGAAAGTAAATGATCGATAATTTTATTTTCCAAAGTATCGATCGATATATCCGGCATGTCCATATGCGGAAAAAGTAAATAAGATCAGAGCACAAAAGCCACTTCCTTTGCGGAGACTCCCTGAAGATGAAGGTTCTGTCTCTGAAATGCTCATTGAGACTTCCCAGAAATCATTCTCAGATGGAAAAAATCATTCTCAGATTTGGTAGAGGGGAAATGGAAGAAGTAAAAGAGTTTTGTTATTTGGAGCCTATCAAAGAGAAAGGTAACAAATGTTTCTATGTAATCAAGAGAATAAACCGTTTCCTAAAAATGCTTTTCTAAATAAAGGAAAGCCTCATAATATACAATTAATTTCTAGTTGAGACTAGAAATAAGACATGCGAGATAAGATATGCGAGACCGGAGCCCTAGGAATGGAAGAAAAATCCAGAGTTAAGGAACTTAAATTGCGGTTTTCTGGGTGATTTATAAGGACTGGTTGTGCAGATAGGAGAGGCAACGAACGGGCTATAAAGGAAACATAGGCGAAATAATTTCGTGAGCATAATTAGAGAAAGAAATATAAAGCTCGTGTACAAGATAACTTCTTTGAAATCATGCAGGAGAGAAATTTCCGAGGAAAAGGACAAAGCGGGAGAAAATTAACTATATAAAAGTTATGATTAGCGAAATGGAACGCGGATTATACAATGAAGTGAAAGGGAACAGTAAATCGTTGCGATAGTGACAAGACTTGTCTTATGGAATGTGATGGAGTTCTACTATATATCCTTCCTGACCCGACTTCGTTTAAGTATTACTTCCTTAGGTTTCGACTGCCCAGTATGCCTTGTTTTTAACTTCATGGTATGGTAGGTAACCTTTATCAGCTATAAATAGGTAGTTCTTCCCATATCACGTAGAGGCGGTCGATATCTTTTCTGACGAATTTCGGCAGTCTGTTGTCATTAATTGATATTTCCAATTTCCTCTGTTTCCAGTACAATTATACGGTGTTTTAGATATTTAACTTCCTTTCATCACTATTTTACATCGCTTAATATCAAATTTATCACGATGATACGTGTTAGAGTTGCTAATTTTTAGTAATTTTTCACTTTTCTGTATCTAATACACAACTGTTACATTAGAACGAATATCATTTTTTTAATCACATCCATGGGGTCTTTCTTTTGTCAAATTTTATGTTAAAACTTGCGAGAAAATTTAACTCAAAGTATGGTTTCTTTAAACTAGAGAGAGAATGTGATGTCCCTAATGTTATTCAGTTGAGCATTGAGAAATAAATGTGAAAATACGCTGTACAATCATCAAAGAGAGTTGACTTGACAAGAAGATAATTTCATGAAGAACTCTTACTCAAATCAAATATCGTTCACTGTAATTCGAGCCTTGTTAAACTATGTGAAAAACTGTAAAATAATGATTGTTTTTTATTTATGCTATGTTATACACATCATGTATGAAAAATGCTGCAGTATAACCACTATATGTTATCTGTATGTCAAAGTGAATCAAAGGTGGCCTGGTAATTGAGAGTATAACAACCTGCTTATACTTGAACTGCATATTGAGAAGATATCTACGTTAGTTGACGAGATTTAACAGAAATCCGCGAAAAATTCTTGTAGGAAACTTGAAACTCCTGTTGGCCTTTTTAATGATAGACCACAGATAAAGAAAACTTTCGCCGTTCGAATATGCCATTTTCTCAACAAGTGACGCCGGAGAAGAGTTTCCACTTTGGATGTTGGAAGAGGAAATTGGGTTGGTGGGTAAACGAGGAAAAAGTTCGGGAACTGGTATGACAGAGAGGGAAAAGGTGAAGACGAGGAAAATGTCATTGCCTCTCTTTTAGCCCTTTGTAGAAATATTTTTCATTTCCCTGCGTGCTTTACACTCACAGCGTGCGCTTTTACTCTCCCGAACTCTAATATGTCCCCTATCCATTTTCCGTCTGTCACTCGGAGTCTATACGTGCCTTTTTTCCAATCTGCCCCTCTTCCGTCCTCTTGTCCCATAAGCTAGTTTAATTTGAAATTTCTCCCAAAATTGACGTCGACTTATCTATTAAAGTAGTCATGTTCGTTCATATATTTATTTTTCCGATGCCAGTAAGTTCCGTAAGAAATACAAGTCCACTTTTTATTTGGCGGACCATTTTGGTTCTAATTTTTTTTTAAGTAACGTCTTTTCTCAGATGAAAGTTGCATGTTAATAAAGAAATTTTAATAGCAATTTTTATTTTCATCATTGAATATTGTTTTCGATTTGAAATGGCAAAATTTTTGTTAAAATTTATCGATTTTTCGTAAAATATTGCGCGTTTGAGAAACCGTCCGGCATTGAATAACGCCAACTCATGAAGTTGTATGTACTATATGAGTGTGTATGAGTAAAACTGAGGAATAAAAAATAACTACAACTCCTAAAAAGTATGAATTAAATAAACAGTAAAAAAATGAATATATGGCCGGTTTTAATTATTTTAGCAATAAGCCTCTAAACTAAATAATGTCGTAAAAGTATGTCGTTCCGTAAGGAGGTCATAGATTCGATTTATTTTAAAGTATGTCGTACTTCTAAGTAGAGCATAGGTTCAATTTAACTTTCTGAGCAAGGCCAAGGTACTTGTGGAATAAACGGAGCTCTGATGGTCTGATTTCTAAGGAGAACATTATAGAATCAGTGGGCATGTTTGACGATAAACTACATAATCGCTCACCTGCTATCGCAGATATTAAAGTCCAGATTAAAGCTTTCCTTTCCTTAAATTCTATAGCATTTCATATAGTTCATCGATGTTAATTAAACTGAGCTTTCTGAGAAAAATCCTGAAAATTATCTTTGCTTGATCGACGCACAAATGAGTAGTTCTTGAACTTTTCGTTGTCGAAGAATGTGAAGAAGAGACCTGAATGTTTAAGTAGGTGATTTTGGTTCTGAAAGAATCGTTAGAATAGGTTAAGCGGCTGAAATGCGCGAAACTCAGTGACAAAGATCAAATTTGACAACATAGATTACAAAGAGTCGAATGACTTACTCGGAGTTTCGTTAGTTAAAGGTAATTAGGTAATGGTAGAAAACGAAGGAGGTACAATTTTGACGCAGCCAAAAACTCTTTCTCTCGCTCTACCCTTGTGACTGGATGTCCACCTGAGACCAAATATTCCCTATAGTACCCTCGACAGTAAATCTCGGAAATGGACATTTGACTGAAGGTGACTTTCGGAGAACAGAGAGTGTTGTGTCAGAGATTGCGCCTGTCGCAACACGCACGATATGACACTCGGCAAATCACTCCCCGCATAGGTCAAAAGGAGAAGCACTGCAGGCTATTACACCTGAGGAATAAAGTACAGGATTGAGGAATCTAAATGCACTGTCCATTACGTGATTGTGTGTGCATTTCGGAACATTTGGCCGTCACCTATTTTTTGCTCATTTTATTTCAACAAGAAAAGCAATCATATGTCTTTATCCTCAAAGAATCGGGACCCATGATATTTTCTTCGCCTAATTTTTAGTTTTTTTGGTCGTCCAGGTATTCAAAATTATACGTATATAAAAATTTGGTCGCGAATTACTTAGAGATGCTGTAAACCTTTATCACTCATACTATTCTAGCAAATTCTAGACCTAATCTTTATGGCTAAACACTAAAAAAACTGCCGCTACATGAATATTCATTTCTATTATTTTGCCGTATTATTCAATTTCTTGTTATATAAAAATTATGATTGAAATAATCCAGTGGTAATTATATATGACCCCTTTTTCGTTTGTTTTATAAACTTGAATAATTGAAAAAGATAAAAGCCAGAACAAAGAAAAAGATTTCAGTTCTCAGAGAAAATGTCCAACTGAAATTTTCACCGATAAGGAAGGATTCCTAGATGTTAATTAAGGCTTAAAAATTAGTGAACGTTATCTTCCGCAAGATAACACACGTAAAGAGGAATTGAATTATCTTTATAAACCATCAGATGATATTACAGTCAGATAATATATTACACTGTACGCTAGATTTAACCGAACAGATGTACTCAAAATGAAAAGAAGGCATTTCCAGGAACCAGATGAGAATGGCCTGAAGCGCTTATATACCTAGTATTCCTTGTATTGCACACATTTAAAGTTTATTTTCACGATCTCGGATAATTTTGCGGCGGAAATATTGAAAAATTATGAAGATATAGGATTGGCATAAATGGAAACTACGATTGTGACCGTGTGCTTAGCTTCTTTATTTTTTACATTTCTGTGGCAAACTCCAATTCAGTGCACACAAAAACGCGAGGTAATGAAGAAAGCGCATGCAACAACGTGTCAAGATATTCATATGTAAAATTTAGGGAGTATCTCGCGGAACTTATTGCTGCGTTTTTTTAATTCCGCTTAACCGGAGTGAGTTTGAAAATACGTTTACGCATTTTCCATGCAATATTACCAAAAGGTTAACTAAGCCCTTTTCTACATATTCCACTACATCTTAATGTGAAGCCTCTTCCCAAATATAAGAGACATGATAGATTTATAACATCCAGCATAATTTTTGCTTATCTCAGTTAGCTCCTCTTATTAAATATTTGTGAGGTTTCACGATCCAAGTTTGAAAGTTATCGGGTAATAGTTTTAAGGAATAAAACCGCAATCATCCCATACTTTTAAAAAATACCTAATTTATCGTTTTGGATAAAATCACCGATGAATCTAAATTTCATTGTGGTATGAAATCTAATTCCCGCATCCAGTTCCCTCAATAGAAATCGGATATGATTTTTGAATCGGTTCAGCTGAATTATCGAGCGTGCGTTCAGGATTTATTAGCAAAGTCGTCATCAGACTGATAAGGTGAAAACTATTACACACTACAATTTTCCTGGAAGAAGAATTTCAGGAGCGGGTAAATTGATATTAAACTGTTTCAGTGAATCAAATTAAAATAGGTTCCATATGAACAAGCGTCTCATTCCCTTTCTTTGCAGTCCATGTGTAGCTCACACATCGTCTAATAAAACAGAGCAACGAGTGCCTTTGTAATAGAAATAATGACTTTCCGTGATAATTGAAGATTTGATTCCGACTACATTACATAGACTAGAATCGGGAGTCCAAAAGATAGTGGATCCCCTCCTTTACCTAATACATCACACGAAGCCTAGTTGTTTGTAGAATTCGGGAAATTAAAGGGGCGAATTTTTACATAACGCATGATTTTTTTCCCCAGATAATCGAATTTTGATCATTTTTTTATATTTTGAATACGGTTTGTTAATGTTAATCCCATGTTCATATATTCAAACAATCGAATCAATGTCACATATTAAATATTTAATTAATATTAATAATTTTCTGAAGTCCAATGTTTCTAGAACAAGCGAAACATGCGAAAGCTTTCTGTATCGACCGATGAAGATACTTCTTAAATCGTTAGCAGGTGCACCCAGAGTTACGCTGAGTCAGTTCAAGGAACATCGCGAGACTTGGGGATGAACTTGCGTTCTCAGAACAACCCGAAACGTATTTCAAGTAGATAGCTTTACTATTGAAATACATATTAGGTGCTTCTGAGAACGCATATATATCAATATAACGCTTATATATTCCCTGAGCACTGCTAGGTTCGTTTGACTGACCCAGCGCAACTCTAGGTGCACCTTTCGATGGGTTAAAGAGTATTTAAGGAGTTTCGAGGCAACGCATTCTTCAAATAAGCACCAAAGAACATACATTCTTAGAAATCGATCTTGCAGAATTGAATTGCGGTAAATGATAACAATGACGAAACTAAAAATTGTGAGCGGTGTACCTTCTTTTGTGCCCTTCCCTCGTGCACTCCTGAGCATTTAAAATAACCTGTAAATTTTCGAACTTCTCACCCTTTGAGTGTCAAATTCTTTCCTATATTTGTTTGGGCAATACTGATGACATTGCAAAGCATCAGCTATTGTCTTACTACCTTATTCTGAAGTTAAGAGTGGGCTGAAGCTTAGTTCACGTTTTTCTTAGGCGAGATTGAGGTTGGCCAGCCTCTATTTCCATCTAAATCCGATTTGAAAAGATGCTTAGCTATTACACGATAAAAATAGTTAAATACATTAAGAAAACATCAATATTGAAACAATCATTAGATGGCATAACAATAAGAGAAAAAGGTGAACATTTATAATAACAGAAAGAAAATAAGAAATGATAAAGCAATGTAAAAAATAGGTGAAAAATTTGTATAAAAATGAGAGAGGAGTTATTCGAAAAGACTTATCAGTACCGCCACCGGTTTGGAGGCAGCGAAACAGTTTCATGTTGATGGAGAGGTCTTGAAATAGAATAATGTATTTACTGGTGCCTTAGGATATTATTACCTTAGGATAAAATCTTAGGATTTACCTTAGGACCAAAAGACAAAAAAAAAAAAAACAGGATGAATACGAAAAGAAAACCATTATAGTTTGATAGCTTTATATGATATATTTTCTATAATGTTGTTTTTTTCTGTTTTCTTATAATAGCTTATTGAGCAATATATTTTTACCTAACATAATATAACAGGAATTAATTGGCAATGGAATGAAAAAGCAGCGATATCTAGCTTCATACCTTGTAATCTAGGTGCCGATGTTTGTATATACTAAGCGATCAATCCATTCATTTTGTTCGCTGCTATCGCAAAACTTCTGCGGAAAATAATTTTATTAATTATGTAATCGTGTGCTTCTCTTATGTTACGGTTGTTGGCGAATCGGATGCTGCTGCGAGAGATTGTCAAGTATCTATTATGTCTTGCGAGAATGTTCCATCCATAATTTCACTTAATAGTCTTAATTCAACTCACGATTTTCTTCCTTACAAGGATGTTCAATGTTTGTCATAGAGGATTTCAGTTACAGCTATTGTCTCATCGCAGCAACTAGTGCTGAAACGTAACACATTACTATGTAATCGATTCGATGTACTTTTTAGAATTATTCTAAGATTCTACACTCATGATCCCGCATTTTCGACCAAGAATTTCGAAGAGGTTTCGTTTACTTATCGTAGCATCATTGTCTTACTTTCTTACGGCACACATTCCCTATTAAACCGTACTGTTTATAATTTCTTCATTACTCACTCTTTGGCTGTCGTTGGCCCAATTCAAGTTTCCATGAAACCTAGGTAACTGTGATGTTTGATGATTTATATCTATTGAGCATTTATACAAATATTCTTATAATTGTGCATTTAAACTTTATTTTTTTTTTAATTTCCTCAAATAAACGAAATGACACGACCATTCATGGCCTTATATGCCATCATTAGGACTGCTGATGATGAAACAAAGGCTAAATGAAAACAATTAGTCTAAAAACAAACAGAAACTACATTGTTGACGAATCATCAATGATTGCCGTTTTAACAAGTACAAAAACAATGTAACAAATTTGAAACAGAGAGTAAAGAGTTCTTTGGCTTTCGATTGGGAGGAGAAGGGATAGGAAGAGAGGGGGTTGAGTGGTAGCACGGGTATGTCAGACCAGACTTGGATGTCAAGAGAATAAGAGGCATGAGGAAGAGACGGGAGCTAAGGGGGTTGGTGTTGTATTAGTGAGTTAATTCTGTTATGGTTGGGTAATAATTAGCAGGGAACGGACAACAGGCAGGGGGGTTAAAAGTCAGCCACCGAGGTGGGTGTTTTTCGGTTTTGATCGAAGAATTAGAGGAGTTAGAAACGAGAATACTATCGTTGACGATATTCTAGGAAGTATCACCAGCAGCTAGCAGGGCAAAAGCTATAATTTTAATAGGGGAAGGGTTAAAGGTATTTAAGAAAACACGATTTCGCTGCCATTTAGGGGAGACATAAATTAAACTGCAAGTTGAATAAATAAATTGGACTCTAGTATCATTTAAATTTACTTTTTACCTTATCTAACAATGAATATACTTTAATATTATAGAGACGCTAATATTTTTAGGCTGTCGGTGATTGTGTTAAAACAACCTAGTATATGACCTATGATAGATAGGAAAAAGTAACCTAGTTTATGATGCTTGGTTTGATAATTTAGGAGCGTCTCTGTCGGAAGACAGTCTCAGTCAGAATCAGTTTCTCTCCCTTAGATCGTCGAATTCTTTAGTTCTCATGGGTACGTTGAACTCCAAAAATCCCTTACCAAGCTAATATCTATTTCTATGCAGCAGATTTTGCGCTTTTTTATGAAAAATAATGTAATTTGTGATTAGTTTTTAGTGACTCAATCCATCCTCCTTGATTCATTTAGAAAGATTCTGTGTTTTCTGTCATTTTTATTTTAATCTTTAGAGAATGGATTCTTAGACGCCAATTTTCAATATAAAATCATGCGGCCCATAGCATAGTGTGTCTCTTGTTGGGCTCAGATTGCCAATTATAGTGCCGGAAAATATGAGAGCTACTATTCCTATAGATTGAGGATGGCCATCTTTTGGTGCATCTTTTAAAATGGCACATTGCATGTTTTTAAGTGGTGTATTTTCCAGACTAAAATACAAAATAAATTTATAATGCAATATATAGAAATGCGCATAAATACACGTAGGTATGTACATACATGCATACAGTTATACAACCTACCACTGAATTTTAGAGAGCGCATTTATCATAATTTACGGTACATCATTATAGTTGATGGCATATTATTATACTATATGTGGAGAATCGAAAGTAAAAATAAAATAATTCAAGCACCAACCATAATAAATGGGTTAAATGGAAGAGGAGACTACAAAATCTCAATGTCGCCCAAAACTAAGACGTTATGTATTTAATAAGCTGGTCACTGTGCTAGCCAAAATCTAGGGCGATCACATAGCGGAGGAAAAAATACCTTACAATAGAAGTCACCTGCGAACACTCACACGGTTCTACCTCGAAAAACGATTTCCGTTTGTCGTCACTTCTCAAAATAGCAACGTTTATATATGGATAAATTACATGATTACATAGAATCTCATACTATCGAATTCTATTTCTGCTTCACATTCTTGCTGTCGCTGTGCCAATTTCTTCGGCTACGTGCTCCGCCAAATTGCTCGTATGAATTTCCCGATGTATTCAGAACATCTGCTCTCGCCTCTCTCATTTGGAGCATTCTATTACCTTGGATATCGAGCTACTCCCTCGAAATTTCAGTTCTTAGGAAACGACGAGGATACACGCTGTAAGAATCGGATATTAGATAAAAATTCGAAGCCGGGTATTTCTTGGCGGAGGCGGTATGAAAATGTCTAAACTTTCATTTCATCTAGAATCCTGGATATTGGATTCGTAAATGAAGACTCGTTCTCCTTAGAAAGGAATTTATAGGCTTTGACACGTTAATACCTTGGATTGCTCAAAAATGTTATGACTATTCAACTCCATGAAATTGTTCTTTCGTAAATTAAATTGACATAATAGAAACAAATAACAGTTATCTGTTGAACGAATCCTCTTCAGAGATATGTAATTAGTTCTGTAATAATTTAATAATACCTCTGAAAATTACGTCGATTTGCAAGTTTTAAAGTTCCAGTCAGATCAAAAAATTGTACATAAAAGTACTTGTTACAGGTAATAGTTAAAAGTAATAGTTACAGTTTTAGTACACTAGTTAAAAGCAATAGTTACAGACCGCAGTGGTTACCGAGCGAGCGCTCTGACCCAAGATCCCAGATAGTCAGATTTTTCCGGTTAGGGAATGGTAGCTTGAGTCTATGTTTGTGAATAGTAAAATTATTAAAATACATATGATTGGCGTCTTCCTTTTTTCATCCAATAAATTATTATAACTTCTTTTGTAGAGGAAAAAGATTACCTCAATTAGATCCATTTTGATAGTCACTATCCGATTAGCCGGGACGCTAGCACGCCAATC
This sequence comes from Ladona fulva, assembly GCA_000376725.2. NCBI lineage: Eukaryota > Metazoa > Arthropoda > Insecta > Odonata > Libellulidae > Ladona > Ladona fulva. Next base: position 972,625 of record KZ308520.1, read on the forward strand.
ACCCCACCTCTTTGGCCGGTATAATTTATTCGAGAAAGCCTTTCTGTTATTCGATAAACGGTAGTAGGAAGGCGAGTCGCGGATTTAAACACCAGAAAGGTGTTTTCCAACCTTTTTTCTCCTTTGGAACATCCAATTATTTACTCAAACTTCACGGAACGCTAAATCACACGTTTCTTTCTATTGTTCTAAAAAAATTGAAAAGAGAGAATATCCGAAGTAGTGTATAATGTGATTTAGAGCAGGGGTGTCCAACCTTTCGGTGCCGTTGAGCCGCATTACAAACTTTCTCAGGAGCGCGGGCCCCTTGATTTAAGCAACCTTTACATTAACGAAAGTAAAGAGGAAAAAAACCTTTGTAATTCTTCTACGGTGTAGCAGAATGTAGAATATAATTATTTATTTACAATATAATACAAATACAAATGAGCATAGTAAAACAACCTTTATGTTTTAAACATAAAATTTTTAATGTGAACACTGAACATGTTTTTTCGATACAAGTGCACCAATATCTGGTTTGAAGGAGGTAGTTGAGATGCGAAGAGTATTTTCAATATATTCATCTTAAATATTTGTTCTAATTTTACTTTTGGTCTGCTTCATATGGAAGAAAGTTCCTCGGAAATGTATGTACTCCCCAACAGGGACGTCATGATCATGGCATGTTCGTGAAATGCCGGATATTTTTCTTTAGGAAAGTACAACTTATATAAGTCCAATAGATTCATTTGAATGGCCGGAAAGATAATTAAGCTGGGCTGTGAACAGGAAATCCAAAATACTCGTGTTTTGAACTACCCGGATAACCGGCTAATTTTTTTAAAGAAATATCCGGGGACTCGATTTCTCCCAGAAATACTTTTTTAAATACAAAATTTTTGGTAGAATTTTCATAATTATATGCATAATAAAATGGATACATGCTTTGAAGAGCACTTTTCTAACAGAGAATATTTTGAAAGATTTAACAACTTTTTGGCAAGAACTACACGGATGTCTTCACTAACTTGCGGAATCTCATCGAGGTCCGTCTAAAAAAATTCAAATTCCCATCGACCAGGAATGCATAATCTACATCTACATAAGTACCCTGCAAGTACGCCTTTCGGCATGTGGCAGGGGGAAATGCATAATAGCACCTTCATGACATTTCCCGAAAAACTGAGCTTACTTACAAAAATATGAGAAAGGCTTAATTTTTTAAGGTAAATATACCTTTCCATTAAAGAAAAACTCTGAAAAAACGGCCCTCAACTGAAGGAACTTTAAGGAAAAAAGGTAATTAATTTGTCAATATGATTTACTTGTTTATTTATTTATTTAATTGTAAAACATTGCAATTTGGTCGGAGGACCAGGTGGCAACGGTTATTTATGGTACATAGCGTGATTAATGTTTTTCTTAATATTAAAATCTGCAGGCAACTGGCTGAATTAGTCGTTTGGTGACCTTTTAAAAAGGTGCACTTCTTATAAAGAGTTTCTGGCTTGGAATTCCCTACCTGTGATTTTGCAACGTTTGTTTATTTTTCGGTTATGCGAAGCGGGCTGCACGAATGGGCTCTGAGTGCCACATGTAGCCCGCGGGCCTCCGTTTGGACACTTCTGATCTAGAGCTTTACCACCAGGATTTATCAAATAAAAATAATATCAACGAAATAAAAAGGATAATTGATGGAAATCTTAATCCCATCGATAATTACGGTGAGCACCGAAATATTCCCATGATCCACGAAACTACAAATACTTAAAATGTAAATTTAACGATACAACCAACTTTTTTTACTTAAAGGAGAGAAAGCAACGGAAAGTACTCTTTGTCAAAATTAAAGCTAAATTTAGTTTCTTGATGACAAATCTGAAATTTACTCCAATGCGAATAAGGTAAAAGTAAGAAACGGTAAATATTTATAATGAAGGTTTGCACACAATTCCTCCAGAACAGTTGCTTCCCGGACAACTCCTCGCCGGACAATTTTTGCTGAGGACAATTCCTCGCGGGAACAATGACTCGCCGCGGACTATTCCTCATCAACAAAGTTGTTCGCTCCATAATATTTAAATCTACCAAAATATCAGTGAATTTCTTTATGTAGAATTTATTACTACTCGCAAAGAAATAGTTTACCACCTCTTCATTGATTACTTTATATGTGAAGGCAGTATTTCAACAGTATATTTTATTTAGCAGCAATTTGTGCTAAAATTTTGTTAGCCAAATGTGTTTTTATTCCAATTTATTATTGCATACGGTTATTCTCTTAATGTTTCTTAGGATTATTAAAATATTTGGGTAGAATGGGAAAGATGAAGCAATGAATGAATATTGCCTCGGAATTTTACAGTTTTTTGTTGACGCTCTTTTTCGATGGTTTCGACAAATCGATAGTTATCATTCGAAAATACGTAAATTCGCCCTCTCCAAATCCAAAAGAATATCTATTACACTAGGTACGAATACTGCCAGGAGAATGAGGAAACAAATCATAATATTTAGTTAGCCTACGAAGAGATCATTCTTTGACGGTAATACTGACATATGCCCGCTCAAGAAATACGTATAAATAACACCTCCATGAAAGAGTATGCAAGATGAGATATGAAATGCATATAGTATGATCCTATGTTAAAATCAATTAAAAGTTGGTAATTTATGGTAAACAAGCCCTACCGAACCTTCACAATGAGTAAAAAGGTTACACAAATTTAGGTAAAAAGGTGTTGATATGACAAAATGGTTAACTAATTAATTTACTATAATAATCAAAAATCTTATTGACATTACAAGTAAACTTCTTTACATTACAAGTGAGACGCCTACTGTAACATACAAAGATCTCGGATATCTTAGGTCTTATATATATTAAGTAAGTCGCCCATCCACTTCATCGATGTACTCAATCCACCTGATACATTTTATGCGAATGATACAAAAAGTCAGATGAGTTTATATTAAACACATCCTTTTCTCTCCACCTTAATCACAGGTAAAATAAAAAACTAACCGTTGAAGAATTCCCACAAGTTATTCTTCTGTCCCGAAGATGGCAACTTAGTTGTCGAAATACGTATCGAGAACAATACTTGCTAAGCGCGACCACGGAGAACCCCAACCCTCGCTGGTGGGAATTCTTCAACGGTTAGTTTGCAGATTCTAGCAAAAGAAGAGGGATAAATCATACCTCAGCCAGCAAAGATAAATCGCTCTGAAATCTCTTTTAGCAGAAACCAAATATTGCCTTGATACAATAGCATATTTTCCCGTACGCCTTAGCTACTCCCAAACACTGCCTTAATGCAATAGCGTATTTTCCCGTAAGCCTTAGCTACGCCCAAAAATCTACCAATCTTTCTGGTATGGCCTATTTCATGCATTTTTCAACAAATTAATTGGTTTCTTACAAATACTTTTCTTCTTTCAATGTCAAGAAGCTTGTCACTCTACATCATTCTCGATGTTCTTTAGGAAACTCGTAGTCGCATCACTTAAGTAGCACCTAGCAACTAATTAGAAAACAATGATTTATGTTACCCCCTGCGGTTTGGTCTGAACCACAACCTATCTCCCTGAGTAGATCGTTCATAATGACAAATTCCTCGAAGCTGCAAGAAATTAGATTAGGAAACTAACTAATCAAAACATTGCGGTGACTTTATGTATTGTTTCCTCAGCCCATTTACAATATAGAAACTAAAACCTATTGCATCCTTCGTCGGCATCAAAAGAATTCCTTCTTTTACGTGAAACCAGAGTTCAAAACTTTGATTTAAAGTATAAAAGTAATCAAACGTAGCAACTTCGGGAATTAATCATGCATTTGCTTCTCGCTGACTCTTTATTCTTCCCTAACTTAAAAGATTTATGAATTGAGCACAAAAAAACTCACAACTTTGAATCATCAAAGACAAGTTATGTCAATACTGAAGCAAATGAGTGAAAATTGCAATCTGAAAATATATTATGCATTACGAATTATGGAGAGATTCTAGAGAAGGAATTCCGAGTAGTTGGTATTGTGGTAGCTCAACCATCATCGCCAATCGGATAGTGGATTAAGGATAGAATGACTTAAATATTGAATTGCTGCGACGCGAACAAGGCGAAAGGCTGAGTGCAGAGGCGTGTTCCTCGCGCCACGCAGTTGCGAAACCCCGTTTATCAGCAATCACTCCCGACGCGACAATCTTTCATTGCGGATTGATGCGGAGTGATATTTTTGCAGGTCAGAAGTGAAGGATATTAAGGGAATTTCGTGGAATGAATTTTAAGCGCGGTATAACTTAAGAGGTTTTCTCTCAATTCATAATTGAATACCTCTCACGTTGTGTATCTTTCCCATTCATCTTCTGAGGCTATGCGGGCTGCTCCATCTTTCACTGATCTCAACTGAACGCAAATTAAGTTAATTGAGCACTAAAAGCCAGTAGACGGAAGAGGATGATAATGACAATTACTTATTATTTTGATTAATCGAACATCCTGACAAGTCAGACGGCAAGATGAAAGTACCTAATAAATCATCATGTGAAAATTACAAATATATACCCGTATATAATTAATCAACCGTTACATGTGCTACATAATTGAATCTTATCAAACAGTTCTATTATATACATAACAATTTTCAGAAATTTATCACTTACATAGATTGTATTCAAAATATTTACTGTATGTACACTTATCCCTTGTTGGTTACTGTCGCATACTCGTAACTTCCGCAGCAAAAATTATCTTTTACATTGACTGGCAGTATTAACTATTTTTCTCATTTCTATAGCATTATTATATTATTACTATTAGCATTATTAGACCGACCTATGAACGCATATTATCTACATTTACCTTAATATCCTGCAAGCCGCCCTTCGGCGTCTAGCAGAAGATGTAAACACCGAGCGTTCGAGCTATTCTTTTTAGCTTGCCGCGTAGCGTTCGCGGAAAGAACAAGTCCTTAAAAGGGCTTCTCATAGCATGTATTTCTATAAAAGCAAATAGATGGAATAGTATTATCAGCATTATCTGCAACGTCTTCGGAATTTAGTTTTATTTCGTTTATACCAACTAAGAATCCAACCTTACAACACTTGTCGACAGAGTCCCTTATACTGCATACTATACAAATTCAAGATGGAGTCCAATTAGTACAAAGTGGCAGCGTCCTGAGAATTTCTCTAAGGTCCTGCCGACAACTTGCATGACGAATCCGTGTTTCTTAAGTGCCTGCTCACAAATTTTTTGGATTCTGGTACCCCATATCCAATTGCCCGTGAGTGTAACTACAAGATATTTTGTTGAGTCTGCTGTTACAAAATTTCTTCCAAGGAGGCATTTCAAATTTCCATCAGTAAGAGAGCTCTTTTAGGACAGTAATAGCCTGAATATAAGGTTTGTTAAACCTCGACGGAGCACCACTTAGGAATCACATTCGGGAGTCTGATCAGTCGTTTGCTGCGACATTACTCCACCGATTAGGGAAAAGGACAGCGATGAACTTCTTGGAGGTAACAGAAATTCTTTTGTAGAAATCAACAACCGCAGATAGCCTAACTATCTCCAACTCTCTCCTTCTCTTTCAACTTCCCTCAGCAATTCTCTCAGAAAAAAAATATTATATATATACAGTAAAACCCGGTTAAGACGTTTTTCAGGGGACCAAGCGAAAATTGCGTCTTAAGCGGGATAACATTATAACCGGGTTGTGTAATGCCGGTTGCCTAACATAATTTTGAAGAATGGTCTGCTTGTCGCACAAAGAGAACCTCTTAGTTACTTGCGCAGTTACAAATTCCATTTTATCAGGGAAAAGAATGGTACTTTTTCATTATACTTATAGTTCATTTATTTGTTCCCCGATGGATTTTCGCAACACCTCTCCTGATACTGTGAATTTTATTATTTGATCGGTTTACATACGAGCAAAATTTACGTACTTGATG
>KZ308520.1:978889-1009988 GCA_000376725.2 Ladona fulva
CAAATGATGGCCTTAAGTGGCCTAAACCGGTCGCAAATATAGAAATTCCGTTGAACTTACAAAGCTTGGTTTTACTCATTTGGCTGGAGAAAAGAACAAACTCGATAAAATCAAATATATGGCGAGAACTGATCGTTCAACAGAATACGAAGGCAAAGAGAGCGGACAACCTAACAAACCTGCCTAAAACTCGACACAATGTACTGAAATCCAAGACGGGTGTTTCATCGAGTCCGGTCTAATAGTATTATATCCAGTTTCACTTTTCATATTCCCTATACAATCAGCTATAACTAATTCCATCTACGGGCGCGAGTAAGTTGTACCATAATTCATTTTCAAAACATTGAGAAGAGGCCATCCTACAATAATGTCACGGTATTTCTGGAATTGATAATCCCTCATCCCCCCTCAGTCACAAAATTTCACGAGGAGCCCATAACACAAAGCTGGCATGTTGTCCCTTAAGGCTTTAAGTTTTCGGCCTTTCATTTTCCTCTTTTAAATAAAAAATACTATGGTTATCACAATTTTTCTTTCGTGCTACAAGGGCTCCGTAGCAAACTTAGAGCGGGAAACGCTGTTATAACATAATATAAATAAATATCTATTTGTTAATGACAATGCTTCAGTCTCACTCACGGAAATTAACGAAGCGATATAATGTTCCTACATACTTCCAATGAATGTCATCAAGTATTCCCCCAGTTAAAAGAATCAAAATTCTGCAATATTTTACTTAATGAATAACAAATGTGAAAAAAAGCGACATGACTGGGACCCAGGTTTCCCACTTTCGATTCCTAGTCATGTCACTATTTTTCACACTTGTTATTCCTTGGGATTCAGCCGGACGGCTTTCCCGTGTAAAGTAAAAACACCTTTCGTTAATCCTTTTAAAGTTTTACGTATTTGTGACATCTAATTGAGTTACATATACTACCCCAGGGGAATAACCAGGATTTGTCCATGTTTTAGAGGCGCGGCTTAAACACTGCATTGTCTAAAATCCAGGAACAGGAAGACTTCCGCCCAAATATAATGAAAATATAAACTTCTATCCTATCGTATGTTCTTATGGAGGGGGTTTAAACTCTCATGGTTATACTTATGTACCCCCTTCGTTGTCTCAAAATGTGGCATATTCTCTCAGATACCCCCCCTTATGTGTGACTTCATCAGAGGATGGCCCCGAAATGCTGATAAAAATCATTCCGAAGGGCGCTTTCTTTCCCTCAAGCTACATTCAGGTCCTCTGACCACATATTCAAGAACTCTCGCCTGGATACACATTTTCAAAACCATCTTGACACAAAGGAACATCAAATCGACCCTTCCTCGTTATTTCCACAGCAGGATAAGAAGACTTCCTTTGAAGATGGCACTTCCTTGATGAACCTATACGAGTATGACTCCAAACACCCGATCGCTTCTCACACACAAATTACTCCGCCGCGAATATTTTCCACCTCTCGCGCGACTGAAGTCTTAGACGCTTTAATTCGCATCAATGCCTCAAAGAGATCGTGAGTCTTCTTTCCTTTTGACGCTAAGTCTCGCGGGGACCATCGAAACTCTGAAGGAGGAAAAAGGCCCCCAAAATAATCGAATGCTCCTTAAAATCCCTCGCAAAAGAACATCCCAGCGTCCCATCCCACTGACTTACATCTTCACGGTAACAGGTTGCAAGCGTGTGGGAAAAAAGAGGAGGGAACGAACGAGAAGAGAAAAGGGGAATCGGTCCGCTGGGATATCTTGCAAAATGGTATCCCCTCTTAAGGCAACCTTAAAAACTGTCTGCTCACAAGGGATCCCTACTCAGCACGCGCTGGCATACGAGAGGAGGAAAGGGACGGGTTGGAGGAACTGAAGGACTTATAAAAGGAATTCATCGGAGAGGAAAGAGGAAAAAATGCAGGGTCTTTCGAAAAAATGAGAGTTATTTGGTGAATGGCGGGGGCGATAGTTTCCTTTGGTGGTGGTGAAAGGGTAGAGGGAGGGATTGGCTATTAAGGGTTGGGAATGTGCGTTAAAAAGGTTCCCATTGTGTGAGCGAGGTAAAGAGGGAAAAGCATCAAGGAAGGAGGTAAATGAGGATATTTTAGGGAGGGGTTTTCGATAAAGTTGGGGAAAGCAAAGATAAATAAAGGAAGGAAGAGAAAATACCGAGGAGATAGGGAGGAAAGAAAGGAAATGATCGATAGAGAAGTTAGCGCCTTAAAGACCTGTAACGAGGCTTGAAAAGGAAGAAAAGCTTCTAAAGTCTGGGTTTGCGTTGAGAAACGCAGACGAACGACTTGGGCTGAATGAATAGAATCGCCGCGTACATTCCGCCTCCATTCCATTACATTCCAGTACATTCAAGGTTCTGGCTGATATCTGAAAAACAAAATATCAATTTTTCGTTTATTTAAGTTTGCCTTTTGATTCCAATTGAATTTTAAACATTGTTAGGTGAATCAACTTGATCCAGACTCCTATTTTCAGTTCCTATTTTCAGTTCCTACTTTGATGAATGGAATATTTTTCGTTTGTCTTTTGTCCCGAAATTGAGAAAAATATACTTTTCATTTATCTATTGATCACATTTGTCTCAGTCTCAGTTCGTGGTAGAGTCGAATAAAAGTTATCGAGCTATGAAAGATGCCAAATAATGGTATTTAAAGGAATAACAAGTGTGAAAAATAGCGACATGACTGGGATTCGAACCCAGGTCTCCCACTTTCCGGGCAGGTATTCCATTCGGGCAGGTATTCTATTCAGGCAGGAAAGTGGGAGACCTGGGTTCGAGTCCCAGTCATGTCGCTATTTTTCAGACTTGTCATTCCTTTGGGATCAACCGCACGACTTCATCGTGCAAAAGTTAACACCTTTACCTTAATCCTTGTAATGACATTTATCCTAATCGCCTCATCTGATGCTATAATAAGTGATACTTATGGAGTCGCTATGCTGCAATTATATGACATTTGTCCGCTTACAGTATTCTAGCTCACAGAAGAATTCGAGGGTAAAATATGTAACTCATACTGCATGCTTAGTTTTATTCTCCATCTAGATATTTTAATAGCTAATGGTGGAGTGGTAATTAGGATTGAGGAACGTGCGTTGTACGTATTGCAGTGCGGCTTAAAAACCAAAGGAGATACAGACACGACTGGGACTCGAGCCCGCGTTATCCACCCACCAGGCTGGTAGTTACTGAGTTGTTGAGGTTCCATCTACATTCAAGCCAAATACTATATCATCGATGAATATTCTGTAAAATAGGCCAATTAACTCCTTCGACAGTTTGTTGATACTGACAATGAGATATCGATTGATGATCGAGAAAAACTGTGTCCGAGTGCTGATTATGAATTTGAAGAAGTTTTGGAGAAAGAACAACAGAATCGACAAGAGATTTGTAAACGAGAATTGGCATAAAATGTATACTTAACTGGGTGGTTACATGCCCAAACGCTACACGAAAAGCCGGCAGATATTGCTGGAGGAATTCCCAAGAACGCGGACAAACAAATATAAATTCATATAAAATAAAACACTAAGTTATGGTTAACGTACATTATAATTATTTAATAGCTTTAAAACGAGACTAACTACGGAGTTTTACGTCCATCCAACACAGGAAATAGTTGTTTTACAAAATCGATGACAACATTTTTATCGTGTAGAAAAAGTAATCTGAAACTTTTTATTTGAGTCAATAATGCACAAATTTGATATTTTATAAAATGTTGTACCTATTAAAATGAATAGTTCTTGAGCAATGAATTTTGAAAGTGACATTACGTTAAACGTCAAGAAACAAACGGACATCTTTGTTCCACTTGTCATAAATTACCAGACAAGCAAAAATTATTTTATTACGTGATTAAACCCAAAGGAAAATATGCTAAAATTTGGTATTACGTGTTTCTCTGTGGGAAAGTTATTTTAGATTTTATTTCAAATATTATTTTCCTGATCTAAACTCGAGTATCCATATTAAAAAATCGACATTGTACAGGATGAAAGGGGAGATGGCAAGAAAGTGCGATGGCTTTGAGATAACTGTTTTCGTAGTAAGAGTAATGTAGAAAGACAGGAAGATCGGAAGAGAATATGAGAGGGATAGTAGCTTAAAGATTTACGATGAGGTCGTTAAGAAGGAAAGTAGAGTGAAAAAATTCCAAAAGAGAGGAAAGATACCATGCCACGGAATGAAAAGTGCCCGTCCCTTCCCAAAAAGTTTGTGTCCCAGTCAATTCAGGCGAGGAAATTAAAAGTTGGCTCCGAACCTACATTGTACATGCCGAGAGAAACTATCATGAAATCGCTTAAGTGATCCGCTCGTAAAACCTCGTAAGTTTCGGTTCCTGTGAGATCATAGCTTCTTGTGTTAAATTAAATATTAAAAGACGACAGTCGTAACCCCAAACTTCCATTCTCGATAATTAACGAAGTTGAGGAAGAAAACAAATTGCGCCCTCATAATAGAAAAGTTAGCAGATGTTAAAAGACAGAATTTCCAGGAACCTTTCCAAAAGCGATTTACATCTGAATCTGTAGGAAGCTCCCTAAATTATAGCCAGCCATTTTTCCTTTATTTTTATTTTATCCTTTAAATTTATATCAGCCGATGGAAAGTTTCGGATATTTAATCTTAGATCATGCAACTTTAAAAGGGGATTCTCTATACAAAATTATTCTTAAGATGAGATGATTTTATCATTTATATTAAGATTAATTAAAAAAGAGGTAAATGATGTAGAATGCAAAGAGTAAAAAGATGAACTGACGATAAGAAACGTGCAGCAAGTGATGTGAATATGATGTGATAATGATAATTTAAATATTATTATTATAGCAATTGTGCGTTCTCAGTTAAAGGATCCGGTTTCGACCCCTATAATACGTTTGGTTTTATTCAGCACCATTTATTTTTGTATATTTTTAATACCATCCTTTACCCAGTAACGGCACCAATTGCAATCTTTATTCAGTCATAATGTATTTACAAGAATGTCTGCGAGGAAAAGAAATAGCACGAAAAGCCGTGCGGCTGAATACCTGCTCATAAAGTGGGAGATATGTGTTCGAGCCCCAGTCGTGCCGCTATTTTTCACATCTGTTGATCATTACAATGTTAATTTACAATTTCTGACTTTAAGAATCAGGAAACCAAATTCTCCCTTCCAAATATCCGTCAAATGGAAGTTGATGGAAGTTACCTAAAATGCTCCACATAACTTTCGACAAGGCGAAAGTAATTTTTACATAAACTACACAACGCTTTGCATGCTCTGGACTGCAGTTGGGCCTCTTTCTCTGCCTTGCTATTTTATTTTTACTTTGGGATTGTCGAACGGCCTTAAATATTCCATATCGTAACTTCGCCTCACCTATCCTTTGGAAGGTAGCTCTTATCATATACATTTGAATATCTTATTGCTCCTTATACGATTGTTAAAACAAGGGTAATTTGCTACAGTGTCACAACTCTATGTGCCAACATGTAATAAAAAAAACCACTTCCTATCGCTGATTTTCTAGGAAATATGAGAAACAACCATGGTTGGGAAAAGAAGGGGCACTTCATGGTCATTTTAAAACCTTATTTTTTATCGTCCGTAAAATTATGTGTGAACGCAACATACACAAACTAAATTTAACAAATGAGAAAAACCATTTATGGTATGATCTGATTTAGCTCTGATTTACCTATTCATTTCGTTCCCACTTCCATATTTGCAAGAGAAAGTTCCACCTGCTCGTATACAAATACAGAACTTGATTTAAATTTTTCTTTTAATCAAAACAAGCTATGATATGTTTGAATTATAATCAAAGTAGTTTTTATTTCAACGATATGAAATCATAGGCGGCCTCTTTCACAAAAATATGTTTACGGGAAATGTTATCGAGTCAATCAGTTTCAAATGCATTCAGAGTGTCCCTGAAATGAATATTTCATCAAAATAACACAAGTGTGACACGTTAATATGAAATTATTTTGCAAATAACGCATTAAATTCACAATCCTTGAGTAGAGTTGACTGAATTTGCTTCAATTTCAAACTTGATACTTCAATATTAGCGATTTAGTTTTGCCTTTCCTTAATATCCTTATTGTACATAGATGTATCACAAGAACATTATGCTTAAAAGGTTTTTAATGAAAGTGTAAAATTGTTTAGATTATCTGCGTTTTCGGATTTGTAAATAAATCTATGACAAAAATATATCTATTTAACATCCGAGAATAATTAACTCGCATGTAAGATATTATCGATAATCTGAGATAAACTAACCAAACTGACTCGTTGTCTTTGTTATATATGCCTTTAAAATATTTAAAGAGATCCATGAGTCTTACACCCGAAGTCTTACGAGAGCACTCAATATTTGAAAGGTAATTTAAAAAACGACATTAGTATAGCAACTGAATTTTTAACTACCTACATCTTTTGCCGTGTAGTCGTTGGAAATAGTTCATGTAATAGCTAACATCTCAAAAACACATTAATTTTTTAATGAGTTTTTGAGAATGAGAATGAAATTTTTTCTCTGATAAAACAATGTCAAACTCTCATTGATTAATTTTCTGTTTTCATTCCTGTATTCATTTATTTAAGAAAGAACAATATTATAATTTTTATGATTTTCTGAAGAAGTTATGTTTCTGAAACGAAAAAACATTGCGGAGAAACACGGCTGCACCACTTGGGAGGAGTTCAATTCAGTTATTTATTTCTGAAGTTATTTGGGAGTGAGGATGAGCTGTGGCAGATGCCTTTTCTTAGGCCTGTGTTGTTGATCATGGGAGACCGGGAAGGAGTGCCAGACAGTCATCCTGGTCTGCAGGAGAACCCGGCAAAAAGATATGGTGGACACAAGGAAGGTGCGAGTTTGTACGTTGGGATTGATTTACCGACACAAGTAATTTCAGTTGTTTACATTATACAATATCCAAGCCTTTTACAACATTAATTTTGATTGTACATATGTGAAGTAAAACTCGTAAGTGAAAGGAAATTGTATTGCTAAGTGGCTGGTGCAGAGTGAACTTTCTTGATTTTGACAAGCGGAGGGAAGTTATTATTACTGATATTGCCCTGCTTTTATATTGGTGTTAAAAGCTGTGACTTATAGCATTATGTATCCTTTACGGACTTTGGGGAATGATTGCAAAGCTCTGCAAAAAATAATAACAATTACGCCAGCTGTATATGTAATACCTTAGTAGGCGAAGGGTTTACTATATTATTTACGCGTACTGAGGTGCACCTGTAGCTTCTAAGGTATGGTTATTTATGGATTAATATATTTATTTGAGGGTTTGTTGTAAGTGTAAAGTTGAAACTCACTCCACTTTCAGTAATACGTTCAAAATGTGTAACTTCAGCCAATATAGTGCAACCTAGAAACAAATATCATCTGTAATGCTGTAGAACTATTTTTCCATGGTTTTCCTTATCAGCCGTTCCCGAGTATATTAACACGTTTTAAATCAGAAACATTTGGCATATCTTGGCAGGTTAGTTTACGAGGCTTCCAAAAATTGAATCATCGTTTCGGTGTTCTAACTGCACATACTATAATTATCTTATGAACTGAATCACTGTCACTTGCAGAATAGCACTGCAAGTACAATATCCAAAATAAATGATTCGCAGCAGTCTCGCATGTTGGGATATTTACGTGGAACGTGCCAAAGATGTCAAACTTCCTGCTGCATGCGTTTACACTGAATTCACCATGAACATGTAATTTCCGTAGTTATTCATCAACTTAATTCTAACGTAACTGCAGCTGAGCTAGAAGTCTATACAAACAAATCCCAATCCTTCATAAATCTCTACGAAAGCATTTGCGCCCCTTTTCCTTCGTAGTCACAAACCGCTAAGAGAGGTTCTCGAGTATTTAACAGCTACGATAAGAGCTGATGCTTCATTCGGAACACATGTCGCCACGGGTCGTAGGAAAGAGAAAAAAATAAACGTGCAGCGCTGAGTAAAATCGGAAACTCGTTCACGTGCGATTTAGTGCTCTTAAAGGAATTACTCCGTTCCTCTCTAATTGGTCCATCAAGGAAGCACTGCAGTGCTTCGCGTGAAGAGACAGAGAATACGGGAGCGAGTGGAAATGGTGCAGCGTCACGCCCGTGCCATCCGTGACCTCGGCCAGAGTGGTGTCAGCAGCCAGTCAATACTTAATGGTCTTGGCTAAGAGTCGCTCAGATTGGAGAAACCGACCGGAAACGCAGTTGATGCTTTTCCATCCGTGAGACTTTTCTCAAACGTTTAAAATTTCTTAACAAATGATAAGGTTAGCGACGCCAACTGTCCTCATATTTCCCACGGAAGTGTTTGACATGGAGATAGATGCCAAGCATAGGAAGTTTGGCTTGATTAGAGTTAATTCCATGGGATATTTCTCCGCTTGCTTTTAGAGAGAGACACGAAGAAAAAGGAATGCGAAGTGAAGAGGACATTGCTCTACTTCTTGTAGCGCGCATGAATTTTCGAAATTATCTCGCACCTTGATTCCTTAGGGTATATTTGGAGCATTACTTAACCATCAATGTCGCACCGAGGATCATTGAATTTTTTTAACTCTGTCGATTAACTGACACAATCAAATATAGCCGTGGTGGTAATCATAAATAAAGGTCCAAGTAGGTTTGATGTTGGAAATATACAAATTATTAGAAACAAGATTATTAAGACTAGGCAATTATTATGCATGTAATAATTATGTAATAATATGTTTCTATATATGTTTGTACATATTATTTTTATATAAGTATGCGTCACTTTCTATAGAAAGAGCAGTGTCCGATTGAAGATAACATTTGAAAGGAGGCTTGGGATGTTTTTCATTTTCATTTATAATAGGATTTATATATTCATTCATTAATAATAACCTTGTTTGCAAGTCTGGCTGAGAAACTACGTTAAAGTGCTTCCCCGTTTAGTCGATTATATCACAAAGCTGAGCTTTTCTTAAAAATTATTTTCTTAGACATTAATACAGAACTAATTTTATATTTGATATTTTTTTAGTCAAAAATACAGAACTATTTAAATCCTCATAATTCTATTATGTATTTCTTGACGTAAATAATCTCAGGTGTGACGCTCTTCATGGCTGACGAACATGAATGAAGAAATAAAAAACAACAAATTTCAAATAAATTTCACCAGGGATGATACAGTTTGTATTTTCACACATTTTTAGTTAAAGATCACGATTATCCCAAGGAAGAATGGACTTGAAAAAAGTCTGACAGGACCGGGAAAACCTTACCCACAAAGTCTCCCGAATAGCTTGGAGAAATGTTCTGCTGAGATAGCTCAACGGACAGAGCACCCGACCGGCAATTGGGATTCCCGGTCCCTTCAGACTTTTTTCAAGTCCATTCTTTCTTGGGATTTTTCCTGGGTGCGCACCATCTTGCGCAAAGTCACCCTTACCCGTTTTCCTGTGATCACGATTATATTGCAGCGCATGATCACAAAGCGTTCAATTGTTTCCCTGACGTGCTTGATGAAGAATTTCCAGGAGCATGCAAATAGCAGTAAGAAGTGGGGTCTCCACAAAGGAAGGGAGACGTGGAGACCCCCCGAGGATGGAAGCGTTGCTTCCGAAATGATCATTGGGCTTCCCAGGAATCAGTAATCCGGAGCTTCCCGTTTGTCTCTGAGCGCCAGTTCCGCTTGCCGAAAGACGGCTTACGGAGTGTTTTTAAACCTCTAACGCAAATAGCAGGTTGCAGGTATGGACAACAGAAATATTGGAGGAAAAAGGTAGAGGGAGGCTATTAGGAATACTGATTTAATACGCAGAATATTTTCGGAGTCTGAGAAATCAATGTACCTACGTATCTTTGAATAATAAGGGTCATTTAGAGACGAGAAGCACCTATAGGGCTATTAAGGTAAAGGTGTTAATTTTTGCACGACGAAGTTGTGCGGCTGAATCCCAAGAAATACCAAGTGTGAAAAATAGCGACATAACTGGGACTCGAGCGATTTTAGATACTATGAGAAAATAAAAATGTGTGAATGATTGCTGAGAAGCATCCCGTTAATTACATTTCATATTTTTAATTCTTTTTAATCTGAAGATCCTTTAAGTACACAGCGGTTATTCTTTTTTATTTTATAGCTGAAAACTTCCCAAGGAAAAACGGACATGAAAAAATGTTATTCGAACTCGGATCTTCCAATAACCGGACATATGCTTTTACAAACCATCACCCGTCCAGAAAAGAAACATACGGATTCAGGTCTCAGTCCTCTAATGTCTGTTTTTCCTTGGGATTTTTCCAAGCTACACGCCTTTACGTTCAGAATACTTTTAACCTCTTACCTTGCGTACTGAAGACTGAATAATTTATATTTATTTCATACAGATGAGGTGAATGAGGGAAAAAAGAAGAGTAAACAATATAAATAACCTAAACCAACAATAAGCGATGTATTTTGAAACGGACGAAAGTATTTATTGTAACAATGATCATAACTAATTTTGAACGAAATAAAGAATACTTGGATAGTATAACTGATAATCTTCGCTTTAACCGCGAATATTTTAACAATTATACAATTACCTTAGTTACCTTTTATTTTAACAATTACACAATTACCTTAGTTCTATAATGTAGATGACATCACTAGGATGAATCTCAACATTAGATAGCTAGATAACATGATTTAATTTTGAAAGTTTCCAATATTGTACATATAAATTCTAGCAGTAACAGTTGCTATGAAGTAATATAAATATAAATTTAAATAGGCAAGTAATATATATATTTTTTTTCAGAAAACAATATAAATTTAAATGACTTAATACATTAAAAAGTCCGTATTATATCATATATCCTTTAATATGAATATATCTCGTCAACCAGCAGTTGACGAATTGCAGATGGAGTAGGGGATTGCCTGGTAGGGTGAGGTACGGTGGGGACCTGTCCCAGGGACAGCTTCGGTGACCGTGAAGGTCTTCCAGGAACCCTGTAAAACTTGTGTGACAGCAAGGGATGTAAATTTAAGAATAAATTTTGTTATGCATAAACTTTGACATGAACTTTCAACTGAAAATGTATTATCTTTAGGGCAGATACCTGGAAATAATAGATGGTGATGATTACACTCGTAATTAGTGTATTTTTAAGCTAATAGACGACTGTATTGTAATATTGTATTGTATGAGTATAACTAGGAGATATTTTTATATTTACAAAATATTATTTTTTCTTGAAAATTGATGTATTTTAATAGTATATTGAGTAGCTAAATGATAGCAAATTGACTATTGTGAGCAAAAACTTTGCATTATTATAAATAGCATTGTGAATTTCACTCTTACGTTGTATAGCCTAATATTGGAATAATTGTAAAATATTAATTAGTTACTACCGGACTTACGTACACATGATATATACACACCAAGCAAAAAGAAAAATACGGAAATATATACCCCTGACCGAAGAAGTAAGTAAGATATAATAATATTTTTAAATAACTACAAAAAAGCAATAGATGAGCCTAATCCCTTAGGTGCTTTTCATCTGGGATAGTTGAATGTTTCCCAGCCTCCATGCTGAGAAGTGCAAAACATAATTATAATACTACCTAAGCGTAATAAATTATTTTCTTCGAGACAGTTCACATCAATATATCGGACCATCTCTATTCGTTTCTGGAACAAAAATTTGGTAAACAAATCACGTCACTATCCAGAAATTTTGTCCGCAAGGTGCGCTAGGGCGTAAAATCGGCTGATGCTGATTCGAAATGAGGGCGTCTGCGTCACGTTGTTATTTACCCCTGGGGCAGATGTCCTCTCTCCGGAGCGGGAAAAGGTATTCCGAAAGGGAGAGCAGAAAGAATTTTGACCGCGCGGTTTATTGAGGGTCAGCGTGCGATGTATTTCTGGCGAATTGCCCTTTAAACCCAGATGTTTTCGGGAATGAAAAAGTGAGGGACGAGATAGAGGACAGAATTACTGCCTGGAGGGTCGTTTCTGGTTTCTAAACCACGTTAGTCCACTGGTTAGCTTATTTGACACGGTCAAGGTGAAACTTTGATCGAGATTGGAAGTACCTAAGAAATCCAGTGGTCTTAGAAACGTATTACGTGGTAGTCTTATAACGTTGTATTCATCGAATAGTTGAAATAAATGTCGGAGTAGGCCATAAGGGTTTTAGTGGTGTTATATGGTATACTCTTCGTCGTTAAATTTTAACAGGACAATTTCACGATTGTATTGTCCGGTTACAAAACGTAAAATGGTAACCTTCAAATTTTGTTCTCTCTTATATGTTCAATGATAATATGAACGGCATTTGAACATATATAATGAAGTTGAACCTTTGTTGAAGATATTCTAATTCAATTTTTGTCAAAACTTTTGTTTCCAAGGAGTTTTTGATTTGGCGTTGGAGAAAACTCTTCGAGAAATTCTACTTTTTGCTGGGAAAATGCCGATTGTTTTCACCTAATTAAGAATTGCGGCTATGTGTTTTCCCTATATCATGACAAATACTTACATAGCAGCAGGGCAGTGATGGTAATGTCTTTGCTGCACAAGTTCGCTATCGTAATTGTCAACTAAGTGACACCAAAGCCACCTGTTGAGTAATCACAGTCTATCCATGGAAAATTTAATAGACACTAACGCTCTTTAATTGACGTTCCTTAAGCATCATTGTTGCACGTTAACATTAACTTGAAATAACGAAAATGGGACCAAACAAAATTTATGGGATAGCATGAATGTTTATACTACATGCACTCTATTTTTTGATATATTTAAAGAATTGACAAAGCAAGTGGTCGCCATCTGATTTCTGCCCAGTAGCCTACTAATCTTGGTAGCAGTATTATTTCGCCAGCCTACATCGATCTCCTGATAACTTAATTCATCACTGATTGAAGTAATAACGCATGGAAGATTTTAAATCGCAGAAATAATTTTGATTGGCACGATGCATTTAGTTATACAGCCAAACATGGCTGCGTAAATTGGTGTCTTCGTCAAGTACAATATAAAATATTTAAAAATAGAAATATTGTCTTCCTTAAATGGAATGCAAAATAAACACTACAGAATAATAACATACATTCGAGGATTAGCAGTATAGCATTGATATCTTATGTATATTATTCATAAAAAATCGAGGTTTCTATTATAACACTATTCTACAGATAACATTATTTGATATCCTTTCGGAGTGTACAAAAGTTCCTGAATTATGAGTTTTCCCTTGATTTCGGCCTCATCTATTAATTATATCGTCTGGGAAACACATTAATCCCTCACCAACCGCGGAAGTTACGTTTCTGAAAAGTGCCGCGGTTGGTAAGTCCAGGATTTTGTTCTCGTGAATGCAGTTTATTAAAAAGACAACGATTCCTCATACTCATTTGGAGAAAATATATTAAATGTCATTTCAAACCGAATGTATTCAAAATAACACTATGCATATATAAACTCAATATGGGAAGGCGTTACCTCGTGGAAGGCCATTACAATGAAATAAAGACCATTTCGTACACTTCCACAGCAATTTTATTTATGGCAACATGTTTCGCTAGTGTCCTAGCATCATCAGGCCTGATGATGCTAGGACACTAGCGAAACATGTTGCCATAAATAAAATTGCTGTGGAAGTGTACGAAACGGTCTTTATTTCATTGCTATGCATATATGTATGGTAAGAATTTGTACGTCGACAAAACGAGTATACTTAAAAACCGCTGTTGTCCAGGGATTACTGTACTCATCGCCTACTGGAGACTATAAGAACCCCTACTGGATGGTAAGAAACACATTGGAGAGTATTGAGATGAGCAAGGGTCGATCTTTATGTTTGCTCTTTAAGTATAATAGTTCAGAAACTGTCGGTTTTATAAATGTATGACCTATCTCTGTATCAATTTAGGAGTTTAATTTTTATAAGATATTTGCGAGAATTATTTCTCTACGTGTACTATTTAACCATAAATTCAAGATGTAAATGCTAGAACCAATAATTATAATAATTTATTCGGACTTCCTCCTAGAAACCCGATCCCAGTGAATTTCCCTCCTATTATCAACACCTCTTACCCTAAAAGATTATCTCTCGAATGTTTGTGAAATTAGAACCCACCAGCATAAATCAGCAATTCAACGATGTCACTCTTCATTTTGCTACTCCATCTGCTTTCTGAGGCTGAATTTTTCGATTTGTCATTCTCCTAAATGAGATGTAACCAATGTTTTGTACTGTTACTTCTCTGATTTTTCTCTGGTATGAGAAAGGCTTTAAAGCGTAAAAGGGAAATCGTGGGAATGAGAAACTCCAAAAATCAACCTTTATTTTCAATATTTATTCAACCGTAATGATTGTCTTGCTCCTTGCAGAAAATTCGGATAAAGCGCCTGACATATAGACAAAAGGATATGCATAACTGTGTGTTGGGTTGCAGAGATACAGGAGTCGCCCACTGCATAGCTCGAAACATCAAAAGGTATCGCATAAGTTGCTATCAGAAATAAATTACGAGCAACTGTTTCCTAAAATGATCATGGTTTTACTTTTCATTCTAGAGAAAGGAAAACTTTGTGATATGTTTACTAAATTATTTCTATTTCTCTAATTAAAACGAAACGAAGTAGCCATTATTGAAGCAATGTGAAGACGATAATTCATTGTTCTCGGTGTATGACCTTAGGTCAATGCGAGTAAAGTATGAAATATTTGGTTGACCAAAATGATAAAGGAGATCTTATGGCTTTATCCAATAACATACACTCATAATTTAGATTTATTTTTCCTATAACCTGCTTATCTGCTGAGAAACCTTGTTTCTCAAATAACTCATTCCTCTCTAGCGATCGAATCATAGCAATGATGATACAAGGCACTGAAAAATTAGTCTCACATTTAGTTGCTTTTCTGATCGTTTAAATGTCTTTTTTGTTTAAATTTCTATATTTTTAATAACTTCCTCCGCGTTCCCTAGAACTCTCTCATCAATCGGTCTAATTTTTACCACACGCAATTTCTCTCCACTTGGTGTTGGTACAGAAGTTGTGGTCAGGCAGAACAGGTCTGGTCCTACTTTGATGCTGCCAGCGAAAAACTTTTTAGCTTTGTGCGATTAATAAAATATTTATAAATTTTACAACCTCTATGATCACGCATGATCAAAGAGCATAGTTTTAGCACGAGCCAAGTATAAGTATTCCTTAAAGTGCTTATACATCTGAGCTACGCACACATTTGTCCACCGGGAATTGAACCCGGGACCGCTTTGATCGCTGCTGATATAGGTTGTTATAGAGCCGCGTTACGTACGCCAAAGGAAATAACGCATCACTTTCCGTAGCCCGAAACGTTAACGGCGACTTCGTGGGAAAAATAGATAAACACACGCGAGCGTTTAGCTCCTCCGCCATCCCACCACTTAGACTGAAGTGCTCCCTGCTACAGTTACCAAGGAAATTCGTAACCTTCATTCAGGAAGTGCTGCTATAAGACGATAGCTAGGCGCGGTCACGCACGAAAGAAGGAGATGGACTCCCGCAAAAGATACGAGATTGCGAGAAAGTAGTGCATATATTCATGCCAAAATGCCTCGCGTTCTTTTGCCGCAATAATGCGAAATAAAATGGGACGAGAAATTGGGTAATAGAGTAGAATAACACCCGCTCGTGAACACATTATCAGACAAGTTGGGAAGGAAGTCTTTTATTTTTTCCTCCTCCCCTTCTGACCGATCCCTCAGTACCATCTTCCATCATTTGTTTTCGGTAAATACTTGCACGATGGAGAGATGAGTCCGTCTGAAATCCTTTCCTTGCGGACTTTTTCCCCGAATAAAAAATATCGTCCTCCATTACGATTCATTCCATACAGGGAAAAACTCTTACCTATAATTCCACTACCGCCCTTTTGTAAAATGCGGGATCATAAAGGTAAAGGCCCACGCTCCCTCTTTTTCCCGGCGGTTTATTATATCTTCTTCCTCCCTCCCCCGCTCTCCTCGCTATCCATCCATCTTCATCTCGCTTTTATGTTAAATAATGGAATTTTATTTTCCAATTTTCCTTGCGGCTCAGTCTGGGGAAACCTCTCAAGAGTTTTAAAATACGCATGAATCCGAAATTTAACGGAGTAAGGGAATGATTTTCTGTTTCTGTATCGCATTCCTCCATTACCGGAGAAAGTTTTGATGCTTCTATTGTTTTTTCACGCCCGCAATTCTACGAAATACTATTTACGACATGATAGTATTATAGTCGCGCGCACTTTCTAGAATCTATTATAAACAAAGAAATTGTGTATGAATGTGGAAAAAATGTGAACATTTATCCCTAAAGTTTTGCTACCAGAAGTTTTATGGTCGATGAGGTAAAACAAAGTCTAGGCTAATCCATTTGTATATAAGGAAATCTGAGACGATATCTTGGCCGGCATAACTAACATCACATCATATCAAAGCTTAGATAAATTAATTAAATAATGAAATAAGTGAAACATGAGAAATAAATATATTTTGATGTTTTGGACAAAAGAAGTCAGTTATGGAGCTGATGTCTCAATACATTAAGATGCATTTTGAAATAAAACTATTATATGTAAACCTTCATTACAGCTATCATAAATTACTACCTCAAATTGTATCTTATTGCAGATCTGTTATATTAAGTCACTGAAAAATAATGGATGTATTGACTCGTCGATTTTGAAGCTCTAGATTTCTAAGTTTAAACTTTTCAAGGTACGACCCTCGTTTCAATAATCTCATGTTTTTCACTGTAAACGGAGATGGGGCTGAGATTATTTTAGATGTAAGTTTGATGAGAATGTCTACAAACATTCTTCAGCTATGAACTCTATAGTAACTAACCCAGTTCTAAAAAGATGTGCCATGTATTTCAAAAACAATATAAAACACAGATTTAAACGAAGGAACGATCTTCATGGAATCCTACCACGAAGTGGGCGGTCTAATCAGTTGATTCTACCACAAATTTAAATCTTTAGATGGATTGCAAAATTCTGTCCAGATATGAAATTCACGAATCATTTATATCATTAATGCAGACAATGCATTCCTGAATTTATAATACAGAATAGTGTGTAGTCATTGCTCTTTCCCTTATCCCTTCATAGTCTTAAAATCTTATTAATCTCAAAGAGAGTATTATCTCGAATTTCTAATTCTTCAGAAATTTTCTTCCCATTAACTTCATATCCAAAGTAGCTTATCCAAGGATTTGTTTAAATATTCCGCAAAGAGTGAGCACTTTCATTATAAAAGGATTTCGCTGAACGCAGTCATAACACTCCGTTGGTGTAAAGTGCTATGATTTTACTCAGAGCACTGTACCACAACTGGGGTACCCGGATAACCAAGTGGGCAACGCGTTCGACTTCGATGAAAGCGGCCCTGGGTTAGATTCCCGGTGGGGGCCTACGTGCGAAATGGCCTCAGCTGTTGAAGCACTTTTAACTATACTACTACTACTGTACCACAACTACTACAGTGTCATAGTCTCATGTTAATTTGTAATTTGATTCGAAAGTTAGTAAGTATGCGTGTTAGTTACGAAATTAGCATTAGTGAAATTAGCATCTCAAAATCGTATTTTAGTAATCACAAGGTCTTGAACGAAATATAGCGACTGCTTCTTCAACTCAATAATCTCAGAGAATAATAATAATTCTTTTGGAAACGAAGCTGCAGTAACACCGTATACCATATGCAAATTTAAGAATTAAGTCTGAAGAAATTATATCTATTGTCATGTTTGGAAGGAATAAGGCAAAATGCCGTTGAAGCTTGTCATGTTTACCAGACTTAATGAGACGAATCATTTGTCAATTTCCAGTAGTAAACAAGCAGTCATTCACCCCGAAAGATGCCCGATTCCTATCACCATGAAATCGTAATTTATTTACGGAAGAAAATGTTTCATAAAAGGCAAGGACCTCCACAATGCCGAAAATTACGGCACTCGAAAACGAAGTGGAGAAATGTTCGTGGCAAGGATGTCCGATTACCAAACGAGTTCTTTATTAAGACGGAGAAGCACACGTTTTCAGCTCCATTTACAAGCTCGTGTTATAGGATGATGACATTTGTTTACGCCCGCGGGTGGTGCAGCATTTTACCCCCATTGCTGAAAATAACCACGTTAAAGATACGAATGAGCGCAAAAAAAATACAGAAAATGTTCATTTTACGACGAAGAATCTAATTTACCCGAGATGAATACATCCAAAAATAAACTTAACTTTAACGCTTAAGTTAAATTTCCTTTTACGTATTGTTCATTATAATTCACGAGTATTCTTTATATTATGTTTATCGAAATTACAGGGCCATTACGATTTTAATGAAATAAAAGAAAGCTATAGTCAGAGCAAAATGGTCACTCCTTGTCTAGCTTACCATTAAGAGAAAGCCGAAATTTTATGGTAATACTAGGGAATTGATAAAACATGAGAATAGTGTTTTGACTGAGGAAATTTTTCGCTGACCTATGATTAGACAAATTATCTTTTTTTGTAGAGGTAACGCAGTATAAATTACGGCAATTCTTGCATTTTATTTTTAAGTAGTTCTAAAGAAGGTATAAAGAGAACCTGTTTAAGATCATGCAATACTCAGAATTACTATTAGTTAAACTTTTCTAACTAATACTTTCGCATGAGATAAAGACTTTAAGAGAAGGTGAAACTAAATATTGTAATAGATATTTTCGATTTAAGATTTCCTGGGGAAAATATCCCATTTTTCGAAAGCTAACATTCTCAAACGACTAGGGAATTCGACAGGTAGCATACAACGAATTACTAGTGAATAATGACTGTTACTAAGTGATGGCTATCACTTTATACTACTAATAATTAGTAGGACACTCATCATTACAAAATATTTAGCTCTATAAATAAAAATCGGTCATCGATTACGTAAATTGAAATGAAGAATCTGCAGACTTTTCCTGTAGTCATTTCCTCTTCTCTCGAAACTCAAAATGTTAAATTATTTCTTTTATATCACTTCAATTGAATTAAATTTAAAAATCGTTATCCTTAATTTATTTACCAATCAAATCCTTTTCTCGTGAACTACTTTCTAGTCGGGCTAATTAAATGTAAGAACGACATGGAACACTGGCAAATGGTTCTCAACTGATATAGACGATCATTAAATACCCTGAAACGACAAGGAGCTTTTAAAGTTTAACTTACTATATAGTAACGAATCTGAGTGCTGGATGTTGACAGTTTGAGAATCTTGAATTGAAAGAAATCTTTCTTGAATTTAGGAACATATTCAGTTAATTTTGTTATTTGGAGTTTTCATGTCGTCCAATTTACATTTGATGTCAAATATTGAACACCTTTACAAACTGGATTCCATCCGGTCTTCGTTCGAAATTCATTCAAGCGAAGAAAGAGGCGATATGAAAATAAGTACTTTTTAACCCTTTGATTTTCAGAAACGCGGCGTCTTTATTTGTCAAATACGCTTAACAATAGCATGGTTATGGATTTTACTTGGATCAAGATAGTGAGATAATTCTCAAGAAAATAAAATTGTAAATCTCGTGAAAATGAACTTAAAGTTTTGGTTTTATGTATTCAAATTTATAATATTATGGTTTAATTGTATACCTATCTTATAGAAGAAGTATTCTAAACTTAAGCTTTCAACTCATACATGGTGTCTCTTAAAGGTTCTAGGATTCAATCGACAGCAGTTGCATAAGGTGAAAATGTACTTGGCGCCTCACACTAATGCGTAATTAGAAAATTTGTACGTTTTTGACTTTGTTAAATCTTTAAAGGGAGTAAAACCTCGAATATGAAAAATAAATTTAGAAATAGGTGAACTAAAAAACGTACACGGTTCTGGTTTTTTATCTACGCCAGCGAAATTTATCCCCTATGACTTCATTGTTAAGTCCCCCTAAACTTTTAAAAACTATTCTGTTGCAACTTCAGTTTCGTAAAATTTCATTATTTGCCGGGCCAACGGCCTCAAGGTTCGTGAAAAGGTTAAAATTAAGCTCGCAAAACCCGATCCTGGACATTCGAATTGGATATCTGCCCACAATCTTGTAAGTTTATGAATGCTAAACAGGATATTATGAGAATAGCCGTGTTGCCAGAGCATTTTCGCTTTACATTCTTTAACTTTTGAAGGAATATTTTTAACAGTAGACTGTCATGTAAACCAGCCATATTTGCTGAAGCGAATTGATCATACTAAATTTTCGATTTAATATGATATTTGAACCTTAAATAAAGATCTAAAGTTACGTTTGGTTACACTGATGATATCAATGAAATGCTTTTACCAGTAATCTGAGACAGGATTACAGGAAGACTTATACCTGGAATTTATACATTAGTTACTGATAGAGATTAAAAGATCAATATTTATCGTGCAACTTTTTGTGACCCAAAATTAATATAAAACTAATAACTACATAGAAACTACAGTATCTGTCGTTGTTGTATGTATTTTTTCTGAGTGTAGTTAACGATCCATATTGGAGATTCTAATGCTTTAATATCTATATAATAAATTTGTAATTCATATTTTTAACCTCTATGTGATTTGTTTTGAATTTTTTTAATGCTTAATGTCTTCTGGTATGGAAACTTTTCCATGCCGTTATATGTTTAATTTTTTTTTTTTAGTTCTTTGTAAATTTTTTTCCCTTTTTTCAGATTATAGAAATAATTTTCATTAGTTTAAAATTTAGCTGTTACTATCAGTAGGTTTCGAAGGTTTTGAGAACCCCATTCTTGAGGATTTTTTCCTGCTGTGGAAATTATTTCCTAAGCTCTTGCCTTAGGAGTTTTACCCACAAATACTTTCCTCCTTTATTTTTCTTTTTTACTACTCTATCCTTTCATTTTATTGAAGTTAAATGGGTTAGATGTGAGAGGGGACTTAATAGTCGCAATAAGACGTGTCTAATCTAATCTGTTAAGCAAAACACCAAAAACCTTTTAACTCACAGCTTTTTGTGGGTAAATGCTTAAAATATCGACCTAATAACTTATGAAATTCTTTAAATAAAATTTTAAATTTTTATACATCCGTGATATTCTGCATGATGGGAATTATTAGGTTAAGATCTCTGCCAAAAATAAAGAAGTGCTTTTAGCTCACCTTAGATCAACATAATAACAAAATATTTTTGGATGTTTCACGAAAAAATTCTAAATGCTGGGATATTTTATTTTGAAATAAAAATAAACAATCCATACAATAACCGACGCAAGATGTCTGTTTGCAAAGTATTTAGTCCAAAGGCAGATTTTGAGCTAATCTTCACTATCACTGAAGCTCGTTCGTTCACCAAAACGCGTTTGCTTTTGGTGAAAACGGTCGTGTATTCGATTCCCGGTGATGGCTCATAAGTGCAAAATAACCTCAGCTATTAGAGCACATACGTAATGAACTTACAGAAATTTTCTATTATCTGTTACTGACAGATTTGGAGAGGTGGTAACGAGGCTTACTGGGGTGAGGTGTGAGGTAATTTGCCCTTGCTTTCCTCACTGAGCCAGAATGCCACAAGCATGCCTACGTTAGTGAAGCACAATTACTTCACGAATAACACTTTTTGTAACATTGCATAAGGATAAACCTTAATTAATGCCATTATTCAGCATAACTCATACCTCAGTTGCTTTCAAATCATCACAGCCATGCACAAAGCTGAGACAAAAGTATATAAAAGATATAATCTTCTCCATCCAGTACCAAATGACAAATATTTCAATCATCCAGATATGGTAACAGGACCTTCTACCGAAGACGAAACTTAAGAATCTGGCGCCGGAGATGCATCTTGCATCCAAAGACCCTAGGGGCAGATCTGTCTGTAGATGCAATAGAGATGTGGTGCTACAGAAGAATGATGAAAACAGAGAGGATAGATAAAGTATATAATGAAGTAGTTCTTATAAGAACAAACAAAGAGGAAAACATTGGTGAACTTATGAGGAAAATTGATCGAGTACGCTTGGAGGTATGATATTCTACCGAAGACAGTTTTGTGGGGGATGGTGGAAGGAAGAAATTACAGAGGAAGACTTGTAAGTAGCAGTATTGTTTAAAATGCTTCAAAAGCTAAGGTCATTTCGAACATAGGCCTCCACCGGAAACCGAACCCGGGGCCGTTTTGTAAAAGAATGCGTTGCCCAATTGGCTATGCAGGAGCCAAAGATGACTTACATAAGTCATCTTTGGCTCCTGCCAAAGGTTATGAGAGTGAAAATGGTGAGGACTTTTGCCATTTTACTTAGCTCACATTGAGGTATACTAAATAAGCGTTACAACTACTTGCAAATAACTAAAATGAATGCTTTACATAAAGATACTGATTTGATATTTGGATCATATATATACAGGAAAGAATTTTACGGTTCCATGCCGAGTGATACAATGAAAAAACTTTTATAATACAATATTCTGTGCAATAAGTAGTTATAGATTACGTATAAAGTCTCGAATAGTAACTTCACCAACGTCCTCTTCTTTGCATATTACTTTTACCCTTTTATTCTCCACCATCTCATCCTTTCGTTCACTTTTTTCACTGAAACATTCCCACGGAAAGCTCAACTCCGCCAATTGCCGCGTTACAATTCATCTTAGGTCTCCGAACGATCTCGTCGCTCCTTAAATCCAAGTTAAATCCTTACGAGTCGTTTTTTTCCTTCTTTGAAGAGGATTTTCTCGCCCCTTTAACGATCCTTTTTTACCTCTCAAGAACGATTAGGAGCCATCACTAACTCGGGAAAAAACTCGTTCCGAAAATGGCAAACTACTTTTGTCAAGCGACCGTTTAACGAGAGAGGGTACTAAATAGTCGGAAAATTAAGAAGATAGTTTGTCAATATTTAATCCGGTGGACTTGGTTTCGCTGCGTTTTTTTCACTTTAGGATAAAACGAGTTCTCCAGTCTTTCCCTCAAGATTTTTGGGAAAGTTGTGAGGATGAATTTTCCATACACGTTCCTCCCGCTTTCATGGAATATTCAGGAATAGCACTGCCCTCCGGC
The DNA here is from genome assembly GCA_000376725.2 of Ladona fulva. Taxonomy (NCBI): domain Eukaryota; kingdom Metazoa; phylum Arthropoda; class Insecta; order Odonata; family Libellulidae; genus Ladona; species Ladona fulva. The sequence goes on from KZ308520.1 coordinate 1,001,972, forward strand.
CCATGAAACGGAATACTGGAGGATCCTCACGGAAATGTAATTTATCGGAAAATCAATATGGCGGGCGACTTACCTCGCACTCGGGAAGCCTCCGCTGCGTCTTCGGATTCGTTGGCGGATTTTTTTCCTTTTCGCCTCGCCAAAAGTTTGGCCGTAGTTCGGTAGGAGAGTTGTGGTAGTAATTTGCGGAAATTCTCTCCTTTTTCCATCGCAGAGCTTTTTTGCCCGGGAAAGTTTCGCTCGGGACGTGATCGACGTTTTGTTTCGTGTGGTCGTTATTTTGCTCCTTGTTTGCCCGATTGTTTCAGTGGAGAAAAAGAAGATGAGGATCTCTGTCAATCGCATTGGGACTCGGCGATTTTTTTTTCATCCAGGCGAATATTCAATGACTTAATTTGCGTAGGAGCGTTTCTCTTGGAAAGTGGGGATAGTCCTATGAGACTAAATTTATGCAGCTGAAATGATCACGGAATGGAGATTGGATGATCGCAACAATGGAGTCCATTGTTGCGATTCATTCTGGCTCAATTGCTTCTGCACATCACTCTGAGCTTGAATAGTAGAAGTTATCGAAAACGTAGCTTTCTGTGAATAAATTGCAGGCTGCGAAATATACTGGCAGATATTTAACTACCCGTACCTGGTGGGTATAAAATGTGGGAATGAATGATGGTTACATCTCGAATACAGAGAGCAGCGTTTTTCCTACAATGAAAGTTTTGTTTCCTCTCCAAAAACCTATTTAAAATAATTTTTCTCCACATATAGGAATAATTAATACTTTTAAAGCTATAGAATTTTGCGCTCGAAAACGTGTATAATTAGTCCCCAAAACCCTAAGATGGTTTTGACAAGAGGATTGTAAGATTCGATTTCTTACACCACTGATGTATTTATTGCATAAATACATGCATTATTAACTCATAACAATATTAGATATATAAGTAGTAGGGAAGCGAAAGATTAAAGACATACATCAATAGTGAGGCTAATATTAGAATGTGCGACAAACGTGCGTTAACACTAGTATAAAAAAGGTAGAGAAAGTGCAACGAAAAGCTTCTAGATATTTATTACGGAGATATAATAAATATAACGTAACAAAATTGTTAGAAATTTAGAAATTCTTGTTTGGGAAAAATTAGAAAAAAGGGGATTTTAAATCGATTGGTAGGCATCTTTTGAGTAAAAAACGGTGATGAGGCTTGAATTGAGTTGAGAATTAGAATAGAAGAATCGATTTAAATTGCTCGAGGAGATCATAAGCTGAAGTTTAAGCTGAGAAAGCAAGGAACAGATTTAGCTAGGTATTCATTCATGAATAGATGGATTAAATAGTGGAACAGTTTTCCTGAAGAGGTCTTCATATCCTTGTCTAAGAATGGAAGGGAGTTTAGAAAAAGATGTAAATTTTATTGAGATATAGAAATGTAAATTGTGTAAATATGTTATTTAAATTTATATTCAATGTAATGTAGAGGGTGTAACATGTATTAGAGATTATCTATTGCGTATTGTGTATATTTTTAAATAAGTGTATTATGTTATTTAATAGAGCTACCACTTGTGTCTGACCACAGAAAAATGTTTAATTAATAAATATAAATGCCGATACAGTAGGATTAAGGCGGTGGTTAAGGAACTAATATGCATAAATGTAATTTCCTTTATTTTTGGAACTTATACAAACCAATTTTTGGTCATTATTTTAAAGGACAAGGGATGAATTTGACCGACCAGTATTTTCTTAGTTAGGTAAGAAAATCGGATGCCAGTTAAGTTCACTTTTTCATAGAGAATCGCTTGTTATCCTTTATAAAACATCTCTCTTGAGATGGGTAAAGAAGGCAGACAGCGGTATATTTACGCAGCTTTTAGGCAATTTAGAGGAATTTTAATGCAGAAAACAATTTAATTCAATTAATTTTATGGTTTTCTGAAGGCTATCGCTAAGAAAGTCTTGAAAAAAGTCTATTAAGTATGGTAGCTGCAGCATTGCTTCTATTTTCTAAATTGTACTTGATTAACCTTGACTATGTTGCATTTAACGTTCATTTCTTTACAAATTCCAAATAATAAGTAAGAGGGAGTGATAGCACACCATTATAAAGAGAATTATTATTACCTTTGTATTAATATACTGTAGACTCGGTTTTATTCTCTTCTAAGTTGTTCAATCTATCACATTTCTTGATGCAAATACGATTTAAATCAAGTTAGAAACCACCTTGTTAATGGATCCCGAATTTTTCAGCGGGCAGCAATAAACTGAGCTCCGAAGGTGTCAAAATGAAGAAAAATCACAACCTTGCGTGGAAAAAAATCCCGAACAATTTTTAATCCCGGAAATTTACGCCGAAAAAAATAATTTATACGCCAGGAGGGAACTATTCGTTCGGACAGCAAGCAATTATGCACCCCGTAATTAGCAATGGCGTCACGCTAGGCTTCCCCGAAATTAATTCTCCGCTGCCGAGGATAAACAAAATAACGGCAAAAAAACACGAGACTGGAAATAATTTATGGAGGTACACCTCTTGCGTTAATGCGCGTTAGCTGCTCGTGAGGGGAAAGCGTCGCATGATCCATGCATAAAAAGGGTCTTACTTGTTTATTAAGCGAGGGAAATGGATGAGAGAATGAGAAACAGTGCGGAGGAAAAGGGAGTTGCGACTGCTTGCAAAAGGGCGAGTTATCCAGAACCAAGGTCAACGCAGACTGCGGAAAAGGTCGAGGGGAAAAAGAACTTAGACAAAGGACTGCAAGGATTGTTAAAGGGGTTTCGAATTGCTGTTAATAAATGGGTTCGACGCCAACGGGAAAAGGGATTCACGCGGTTTCTGCACAAATGACGCGGCTCTTTTTCCTCGAAATAATTTAATCTCCTTAAGGCCAGGGCTTCGAACCGTAATTATTTTCGTTCCTGTTTCCGGGATTGTTCAACAGAAACGCCATATTTTGGTTTGGTGCTGTTACTCTGGCAGCAAGCGTCGAACCAGTTATTTTGCTCCAACAAATAGCCGCTGTGAAAGGATTGCTTTATTGATTGATATTCACAAAGGAGAAATACGGCATTCCTTCAAATGTGACAACATAAAGAGAATGTTCTATATTTATACAGAAACCCAAAAAATTCATTTGGGTGCCAACTTTATCTTCGAAATTAGTTCGCCACAAAATAGCTTTCTCCTTTTTCAATCCAACACTAAAGTGTTTCATTAGGAAACCGTAGAAACTTCCGCATCGACAGAGATCGGAGCTTCCCAGAAGTCAGAACATTTCGATTGTGCCTCCTGTTTCCTCTGTTTATTCCCAGGAGGGGGGAATAAAAAGAAAGCTAATTATATTATAAATAAGGAGCAATCCTCTGCCGAAATTAATGCAGGGATTGACAGTCGAACGGGGGATTTATTTCCTTTCTCGACTCCGCATTGAGAGTGGGCTCGGATGGGGAGTAAGCTCCCGCGGAGTAAAAAATAACAGAAAAGGATATTCGCCCCATGCCGTTGATGTGAAAAGTGAGAAGGGACCGGAGATCTTTTTTCGATGCACGAAAAGGACCATGGTGGGAGAAGTTGGAGTGGAAATGAAAGAGATAACGCGGGCATAAAGAGGTAATTGAAGGAGAAGAGAGGGATGGAAGCACTTAGACGAAAAAAGGGAGACGAGAGTAGGTGAGGAGAAAGCCGGACTATAAGGTTTCACGATTTATGAGAGATGGAAAAGGGACCAGAGAGGGCGAAAATGGGGGTCTGCAGGAGAGGGGGTGTTAAGAGTAAGGTCGAAGGTCGGGTCTCGTGTTTGATGAGCGAAAAACATATAATAAAGGCGGAAGATTGATTCGGATCGGAGTCCTCGAAGAATCCTCAAAACATACCGATAGGATAAAAGTGTTTAGGAAGAAGTGGAGGGATGTCTCTTTTAACCCCTGGAGGAGTTCCCCCGGGAAATATATCCTATCCTTGATTGATTGATGAGGGATCGAATTGATGTTTCATACCGAAAAGATATCGTTAACAATAACTCGGAGTGTTTACCGCTTCTTTTACAGGACTCAAATATTCCATCTGCCATTTTATCAGACCAAGTCGTAGCAGACGGCGGCATGGAATCGGAAAAATCATGTACGGTGGCGTGATTTATTGAAGCTATCAGTTTTTTCGAAAGATTTGAAGCGACGTACCGATCCCCTGCCAAAGGTGATGCTGTGTATCGAATAACGTCGAGCCGCTCGATCGGAGTGCGGCAAGGAATCATTTGGTGTTCGCCCACGTGAACCTTAGAACAAGGGTTCTCAATCCTTTTGGTGTCCGTGCCTCCATCATTGGCTTTTAATTTAATTATTCCGTCTTCGCTAAACAACATAATGAGACATTAATAATAAACTAAACCACAATACCAACGTGGAATGTTGCAGATAAGACACCGCACAAGACAAATATGGAGTTGCAGGGTAATTGTGGAAGCTAAAAATTCTTGTGCCGTGCAGTGAACAAACTTTCAGAAGCACTTTCAAAGCATGGTGGATAGCCTGGGAATTTTCTATTCACTTTTTGAATGGCTGAGTGAAAGTGAATGAGGGAGAATGATGATGGACGAACCCCGTAACTAATTTTAGGAGTATTAAAACCCTCTATCTTAACCTTCATTACTCTCATCAACTATGCGCTCCGCTGATGATAATGGAGATGAAGAATATATATAATGATGAATTTTGGTTTTATCACTAGCTTCTTCCACTCAATCCCACAATCTGCTAGGCTGAGAATGAAAATCTATACCTATATTTATTTCAAACTCATTTGCATTACAGATTAAAATCGTTGTTTTGGTAACTTAAAATTAATTGTAAATTCAAAGATTGTACCTCAGAGTTTTAAATCGCAGGTTTAATAAATAATTTTTTTTTAATTAAGACAATTTAAATAATAAATATGCTACTCAATCGTTTTTTAAAGAATTTTGTTATTCAGAATGTTCAAATTACAGCCAGAAGAGTAATAAAGTTTGAGAAAATATCTGTAAATGTATAGCGTATTTACAAGTATTAGTGGATTTTCAAAGAATAGAAAAAATGTTCCTAGAGCTTTCTGTATTTCATCAAATATTTTAATCAAATAAAATTTTAGCTGATGAGCATGTTTATTTCACATAGGATTTGCTTTATTTTGCTAAATGCCGTATCTCTAAAATTTTTTGTGAATTATATCATTCTATTCAAAAGTGTTGATACGAATAGATATTAACTGTAAAGAGAGTACCACCATTATCCTCTCCTAAGACGACCTCAATTACGATCTCATACCAACTTTTCTAACTGATTTTAAAGATCATTTCATTTTTTCCACATACCAATTTTTGGCATATACTAGTCATTTTTAATGAACTAGTTACTGCTGCTTAAGTTCTAGTTACGTTTTTGGTTACGATGCAAACAATAGCAATAACTTCATAGATATGTTGTTGAAAATTACGTACTAAAATATTCATATAATATGAAATAAAAACGTTGATTCATAATCTGAAATTAGATCATAGTATTAATAATTAGTAAAACTTTTAGTTAGGCGGAATTGAAACATATTAAAAATATAAATACAATTGTAAAGAAGATTTTATTTTATGTCTCGGTATATCAAAGGCTACTACTATAGACTATTTTTGTGAAAGCTAATCATTCGAAAGTACTTGTAATTCCACCATTTATTGAAAACTATATTACATAAAAAACTTTAAATTTAAGCAATTACATGCAAAAATCTACTCGTGGTTTTTCCGCTTCGGAATTGCGAGTATTTTAGTAGAGTTTTTAGTGGTGTTAAGTAAATAGAAGAAAATGAATTTATTCAAAGGGAATTTTAATTTATCAAAATCTCCTAAACTTGAGCGAATGCTTGCATCTATCCGCAAACTTGCACAATCTTTCTCAAACTCCTTTCAAACATATGATATATTCAGGTGAGTAGTTATACTCTTTCCAATCCGGAAATTACCCTAATTCTCAGAATATCTCAGTTAATAATCATTCCCGGTATAAAGATAACGATACATAAGAGCATTTTTTTCACTAAGATCATAGTGTAACCTTTTTCTGTAATTATTCTGCATGAGATTATTTAATAGAGGCTTTTCAAATGTTTGGAGAGAAGGGAACGAAACTGAAAATTTCTTGATATCTCCACGTAATGTATCACTACCTCTTTGTAGTCTCAATTATTAATTAAATGAGTTGTAATAGAATAATGGCTACAAAGGGTAGAGGAATGCGCAAATTGCTTCAGACGACGAAGGATTTTTTAAACGGAAGTAGATTATCAGAAAGCAACAATTATCTCCGAAGATAGAGAATGTTTGCGCAAGAAAAGACATTGGAATTTGAAGGCAGCCTATGCCTAGATGAGAGCAGGATGTGGGAAAGAATAATTTAAATTAGAAAAGAGAGGGAGCAGAAATCAAAACTTTTAGACTAATGATACCCGTGGCCATGTGATTGGATGAGCGGAAATGCCAATCACAATCTTTCATTTCCATCCACGATAAAATCACTCCCTAATATCGTATCTCTATTGTCCCTCAAGCGACGGTGCGGATGCTTTTTCTGAGGAAAAATAATCGCCCTGCTTCCCTCATTTAGAGCGAGAATACCCCAATTAAGCATTAAAAATCAAACATCCTCATCTCAAATTTGAGGGCGTAATGAACGTTTTGGAGTGTACAAAATTTTTAATTGGCTAAGCGGTCTTCTCTCATCCACCCTAGCTTTTGTGAGAGTGATATCTTCAAAGATTACGGAAGAGGGGATTTTAATCACTGCCTGGGAAGGGAACTGAAAGAACCCGTTTTACATCCGATGCCGAAGATTTCTAAAGGAGCGGATACTTTTTGCGGGTAAAAATGAGCTCCAAATACCATATTTAATCCAAATTCTTCAACGCGTGCTGACCTTTGTCGCCTTGCGCTGTGAAAGTGCTCACAGTACTCAGATTTTCAACGTCTCAAGTAGTTCGTTATCAATCATATATATATAAAGAAAATGTCTGTCCGTCCGTCCGTCCCCCTATTTATCTCAGAAACGGCTTGACTTAGAGATCTGAAAAAAACTGCACTGTCTTTCTACGATGCTGAAATCCCCAGGAAAACTATTTTCATCTTTGTAAAGGCCCAGGAGCCCATAATACGTTTCCATAAGAGATGAACGTAAGTTACGTTTTCATGACTTACAGAGGTTGTTTCTTTTACAAAATTAAATTAGAAACAATGGTCCTACGGAATTGAGACAAGTGTCACAAGAAAGGAAAATATTACTTTCAAACTGTATCATCATTACGGCAACTTATCTGCCCTGAAAGGGTTATTCCATACCGTCTTCGGGTCTTTGTAATATTATGTCATTATACTGGTAGTAATCATAAAAACATAATTTCTAGACCAATTGCCCAAGTAGATACAAAATGGCGGGTAGTTTAAGTTCGCCAAAAGTGCAGAATTCGGCACGCGCGCTCTCGATCAAACGCCCATTTGTGTTAGAGCCGGAAATAAACGTTGCATTTTATACATTTATTTTACAGCTTTGAAACACAGCTTTCTTTTAATATCGGATTTGATTCCATTTCTAAGACGCAATGTATATATTTAGGCAGAATAACTTTTTAATTGATTTTAAACTAAAAGAAGTCACATCCGTAGGTCTCAAAAATATATCATCGAAATGTACTCTAAACGTTCTTTGAATGTTAAAAATACAAAAATGGAACTGGGTCGGAATGTTATACTAAAATATTGCGAATTACGTCCGGGTGAAGGGGCCGCGCCTCCCGCTTTCTATATCACTATCTCTTTGTACTCTCAATTATTAATTAAATGAGTTGTAATAGAATCACGCCTACAAAGGGTAGAGGAATGCGCAAATAGCTTCAGACGGCGAGGGATTTTTTAAACGGAAGTGGATTATCAAAAAACAACAATTATCTCCGAAGATATATAATATATATAATGATCATATCATTATATATATATA
>KZ308520.1:1010024-1037052 GCA_000376725.2 Ladona fulva
TATATATATATCATTATATCTATTATAATAGATGCTACAACGCCAGCAGTCCCTCGTATCTGTCAATGGGTCTTCCTTTCTAGCTGTAATTATTCATCCAATACACAAATAATGAATGCATGTGTTGTCTCGAAACTATGGTACTCAGCCTTTCAGAAATCTCACAGCTGGGACCATTTTCCGACAAAGAGTGCTCTTCGCGCTACCATTGAATTCATTTGCACGCACTTCGATGAGCACCTGTGATTCAATAAAGCGGGATAGCGGACAACGATCGTAGTTGGTTTACGTCCCTTAGGCACCACGGTTTCCTCTGACGGTTGATAGTTGACATTTTTTTCTCGGAAAAACCTCTTTCCCGCAATCTGTTTAACGCACATAACAAGTACCATCAACAACCGATTATCAGAACGAGTATTAGAGGACTCCCAGATAGGCAAGCGGATAAGGCCTTCGAATTCGATAAAAGTAGACCCAGGTTCGATTCCAAGTGGGTGCCCACGCTCGAAATGACCTCAGACGTCGAATCACTTTTATCAATACCACTGCTACTACGGATATTATAGGGGAAAAATAGGGGCAGCTAAATTAAAATCATTCTTTTAGTTGTAGGTGATTTGAATGCCTCCTAGCAAAGGAGTTTGGTCTTTAAGGAATGAGGAAATTTCACACTTATTGAAACCTTAGCTTGGTTCCTTAGGAATTTCAGGACAGCTACACTTGTTGGTAAACTACGTGATTGGAGATCTGATCCAAGAGGTGCTCTTGGTATATCTACTTTCCCTTTTTAAATGAAATCATACCTTTTGAAGCGCAGGCTTTCGTTAGGTACATATTCCATGGTGCTGAATTTGTTGGCCATATAAGAATGAATGAATGGGTGCAGAATTCCAAAAGGCACCTTTCCCCATTTCCTCTTCACATACTATGGGTAATGCTAATTAATTTTCAAAAACTTTCACCATCATTCTACCTAATCTATTACATTCATGGCGACAAAATGTCGCTTAAAAATTGGAGATGATTTCATCCTGAGATTGTCTTAAATGACCCCCTAAGTAATTCCGTCTCCTCTTTGCAAACATCTCGTAGATCCTCTGATCCCGGGTGCTGATCTAATTGAAAAAGAAAACAACTAAAGAGTAAATTTATTGGTCCTAGATGATTCCGTATGCCGAAATGAAGAAAATTTTCATTTGAAATTTACGGCTGTTTCCAGTAAATCTAAGAACACATAGACATTTCAGAATGACTATCGTTACCATCGGGAAACTACGCAATATACATATATACGATCCAATAGCTAACAACTACACTTACTCCGTTTCCTGGTCTAATTTTAAGAGACTCTAATACAGAATTTCATTGCTAAGCAAGAAAATGAAATACAAATAAGAGGTTATCAAAACAGTGAATTTCTCCTATTAAATATTTTCAGTAAATTTTCTTTTTCATTTGTAGAAAAATTTGTAAGATTTTGTTGCCATGAAACATACTACGATAACGGTTACAGGAGTAGCAAAGTTTCAGAATATATAAAACATAATATTAGATGAAACTCAAAATCTATCTACGATTGGAACTCAGTCACCCATGTGAAAATGATTACTACTAATGATTCAAAGAATTTCTAATCAAGAGGTTGAAATAATATTTCGGAACTTACACTAAGTTTTATTCTGACTTATTTCGTCGATGCGTTTACATCCTCGGATGACATATTTCCTCATTCGAGACTAGACGAACTTACTCGGCTTTCTGTCGTCGCACCCCGTCAATTTACCTTCTGCGCATCTCGGTTCATCCTTGGACCACTTTTAGTATACACACAGTAATGGGAGGAGAGGCAAGAATGTAGGAGTCGGGATGAAAGCAAAGTTGAATGCAAGAAAAGGAGTCGAGACGGGTTACAGAAGAGTCATTAGAGAGGTTCTTATGGTTCAATATTTCTAGCAGGACGCGTTCGAAATCATAGAGAGAAAAAGGAAACGAGATGAACTCACTAATGGCTTTGTCTTCTGTGACCTATCCATCTCCTCTTATTGTCACCAACTTCCTTCCCCTTGCTTCTCTCCACTCGTCCCCCCTTCCCAAGCCGTACTTCTATCGAGTGCTTCCTATTGCGTTACCTGAAGAGGTTAAATCTTTAACAAAAGCTGTTACAAATATTCCCACGCATTTCAGCCTCATCTTTCCTCCACCAAATGAGGCTAGAAATATTAGTAGTAGTAGTATTGTTAAAAGTTCTTCGACAGCTTAGGTCATTTCGCGCGTAGGTCCCCACCGGGAATCGAACCCAGGACTGCTTTCACTGAAGTCAAACGCGTTGCCCACTTGGCTATCGGGAGCCCCGGCTAGGATTATTTTCACAAATTTGTGAACGTCTAAAATTAACCAGTTCACTCCATTCAAATAGGAGTAAATTACAACAAAAATTGTAACAATTAACTTTTTCACCATATATTGTCCATTTCATGGCCACAGAAGGTGAACATTAGGAAAAATAAGAAAAAAGGATAAAAACATCAGCACTAATAGTATTGGTTCAGAGTAGAAAATGGTAGTCTGGACACTATAAATGAATTACTCATTCCAATTATATTAACGACCGAGAGTTATTACTAGCATTAAAGAGGAATAACAATATGCCCTTTAATCATAAAGCAGCACCCAACACAACCAAACTTTAGACAAAATTCAAAATATCTAAATACATGGTAAAATAAAAATAATCCCAAATCTAGATAATAGTTTTGATTACTTTGTTACCTTATCTCTTCAGATGAAGATATTCCAACTTCTCTCTATTGAAAGTTTAGCTTCACAAGTCGATACAAGGTCAACAGCGTGATGGCAGAAATAGTGAATGAACGAGTAATAGCAAATTCTATTAAATACAAACTAGGCGATGTTCCAGGAATTTTCTGCAATACTTCTTCCTAAATTATCTTGATCTTTAAGTAGAGTAGATCTTCTAGTAGATAAGAAACATATCAAATCTCAAACAGAGAAAAAACAATCCATAAAAATTCTTCACTAAATTACAAGGCTTATCAAATTTTCTGATTGACCAACAAAGGTACGGCATAGTACCAGGGGAATCCACACAACCACAAGAAGACAGGAATCTGTATGGTGTTTCAGATCTTAACAAGAAAGTTCAAAATGGAAAAAGGTTATCTATTCAAGAATCAGAAGCAAAAGTTGAAAAACAGGGGCAACTGAGCAACTCTCCATTCATATATAACTTAAAAATATAATTTGAACATTAAAATGTAGAAAAAACAAATTTGGGTTAAATACTTCTGATTGTAGCGGGTCGGGTTACGGCAATGAAAGAAGCCGGCGTTGAATAAACTTTGCACTTTAATTCAGAGAAAAAAATTAAGAATACAGCCACGTCAAACTTCGAGACACACTGCCTCTCTCCAGTCCCGATAGTCTTTTCCCCCACCACTCTCCCTTGCCCTAGCAGACATTTGAATTCGAATTGAAACAAAGTACTCTGCTTTGAAACAAGTATTCTGCTACATGATGTAATTTACTAGAGACAGATTAAGATAACCAATTACCGTTTCAATAATCAAGCCATAAGTTTTTCACCCAATATCAAGCACTACATGGAGTAAAATATCTGAAGATATCAATCAAAAAAGAAAATTTTATAGCTGGTAATAAAGAAATACAGTCAAATCAAGCTTAATAATTAATACTTAATAATGAAAAAATCCCTCAAATGAATCTATGGAAACCAAAGAGAACTGTTCAGGAATTGCAGCCTCATGTCTTAAATTAAGTGATATTGAGTTTCGATTATCCTTCAGAATAACTATCAAAAATGTAAAAGCAATTAAATATGTTTTAAAGAATGGAAACATCAATTTCAGTTTACCAAAACAACAAATGCTAAAATAGTGAGCAAAAGCATTAAAGAATACAAGTAATATTTAGTCAATAGCGGCTTATTTTACAGAATTGAAGAACTATGAAATTATAATCATGGACAGATGCAAATTGTAATATTAAATACTCCCTTGACAATGTCAAAAAATCCATATTCAATTATTTATCCATAAGAGTAACAAATATTAATTATTCAGTTAGTCGATTTGAGCCATTTATTTGGAATAAATGGATTTGCAGCACTTCTGGTAAAATTTCACATTGGAACATCCCTGCATCATCATCCTGAGGATAATACTGAGTTTTTTTTGTCTAAGTGTACACAGGCACACTTCTTTGAAAATTCAGTGTGTGAATAAGAGAGTGCAATCCCAACTAATGATAATAAAAATAAGAAGCTACAAGTTTCTACATTTCCCAAATTTAGAACACTAGTTTTAAGGTGATAAAATAAAGGAAGAATTGCAAACAATTGATAAATCCATTTAAATAGTAACTGATATAGAATTTAAATTATTTCAACATAATTAACAAGAGCATGAAGAACAAAAATATAAACAGATTGAAGAAATAGAGATTTCAAAGTTTATGTGGAGATAAGTGAAAATGTTTCAAATTTTGTAATTAACTAACACCAAAAACTTTCAATCCCCTGCTTTACACTGCTCAGTTCCAAGATACAGAAATGGAAAATTAATCATGACATTCTTCTGAATATCCTATCCAAAAATGAAGTTGGTCTTTCTAATTCCTGGTGATTTAGATAAATAGGACTTAAATTGTGAGCAATCTGCAATGTTGTACTGAAATTTAAACTAAATGAATATGAGAATAATTAAAACTATCATATGGCCATCAATCTTATGTTTTGTAATAATTTTTAATTAAAATGTAACTTTACCTCATTAGAATTCATCAACAAGATGTTTTATCAGTGTGTGGCAGATTTCTACTATCCTCATTCATCCATTCATTTCAGTAAATCTATTCCTAAAATGAAGCATCACTTGAAACAAGATGTTTAATTCATAAATGATACAAATAAAAGCACACAATTTGACTAATTTCACTGGATTCAACACCTGATTAAGTCTTGCTTGATTATGAGGGTATTCAGAAATTACCAATCAGTAAAAAATATCCAAAAGAAATATTTATCTTAGATCCAGGTAGCAATCATAAGAACTGAATCAATAGCAATGAGATTATTGAGAAGACATGATGCACACTAAAACTAAAGTGACAATCTTTAGATTAACTATGAGTTGTAAAACTATAACTGTAAAATACTACCTGCATGCATGTATGAAAGATGTTATTCATCACTTGAAGGAGAGTTCAATTTCCAAGTAATTCTATAAATCTCATTTTTAAGATATAAAAATCTAATACCCTTGTACATTGTGTTATTAAATACAAATGGGTGGCAAAGAATATTTTACTGAATAACATACAATGATGTGATTAGTTATGTGATAAGTGATGTGAAGGTTTAATCAAAAATGGAACAGTGCAAATCACATCATTGTATGTTATTTTGAAGATGAAGTTCCCCCAAAAATCACTCACTAAGATTTATAATGTATAACAGGCTTGCTTCAATTGAACTTAATATAATAAAGTAACATTTTAAATTTCGAATTGATTTAAACAGCAAAAAGCAATTATATAAGTTACCAAAACAAAAATCATTTCACTAAGTTGAATGTACTTATAAGCAAAACTTCTTAATCATTAAAAAAATATTCTCCAAATTTTCAAGTTAACTATTTCAAAACACAAAATACTACAACTCTTCTACAGTAATTCTACTAAAAAATAGAAAAATATGTCGATTTCCTAACCAAATGATGTTCTGAGATATTAAAATTTTGTAAAATATGCCAAAGTTAGAAATTTTAAAGGAGAGCAAATCGCTGCTTTGATATTAAATAGGCAACAACTTATATGAAATATTTTATCTGTGTACTTCCCTTGAAAGAAAGAAGACATCTCACAAATATGTTAGGTGAAATGAATATTAGACATACACACTCTCATCACAATCGCTTAGATCACAAATTTAATCCAATTCAGAATAATCTAAATACAAAAGTAAGCATACCCTTCTGCACTGATCTCTTCTGGAGAGAAAAATTAGATGCTCTTCCGACTTCCCTTTGCCAACAGAAGATCCTTACAGTTCCATTCAGAAGGTTATTTTGTCTCTTTTGGTTGAAGAAGTTACCCTGCAAGACAAAACTATATTCTATGTCTTACTGTTTAAGCAAGATGCCACATTTTAGTAAAATATCAAATGTTAGAATCAATGTTGACTGACTTTGACTCTCTTTGTCTAATAACTGAGAAAACTTGACACCTTACCTTAATACATCCTTCTGTGGTGAAACTCTTGAATACTGCTCGTGATTTTTATGTATCATACCCAAAGAGACAAAATTCTACCTTATACACAACAAAGGCCTTTATCAATTTCCCTTCCAAAATTTGGATAGTCAAGAACATAATTTAATTGATAAATTTAATAATAAATTTGAGTAATCACAATAATTTTCAATGAATGAATTCCCATAAAACATTCCAACCATGTCACCCTCCATTAATCTGATGTACTGTGACATGATAATCACTAAAAATATGAAAATAACTGTAGTTGGTCATAAAACACCCATAATTTAAATATGCCAACATTATATATGGCATTGCTTGGAGAAGTATACAAAGGATCTCCAGTCCCTTTCCTCTCACTTTTTTCATTAAATGTAAAAATGGTTTCATTATATTAATTAGCAAAGATGCAATTATGCAGATTTCCAGAATCATTTCCCACCAAAAAGTTCTTTATCCATATTCAAACATAAAGATGATACATTCCGATGACCTTGAGACACTTCATAATTAGCAATGAAATTAAGTCTAAATCATTTCTCACGAATGTTTGCAATTCTAGTTAATATTTAGAAGCATCCGCCATGGCCACTATTTACTATTACGAGATTATTATCCTCTTTAAATAAACCTAAGACATAGCATTTGTTTACCTTCGAATAGAAATCATCACGACCATAGACAACACAGCTCAACGCACGTGCTTGAAAATGAGGTATTTTGGCGGGTTGCAGGTGTCAGTGAGACAGTTGAATCACGAAATGTTTGGCCGGGCAATGCAAAACGACTCCTCTAAAGCCCTCTATTTTTACCTAGATCAATACCCTACCAGCCGCCTTTCTATGCGTGACAAGGAGTTTAACTACCGAGCTTTTGAGCAACTTTTTTAACTTGTTTCTAACACATATCGTTTGCGGATAGAATGAGTTCTTATTTTACGCTCATGATTAGATAGACCAAAGAATCAAGGGGGTCGTATAATACCGATCACCCCTTCCGCAGACGTACTTACTCTGATTTTAAACTCCACCTTCCCTTTTGGACACTTCGAATTTTACTTATGATTCCTAAAAGTATGATAGTAAAGTCCGATAAATGTAACATAACATTGAGTATGTATGGTGTTGGAAGCTACTCAATCGGGCTGACTTTGTGGTAGTTTTCCACGATGAAAAAAAAAATTAAAAATATTTCCGAGTGTGTTGGTGTTAGAGGCGGAGTGGGGAGAGGGAAGGAGTGACAGAACTTTAACCGTCGCGGAAAGAATCGGGGAAGGGGAGAGGAAGAGATTGCCATTGATAGTGTGAGTAGTAGAGCAAGAAAGGAATATTTAAACTTCTAATTTTTCGAACGAATTCAAATGTAACCTTTCCTTTAAAAACAGAGGAACTCCTTGGTCCAGGAGCATCGATGGTAGGCATCGATGCTCCAGAAGTTAATTCGCCATTTGGGAGACTTCCGGGTGATCCGGGCAGAACATCTTGTGGATGAGAGGAATTTCATGGGATGACGATTTGATATACTGGTTCATCCGCATCACCTCAGAATTGTTTCGGTCTGTAACAACAAAGGCCAAGATTTCTATGATAAATACCGAAATTCCGAGAGGAGACGGCACTTAAAAAATAACTAAAAGATATCTAGAATCCACTCTTGCGTTTATCCCCCGGTTACCTAGGTGCATGTCTCTACATGCTAAACTAAATCTCATGTTTTACATAGTCTGAATGCGACTGAAAAGAAGCAGCAATTTTTTCACGCGTGATATGCTTATGAGTAAATAGCACACTGGGAGGAGTACCTCCGAAAAATCTATTGATCTGATCGAAAACTTATTATTTTCTTTTTGGTTTATGTAAATCTGTAGGTAAAAAATATTTTTCACGCTAACCAGTATCAAGTCTCGAGTAAAAACCGAATTGAACCGAAGATCTAAACGAGCAATCCGAAATTAAATCACGAAGAGGCTATCCATTTTCCCTTGCATCCTGTATCGGAGACACTTTCCTTAGTGTGGTTGGCAAAATGCTCATACGCTGATTGGTGGTTTGCTATTCCTAGGAACATGCGGTTAAGGCTAAATAGACGCAGTATTATAACAAATGACTGCCGTGCGCCGCACGTTTAGCGGCCGCCGTTTACGACAAGATGACTGCTTCCGCAGCTGGCCGTCGCAGCACAAATTACTGAAGCCGGGAACCATCTATTCGATAAAGATGCCTACAAGCGCATGTTTAGATAAGGCATGAATTATTCATCACGAGTAACGCCCATGTTGGAAAATTCTTCTCTGCGCTAACAATACGGAGGCGTGAGAAGCTAGCACCCTAAATAACGTCAGGGGGAACATTTTTGGAGATTCATATCAGATGTAGCGCCGCAGAGAGTTGACTTGATTCACGCCTTTTGTCATTTCATTGAGTTTTAGGGCAAACAGAATTCGAAAATTAAGACAAGCGTCGTACCCGCGCAAAAATCATATGTCTACGAGATAAATACAAGCAGAGAAACGTCGCATATCAAAATTCCTCCCGCGAAGTGAAAAATCAAGCAAGCAAGGCAGCTAAGAATTCTCGGAACTCTTTCGCGAGTGGCATTAGGATTATTAGACACAAGCATCCGTGCCGATCGAAGAAAATGTTATGTCACAAGTTAATGTGAAAAGAGACTTCGAGACTCGCGTTATTTTTCAAATCGCTTTCGGCGGTGGATTGCTCATGAAGCGGCCATTCTTTAACTTTCTAGAGCCAATACTTTCCTAAGCACTGTCTGTATGAAATTTCGGATTGTGACGCTGCATATACATTACTTAAGAACGGAAAAATTCATAGGAGGAATTCTCTACCGATACGAATACCATTCCACAAGAAATCTACACCTAAATCTTACGTTTAAATTCCCTCAGGAACGTTGATCTAAATGTTAGTTAAATATGCGAAGGAATTCCGCCAAATATCGCTCAAAGAAATGTACTGTAACCGTAAAATATTAATGCAAACTCATGGGAACTCAGTAATTGATGTACACGTAATAGAGGGTAGCTTCAGAAGCTTAGAAAACGATAGGAAATGATCTTCCGGAGAACTCAGTAGCAATCACACGCAAGAAGTGCTATTAAACGGCCAGACTACCCATGAGCCATAATTTTGCCTCTTATTTGAATCAATGGTGTGCAGAAAGTGCCAAAAGTGAAGTTGAACACGAGTTTAATGTTACTATGATAGTGTATTTGGATGATTGGCTAGCTTTTGCTAAACACTTGTCTCCTCTTTGGATCGACAATATTGTGAATTTTTATCTAATGTGCTTGGTTTTTCGCTTAATTATAATACGTGTGTTCTTGTTCCTACAACTTCTCTTGTGTACTTGAGTGTCTCCATTGATACTTCCATTTTCATTTTACTGAAGAATTTTTTTCCGTTGATACTTGCACTCAACCAGTCTCGCTGCTGCCAAAAACACAGCGTAAATGTGCTGAACAGATTTCTTTAATTACTCATGTGCGCCGCTTTATATGTGATAAGCAATATACTGGCTTTATTTTTTGTATTTGTCCTATAATGAATTTTCCACTGCTTCTTGCGTGTAATTTAATCTTAAATGATATTTTATGGTTAAAATTTCTTTTCTGTGAACGCAGCATTTTGCAAGTGTTTTCCCGGACTTTCTGCGGATGCCTTTACTGACGCAACATTAATCATCACGGCATACGTGACTTCAACGCTAAATATCACCAAAGCGTTTAAGTTCAACGCCCCCTGGTCAATTCACTTGATGGAAGCTATTGCTGCACAGCAAGGACTTGCAGAAGCAATTACTGTTTTTAACGAATTAAATTTCTCTGTTCACATGAAGATGTATATAAATAACCAAGCGGTTTCATATTCCTTTCAAAAAAGAAAAATTGTATTGTTCTGTAACCTCCTATTGAGGAAATTTTATGTATCTCTGCTATTGATTAACAATCGCCAGCTACATGCCCGCCAAGGCCAACCCGGCTGACGGACCCTCCAGGGTGGCGCTACTTTGGTTGTAGATCTCCGGGTAGCCATTTTGGCCTGTCCATGGGTATATAGCTGGGACGGTGCCTTCGGGAGGTTACAATCAAACCCTGAAAAAGCACAAGCCTAAGCAAGGATTTTTATAACCATGTAAAATGTAACAAAGGAAAAATAAACATATCGAAAAGTCAACTCAAAGTCAAGTTCGGGAGGTTGCTGTTAGATCTGGGAAGGTCACGGAGAGCAGGTAGTTCCTTTCTCATTCATTCTTGACTGGTTTGGACCAGATAATAGATTTTGTTCTTTGAATTGCTAGATAATCCTAATAGAGCAATTTCAATCATAACCTCGCACGTAGAGAGCCGTGAAGGTATCTTTAGTATTGGTTACTTAAATGGAACTCTAATTCGACAGAAAGCCTCCGGCCAAAAAGTCCAGAACTTTCACTAAATTGATGGAGCCATTAAGACGCAGAGTCCCATCTTGTATTCGTTAAGTAAATATGTAAAAAGATACATTTTCTCGCCATTAGATACACCTTACCGCTTAATCCTGAATTTTTAGAGCAATTAGGACGGATCTACATTTACATGTACCCTACAAGCCGCCTTTCGGCGCGTGGCAGGGGGTGCATACACCATGCCTCTACTTACCTGATCGATTACTTTCGCGTATCGTACGCGGAAAAAAATGAATTTTTGAAACGACTTGTTCCAGTATGTACTTCTCTGATTTTTCTCTCAGAATCAGAACGGCCTATGTAACACGGAGGACGCATAATGTCGGCTACATCCTCTCCGAAAGTGTCTTCTTTGAACTTATTAGGTAAACTGTCTTTATTTAAATCTTCTATCTTCTAGAGATTTCCATCCCGCAAGCATTTGAATAACACTCACTGATTTCTTGTTACAATTTTTTACGAAACGTATCGCCTTTCGCTGTACCTTTTCCTAATTCCCGAATACAACACTTTTCTTCAGAATCCAATACACTATAGGCATATTCAGGTGAGGCCTGACCAACGTAACGCTCACGGACTTTTTCTTCATTCCTACCGACTATTCTCTTCATGAATCCGAGTTTCTTACGTGCTTCTGAAGTTACGGATATGGTCTCTAAACTCCATCTGGGATCTCTAAGCTTCCAGCAATAACCTTTAGAATAGACGTGTCCAACCCGCGGCCCGCGTCGCGTAGCCGGAAAATAACTGAACGTTGCAGAATCAGGGAATTTCAAGCCAGTGATCCTCCTTATAAAAAGTGCATGTTTTTAAAACGGGACTAAACGTCTAATTCAGCGAGGTCCTGTTGATTTTTCCCGGTGAACTTTCCGTTTTGTAGTATAACCATGTTTAAATAATGTGCCGATTTTCAGTCACCCATTGACAAGTAGCTAACAAAAGGTCTACGGCAAAAAGTCCTACGACCAAAAGTCCTACGACCAAAAGTTCTATGACCTACAAACCTTAGACCTACAGGCCTCGCTTCAGGTTTCTTCTTTTTATACCCAGTGAGTATGGATACCCGATGGAGGCTTGAACTAGCTCCTTCCACGGACAGTTCCGATGATTTCCGGAAAGGTTATTGGCCGCTTTTTGATTCCCGCGAATTTGCGAATTTCCTTTGTTTTCCGCATTTTGGCTAATTGTTCCGTGAGGGAAGACCCACCGCATTTCGAGCCGGACGCTTCGAGGGGAGAGACGTCAGTGTGCAGCGCGAGTCACCTTAAAGAGTTATCAACCCGGACAATTTGTGAAGGCATTTGTGTTAAGACCAAGAAGTTATTGGCGAATGTATTTTTCAGTTAAGTTGTTTGATATTCCAACCTTTGTTAATCGACCATATCGCATATTATCATATTAATCTGTGTAATTATCAGGACCAGTCCGAATTGTCCATATTCTAATTCTAATGTTATTTGATGATATTACTTCTGTTATTTATTGCATGGTATTATTTGTTAATTACACTGTGGATTTATTTTCGATGTTTTGTCTATCTCTCGTGATATCCCACTGCGAGACCACGAAAATAATTCAATGCACAGTCTTAGTGGATTCTCCGGAATTCTAAGTTTCCAGATCCACCTTGACCGGTGCAATAATCACTATTTAATTAGTGTTGAAATTTTGTTAAATCACCGAAAGAAAAGCGAGGGAACATATTCCAAGTAAAAACTGTTATTAAGTAGGTAAAAACAGTATTTATCCATTTTATCAAAAACAGTATTTATCCATTTTATCATGCATATAATTATGAAAGTTTTATGAAAGGTTGCCTAAATCAAGTGGTCCTTGCTGCCCCATTCTCCTTAGAGAATGCGTAATGCGGCCCTACGGCACCAAAAGGTTGGACACCCCTGCTTTAGAACCTGGATTTGGGAGCAGTACTTGTCAAAAACAGGGCAGATTACAATACTAATAATAATCGCCTTTAATTCGGAGAGACTGAGACTAAAAGTCTCATTTTTCATATAACCCATCCATTAGCGTGATAAAAGACCACTAAAAAAATGTATTCCACTCAAGTATGTGAGAATTAATGTTGATAAATTAATCTTAAGAAATATTTGTGATAGATTTTCCGTCATATCACTTATATTGAGAAAATTACGGGTACACTCTAGAAAATAAGCTAGAAAGAGAAAAATATGGAATAGAAATTTGATCGTAAAGTCTTGGAAGTGAAAGAAATTATGAGTGGTATTCATATTCCCTGGTCCTTGGCTTGAGAACACTATTCATCTTCAATAAGAAAACCGCGTATTTGATTCGTATTTTCTCTCAAACGTCGTAGTTTCCCTTAATGAGTTAAACATTTTAATTTATCAAAGAAAATAGAGATTATAAGCGCATTTCATCAGCAAATGTCAAAAGCGGACACAGAGAACTGGCAAGAGTAGATCTCATCGGCATGGAAAGCTTGAATAAGTACTACAAAACGCTGCATATAGAAGACACCACAACACCAACAAAGTGGACCTATGAGGATATTGAAACGGCTGAAGACGATTCTATCCAACCCAACAACAGTGAAGAGGTTTTCAAAGCACTGAAAAATATTTAAAAATCGTAAAGCACCAGGGTTAGCCAGTTTATGTATTGAATTTATAAAAGCAGCCCTTCCCCTTCCCGAGTTATATGAGGTACATACATCTTAAATGATCATCATTTGGTCAAAATTTTGAAAATATATACCATTGTCCATGGTACTCAAGAACATTCGCACGGTTCAACAAGAAGTAATAATTCACAGATGCATGATGAAGTCGAAAGAATTAAAAAAACATCATTTTCATGTATACGCATACATAACTACCTCCCGCCGACCTCCAAGTAATGTCTGGTCGGCCACATAAAAAGTTTTCGTCCCACATATGTAAGAGGTAATAGTATAGGGAAACTTCCATCTTAAAACCGTCTTTTAAATCAGATTAATGGCAAGGTTTTTTCACAAGAAAATGTGGACTCTAATGTTCACCCGCGTCTTTTTAAAATCCTACGAACCCACGACGTTTCCCATTAAAACAGAGCATTTTCTAATGCCTCCCTTGAAGAGAAAAGGACGAAGGAACGACAACAGAGTTGGCCAGCTTAGAGCCGGGAAATAATAACTTGGTGGTGATATGAAAACGGGCCTCGGTTTAAGCTCTGCCTATTTGTTCCCTTGGAAACCCAAGTGTGTCGGCAGCCAGCTAAGAGGAATAGTTTCACGGAGCAGAGGGTTATTTTGTAATTAGGATGTAATGGGAAAATTTGAGGGCAAGAAGCAAGGCCCTCCCCTGAGAGATGGAGGAACGCGTACACAAATTTTGCAGTGCGCGACAGGAGAGGAATGAAATTTCCCTCGAGGCGAAGTAGAATACACGGAATTGTAATGAACTTCCATTACGGCTTACTTTATCGGGAAGAGAGAAATTAATCTCGCTGGAGTTTTACGCTGAGCAAATCGCACTCTGAAGATCAGCGTCATCGAAGGGCTGAATTCCATAATCGTGTTCTAAACCGAACCAATTTACATCGCAATGAGGCGCAAACGAAAACAAAAATTGATTTTTTTATTTATTACTATAACCAGCTTCCCGTTCCAGAAATGTTGGCGACTTTTTCTAGTTGAAAACTATGAGGGTTGTACATACATTGTAGAATGTCTGAGGGAAAAAAATGTCATCATTCAATCGACCATCACAGTTGCCAACACAGTGACCGGTATGAATTAGCTCTGCAATAGGTTAAGCATTGGAGGAACTGTTACACCAACATAATTTTATTGATAGTAATGTAAACCTTTATCAAGATTGCTGCGTCAATTTTACGAAAAATCGATATATTTTATTAAATTTTGCGTAATTTTAAACCATATTCATTGAAAAATAGAGAATTTCCATTATTATCTTATATAAATTATCTTATACAATTTCTATAATAATTCCTTAAAAGTAATTTTTCTATTTGATGCTACGTATCCCGATTTCGTTTGCCCATCATTTCGATATAAATATTAAAACAGAAATAAAGGCCTGCAACAAAGAGTTAAAATCATTCTTACCTTTATTTCTTAAGGAAGTTGCTAACACTAAATGAAAGAATAATATCAAATTTTTAATGTAAGCAGGAAGTACATCCATTATAATAATTGTTACTATTGACGAACACGCACAACTAGACAAATCCTATTAGCCGGGACACGAACACGAAGCAGTTGAGGTTTGTTGGAGTTGGAACGCTAACCACTCCGCCTCCGCGGCCGATGAGTAAATATAAACACGACGGTGATTAATGTAATAGAACAGACCCAAAGGAAATTAAGGTATCATATGAAGCGATAAATCACTTTTACGTATATTTCTTAAGGAAATAGCTGACACCAGATAAATAAATACATACACACACATACATACTTATTACCCTCATAAATATTTTCTAAACAACAGGAAGGTGACTGATGGGGCTGTAATTCTCCAACTCTTCCTTGTTTCCATTCTTGTAGAAAAGGACGATTCTTGAATGATTCCTGTCCTTGGGTATCCCCCCCTTGTCTTTGGCGATGAATGAAGAAGTACGCTAAAAGGGTAGCAATCTCTGTAACACCAAGCTTCAGATATTCCGCAAAACTTCATTTGCTCCTCCTGCCATTCCAATCTTCGTCTCTTTGATGGTCTCCATTACTTCTTCTTGGGAACAGAGGGGGACTTTGTGAGTTTTTCTTTCTTCTTGGTTCTTCTCTTTAACATTTTCTGTCTTGTGATAAAAGTTGGTGAAGTATTCTTATACTGTCCTCAGTATTGTTTGCCTGCTGTAGGATGTTGTACCATCTTCTTTCTATACGTCGAGGATCTATTCCCCCAATTTCGCCCAAAATAAAGACGTCGTTTATGTATTTATTAACTTATTTATTTACATTTACATTTAAACCCTGCAAACCGCCGCTTGCGAGTGGCAGGGGGTGTAAAAACACCGATAATCCTATCACATCCTAACTGCTAATACAGCTGTATTGTAGCACAATGTAGCTTCTCTAATACTACAAGGGAAAAACGACCAGAACTAACTATCCGTCCTAGCAATCACTTCCCTGAATCGCCTCTTAGTTTTCTCCCGGAGTTTGCGCACGTTGCTAACTGGAATAACTTTATCAGCTATGTCGTCGATGAGATCTGTAGTGACAAAATTTTCCAAAAGCTTACGTCGCACAGTGGGCTAGAATCGAAAAAGCTGGCCAAAAATAAGAAAATGGTTTTATTGAGTGCGGACTTTGAAACTTCGCATGGCTATTCTTAAATAAATTCTGCATATAACTGCCAAATCATACACTTTTGTTCCGGTGCATTAAAATTCTATAGGAGGTCAAAGTTGACCAAATTTGACGAAAAATAGCCTGTCTTCGATTTTTCAAACATTTCTTCAACTTCAAGCCAACACTGAACCCAAATGAGCAAAATCATCGGGTAAAAAACGACGTTGTATTATAAACCTATTTTTTATGCTTCATATGACTTGGTTTGAATGATCACAGTAGAATATTTGCATAAGTTATACAACAAAATGGCGAACCCATATTTTACGGCAAATTTTCACCTAAAGCGAGGAAAATAGTAGTGATGTACCACGATGTACACGGGCTAACTTATACCACGATGTTCTTTCCTTTGCTTCCTGAATAGGAATCTGAAATAAAATCCTGCAACAATTTGCAACGCCTTATTCTAAGAATGGTTAGGAATGAAACAGGGTGTCTTTATCAGGTGTTTTCAATGTCTTAAGTAAATTAGACGGAGAATGCAAAAAAAATTAATAGTATCAGCGAATGGGGTTTCTCAGCCAGAATAGAGAAGAATTCGATTAATTAATTGATATTGAACGATAACATTTCTAATTCAAAAGTAATTCTAATGGAATTATGTATTTGAAACAAGAGGAATATTAAACATATTTATAAAATATGGATGGTAATTCTGCCGTTTATTTCTTGATCTCCTCAGTATATCCTGATGAACCAAATCATGAATCAGAATTTTGCAAAAGAGAATTGCATTTGAAAAAAATAAGAAAACATGATAGCAAGTCATCATTTCTTGCCTTACTCTATCCCCTTCAAAACCCAAGAACTCTCAGAAATACTAATACTAAAAAGTGCTTCCTTGGAAAACAACATGAGGTGAGGTGAGTACACTTTCGAACGTTAAAGAAATTCTCTCTTGGAAAGAAGAAACACCCATAGAAAAACCCTCTCACAATCATAATCCTTCTTATACATTATTTTGATACTTTGACATGTGTAGCTTATTACAACCTATTTTACATGCACAATTAATTCTTTAAAACTAAGTTTTTATACAGTCCAGTAGGAGATGAATGTCAAGATTCAATTTTCACCTACTATGCAGAGAATATTACTTACATAAAGCTCTGTAGATCAGAGCGTTCAAACCTTTTGTCCTTTGCAGCATCTAAAAGCATTTCATCAAGATTTGCTGCATATTAAACAACACCTTCAATAGTTCCAATCAAAATTACTATTGAAAAATAACAACTTCACCAGCAGTGAAGAAAATGTTTTTTTTTTTATAAATGAAAAGAAATTCCTATTCATGGAAATGCAGTAAAACCTGTTCAAGACATCTTTCAGGGGATCACTTTATTGGAGGAATGGCATTAGAAGTGTGAATTGTCAACTTTTTATCTCTTCCACATTGAAAAACAAAAGTGAAGGGTTTTTCAGTTTTTAATTTTTAAACAAGTGCTTTCCATCTGAAAACAAAAAGGATAATTCTACAGTTTTATTTTCCGCAGCTGTAGATATGATACCACAACTATTGTTGTGTCAGTCTGGTTGCCTTCTCATCATTTTTTTAATGAACGGTAATCTTTTCTTAGTAAGATATCATCTTCCTTTGTTTGTTCATTTTGGTCATATTTCATAAGGAAGCAAATTTTGCAAGATGGACTTTTTGGAAATCATGATGAATTATTTAAAAACAGTGGTGAGATGCTCTCATAGGGCACATTCTCAACACTCAACAACCCACCAAACATTGCCAAAACACTCTGGTTTATTAAATAAGCTGGATAACTGTCAGGGCTGGAATCAGCTCTGAAAGTGTCAAAGTGTGTCAAACAAGAGTGCAAAAAGGAACCCTCTCAGAGAAACGGCATGGCCAGAGAGGAGAGATAAAAAATCTGACAAGAATCCCAAGGGATGAGTAAAAATATAGCTTATCCTCTACCAATTGAATGCATTTGAAGCAGAGGAAAGTATTCTATAATGATATTAAATAATATTCTGTAATAATTTGAAACCGTCATTACATGATGATTATGAAAGGACAGTCAATATATTTTAAACATATAAAAAAACACACATGCACCAAATTTCTTAATGGAGAGAAATTTAAGGTCCTCCAAAAAGATAATTACTCTAGCTAAATGTAATTTGAAGACAAGAATATCTACCATAGGTCCATATTGACTTATGACAGCTCTATCGGATCGTTTTAAGCATATTCAAAGAATGGCTATTTGAAACAGAATCTTCAATCCCAATGTAGTAGAAATGTTAGCCACAAGATGGCAATAGCTTACAAAGCCTGTTATAACGAAATTTTAGCCTATATCAGTGATGGTGAACCTTTTGTGGCATGAGTGCCACAATGGTAATACATAATGGTAAAGGACTTGTGAGCCAATTTAGTGTCAAACTATAGAACAAGATGCTGATATGATCTACCCTCTTATGTCAATGATGGGATTAAGATATGGTAATCAAGGTAAAAAATCATTAATAGTCATTGCTAATGAACAGAATCCACATTTATTTACTTGTATGCTTAAGTTTTCTGGTAAATAATACATTAACACATTGATTGCCAGCAAATAATCCCTATCTATACTCCTTAATAATTATAATCCCTAATAGGCCAAGGTATTAGTACCCAGCACTTATGCTTGGCCACTGCAAAATTTATAGATGAATAAACGTAGCCAGAGCCTCTTACTCTTAAAAGGAAAGGAAGAATACACATGTCCAGTTAACTGGAAAATGGGAAAAAGGAAACACTACCAATGTCCTCTTAACTGGGTTAACAACGTTTTAAAATGGATAGTAAAGAGAGAGTTGTGTGTGCTCAAAATATTATCTTGCATGTCACTTAAGGCATAAGTGCCATAGGTTTGCTACCCCTGATCTATAGAATTCTTCAACTATAGCAAAGAGAAAACAGTTTCAGAAAGATAATACTGAATAATTTAATAAAGTATTGAACAGGTTAATAATTATAATGGCATTATTGCCCTAATGGCAAATTCTATACTGCTGGGATGTTAGCTGTAGATAAATCTAAGGCTTTCTGTTATTCTAATTGTGTTGGATGATTTAGCAAAACATTGGCACTTTATTCCTTTTATTAATTTCCTCAATATAGTTCTCATGTACTTCCATCTCTCTCACTAAAGAGCAAATGCATTACATTCTTGTATACAGAAACCACAAATTCTCATAGATGTAGGTTATTAAGTTATGCCTTCTCTATCTGGGTAAGCATCCATAAAATATATAGGTAGTACGGTATATAAGTAAGCATATAGAAGTATAAAGATTGATATTTTTCTTCTTCATTTCTTCATGCCTCCTATTTCTCTTGCATACATCTTTTACTTCAGATGCATCCATACTTCTTTGCACACATTCTCTCATACTATTTTAAATATATAGATTGTTTCCAGTCAAGTCTTGGCCACACACCTCATTACATTAACCTTTTTAACTGCATTCAATTTATTCAGGCCTGGCTAAGACGGGGGGTCCTGTGGATGCCTATCATCTGTGCCACAGTTCTTAAGGAGTCCCATTCTAAGGGGGCAATATATTTTTTTGAAGGCAAAGAATGATTCTGTGGAAAATTTTGTTTTGTGAAATATCCAACAATATTTATAAAATATTACCTACAATTCAGGAAGAGGAGGACTCTGAATCCTTATGAGAATTTTGAAGCTATACCCTCATTATTATATGGCTGCTCATGAGTTTTCCCAAATGCTTTTGTTTTCTATATTAAGTTTTATGTTCACCCAACATTATTGCATTATTAAAGGGTGAACTCAGTTCACCTTTTAATTCAATAATTTATTCAATCTTGTGACTAGGCCGGCTTTGGCTACCATACAACCAAATGGATTCAAGTCCATTAGATTGTATCCATTTGATCCAAGAAACTTTGATACACTTCATCGTCAATGATCACACATGCTACCACTCCTCTATCTAAGGACACAAGCCATTCTACCTCTTATACTTCCACCCATTATTAGAAAATATTCAAATATATACTCAAATATTATACTCAAATTTATATTAAATCAAACCCCCATTTAAAAATTATCACCATGTGTGTTAAATATCTCTGCAAAAGTCTTCAATTCTGCAATCACAGAACTAAAATAATTATAACTTGTAACCAACAGAATCATCCAGATAACTTCTTTACTAAACTTTCACCCATTGCATGTAAACGTCACAGTGTATACCAAGGAGGAATAGAATGAAAAAATATTGACATATCTGGTATTCAAACTCAGGCAATGAACTTTCTTTGCAGATGTTGTCCACAAAGTGCCTATGGTAGTTTATGGTTTGAACCGTTTGAACAAATACCTTAAAATTATCTACCTGCAAGACCTGGTTTTAAATGTCAGTTACGTCGATATTTTCTGTTGTTTTTAAGGTTATAATATGCATGCCTACATATGCAAAAGTATTTTCTCAATTCTAATCCTCAAAGAATACCAATTATATGTTAAGAGAAACAAACAAAATGCCATATTCCCTAAAAGAAGGGATAACCAACTTCAAACAAATTATTTTACTACATAAGAGTGCACTATAAAAAGCAATCTCTTGTACAAAAACACAATAACGAATCAATTACTAATTTATTGCATTTTCAAGATTTCCTTGTTGGATTCCGTCATAAATTTGTACATACAAATATTATAAGCGAATCCATCTCACTGATTCTCAGATGGCTATAAAAAGATGCGTATTCTTTCACGGTTATAATCCTTGGCTTAGAAAATCATAACCATTGAAATATGCGGTTATTTGCGATTAATTCCGTTGCTTCAAATCGTAAGGTATTCAAAGTTTCAAATGAACGCCAACTTTCAGCGACAATCGAACGATTGTACATATCGACGATATCGACTGATCGAAGCTCCACCTCTCGAGCTAATCTACGCCTGCCTGTAGATATTTATGATAGTAACAGATCCAGCCGCGAAGTGCTCGCTGTCATGAAAATGATCAGAAGGATTTAAAATTAATATTTAGGTCCTATATGAAATGTTAAAGGATTGATTTAGTTATCATGGCAGAAGTAAACGTTATTGAATTGGATTTGTACGATATATTAGGTGTAGACCAGCTTTCTACTACTCAGGATGTAAGTACTTTATGCTGTGAAAAATATTCTTTTTTACTTCTGATAAGTTGCTTAACAATGCACTTCTCATTAGATCAAAAAAGCATATCGCAAGAAAGCCCTTACCTGTCATCCTGATAAAAACCCTGATGACAAAAAGGCGGCTGAGAAGTTTCATACCCTTTCGAAGGCGTTAGAAATACTCATTGATGTATCTGCTCGCGCCGCTTATGACAAAGTTTTAAATGCCAAAAAGGAGGCTAAGGCTCGAAATCAAAAATTGGACGCTAGGCGGAAGAAATTAAAAGAAGACTTAGAAGCTAAAGAGCAAGCGTCTATGAAAACAGCCCCGACTGTGATCCTACAGCAAAGTTTCTCCAAACCTAAATCAGATGAAGAAAAACTGAAGGTGCCTCTTGTTCATCGGTCCTTGTTGCTTCCTATAAAATGTGTTGTATTTCATTTTAAAATATTTTCAAAATTCTTTTCAGGCTGAGATAGAACGTCTCCGTAAACAAGGTTCTAAAGAATTAGAAGAAGAAATTGAAATTGTGCGGCAACAAGTCGAAAAAGAATGGATTCTGCCAAACAATAGTACTCAAAATCGGACGAGCAATATTTCCCACGCGAATATTTGCCGTATAAGAGTTCGGTGGAAAAACGAAGATGGAAATTCTTTATATACGGAAGAAATTATAAGAAATATATTTTCCAAGTATGGATCGATTGCAGCTGTTGTAATATCTTCTAAAAA
This sequence comes from Ladona fulva, assembly GCA_000376725.2. Classification (NCBI taxonomy): domain Eukaryota; kingdom Metazoa; phylum Arthropoda; class Insecta; order Odonata; family Libellulidae; genus Ladona; species Ladona fulva. The sequence continues at coordinate 1,031,985 of KZ308520.1, forward strand.
CGTGGGAAAGTCTAATAGTAAAGGTATGATTTCTTAAGTCCCCCCATATTATTTAAGAAAAGTATTTAAATGTTGATTTTCATCTCTTTTCGTTGAATTTTAATGGGAGAGTTTTTGATTAAGTGTGTCTTAGCTTCATAGTTTACCATTTCAAAAGTTTATCATCACATGGAATAATTTTCCTGGCCATAATTAAACAAAGATGTACCTTGGAACATTTATGTAATAAAAAGTAGAACTCAGATTTCTGCGTATAATTTTGATATTTCTTTGTGTTTTGTATTCTTTTAAAACTTTTTAAAAGTCTAACTCTACTTAAAGCATAAAATGAGGAGATCCTTCCATAACCAGTATTTGTTGCTGTTCCGGCACCATTACTTGGCTCTGGGAGATTCAATAACTAAAATACTTGTTTAAGTAGGACAATGTTCTCCAATAGGGTATATTCCTATTTATTTATTTCATGTGTTGTGGTTATTTTCATTGTTGAATGGTGAATGTTGTCCAACATGAATTAACTTTTGTTGTTAAATTTACTGGATGGCTATGTAGTTTAAGATAATCTTTTAATAAGTTGATTATTTACCAAGGTGAAATGGTCATGAAAAACGTCTGTTGGAACCAGGACTCAAACAGCAATAGGAAAACCCAGTCCCGTCAGACTTTTTTCATGTCCATTTCTACTTGGAATTGAGCCAAGTCACCTAAACCCTTTTCATTATGTGCAAGTTGATTATTTACATTATAGGAGTTGGAATAGTTGAATTTGAGAATCCAGCATCGGCTGAGAGAGCTTTACTTGAAACAGGATTCAGTGACAATCTTCTAAAGGTTGAATCATTGATTCCAAAATCCCAAAGTGAAGAAAAGAAAGATCCGCCCAAAAACTCCAAATCAAGTACAGCTGGTGAAAAAGCATTTGAAGGAAATGTCCAGTTTCCTAGTACAGCCACAACATTTCCTTCATTCTTTGATTCCACTAAGAATTCTTCCCTCAGCAATGACTTTCAGAGTCTTTCAGGGGTAAGTTAAATTAATAATCCTTATATTGTGCTTCTTACTGCAGTAAGTAAAATACTAGGTATGACTCCAAAATAATGAGACTGATCACAATACTGGGGAACTATTGTTCTTGGATAATTATTGTACACATTGCATTTGACCTTGATGTTTATTCTATTGTGTGGAAAAGTTTTAACTCGGGTGCAATGTATGTGCATTTCAGTTTACATGTTTTTATGCTATCTGGGATAATTACAGAAACAGAGAATGAGCAGTGTATTTCTGTTAAGTTTTGTGTGAAGCTTAAAATGTCTTGCTCTGTTGTTTAAATAGTGTTATTTCTTTTTCTATGGTGTGAATATTTACATGTGATCTAGAAACCAAGTAGCACTACATGCATTAGAAGTCACCATCTACATTTTGAGCAAAGAAGCCATGCATGAGTCGTTTCAAGTTTAAATTCATGCTCACTGTTTTCTTTGATATTTGTTATAGCTTGATGGATTTTCATTGTTCAAACAGTTTACCAAAAATGTTGTAAAAAACAGGATGTCGGTTAACCTGGAAAACTCAAGAAATTCTTTTCTTTTACACTCTTTATAAACAATTGTTCCATGGCTTTTATCTTGGACTGCATATTATTTCAGTAAAAATTCCCTGAGAAGAAGCGTTTCAATGACTGTTGTTGTGACCAATTTAAAGCTTTTAACATATATGTGCTCCTTCTTTCTAGATATTATATTTTGGCAATATTGCAAATATGTAATGTGGGATCATATGGAGTTGCAGTATCTTATTTCTGTTTTGGCGAGAGAAACAACAAATAGAGCATGATAAGAATTTGTTTTCTACTTTAAGGGTTTTGGTCAATAGTTGACATGGCAGTTTGTAGCTGGACTATCTCAGTGAAACTGAAATGATGTATTCATGCCACTGCTGGAATTATTGCTTAGGTGTACTATTTTAATAAAACTATACACATGAGTATTTTTTTAGAATTTGCTATCATTTCTAGTGTAGTTATACTACTTTAAGGGAGGATCTCCGTCAATGACATGAGAATCTCATCATGATGGTACAAATACTCGGTGGTCTTCACATATTCATATATACTTAAGGCATCTAGCAATGTGACTCAATGAACTTGCCAACGTATAGCTAGATACTCAACAGGACCAGCCTGAGGTGTATCGGTGCCAAGGAGGCTTTAGGTGCCCCTTCCAGATAAGAAAAAGTTTAACAAAAGTATTATATAATATGTTTATTTTTGAAAAACGTATGTAAATATGAAAAGGAAGAAAAACATTTTTCTGATGAAATAATTCACTTCAACAATCCTGACGTTATTTGATCTCAAACCCTTTTGTCCTAGGCAACCTTCCAGCTCGTCCATGTGTACAGACAGCTCTGATACCTAAGCAATATACTGTTTGTCACTATTTCCTGTAGCTTAAGTGGCTAATAATCACCACATGTATAATATTAGGACAAAATTAGACTTATTTGTGGATGTGGAACACCCTGGAAAACTCGGAATTTCTTAATGGCTGGATAGTGGACACTCTGAAAAAGCTTTGGAAAAATTGCTCATGCAAGTGAGAATTAAGTGCCCTTAGTTGGGAGGAATGGTTGCATCTTTCACCAGGACTTTGTACTTGCCCTCAATACTTAGTCGAGTAAAAACATCACCATCAAATATCCCCTACATTTTTTCAATTTTATGCAGTGTAATTTTTTCCCATTCCTAAAAATAAAGTCTATTTTAAAGTACCAACTTTTTTCAGTAAGGTAAGAGATACTGGCAAGAATGATGAGGCACCTGTGCAGCCTGATAAAAATTGAAATTTTTAATGTTTAATAAATGTTCCTGCATAATTTTTTTGAATAGTGGAAGGAACATATGCATATGTAGATGCAAATTAGTCTTGTTTAAAAAGTACCAGCAATAATTATATTAATTTTGTCAAGAAAGTTATAGCAATACTCTTATTATTTTTTATGAGACTTCATATGTTAAATACTGATATAATGTTTTTAAATGCTTTTCACTCGTTGATTGAATTCCAAAGTTATTGAATAACTATTTATATCATATTTTCCTACAATATGCAGTATCTCTCTGTAATCTTGTTGATGATGATGTTGTCTTATATGTGGACAACAGGTGTTTTTGTGGAGACAGTTTAGAATCAATTCGAAGTGCAGCACATGTGCAGTTCACATTTTGAATGCTCGTTGAGGCATGGAAAATCATCCTGAACATGTGCCACAGTTCCAAACTGTTTGTGAACTATATCCACAAACTCACTTAATGTCAATACCATAATTTGTATGAAAATGTTTTCCTTTTTGTGTAGTGTAATTCCTGAAGAGAATGTTTCATGGCCAGAAAATTTTATAATTTTTGTAACTGTGATTGCTTCCTTCATCAATATATTTACTTATCATTCTGTCCGTTGCAGGGTTCAGGTTCAGTCAGTATGACAGAACATTTAGACTTTGAAAGCCTCGTTCTGAGAAGAATGAGACAGGCACAAGAAAGGAGAAGATTAGAGGAAGAAATTAGATCGCAAGAGAAGGATGATGGTTGAAAATTTTCTTTGTTTGACTAGTTGATGCAAACATGTTGTATTTTGTGAAATTGGCTGCTGGCAGTGATTCCTAGTGTCTTTCTCTGACAAAATCTTTGCCTAGAAGAACTACAATAATGGTAAATGAACACTGTACAGATTTTATATGAAGTACTGTTTTATAGGTATTTATTTTTTAATTATCCATTTCTTTAGGCAGGATACCAAGCAATGTTTGTTGAAATCTGATATATGTTAAAATAAAACAGTTTGGACTTGTTTTGGGACTGAATAGACATGCATCAAATTTTCTATTATGATAATTTGACTATGAAATGGATAAATTTCAAAGCAATCTGAAGTGAGTATGCCTGATTCACACCATCAATCTGAAAACAACATTGGTGTACATATCTCTGAATATAAGTCATCAAGATAAAAGGATCTGTATGCATGTGAGAGTAACCAATAAAATTTCTTCATTAATTTGGTTAATTATTATGCTACACAAATATTGAGTCTTTCTATGGTTAATGTGGTTAGAAAGGGACCTAAATTTTTATTGAACATTTTTATCTACAAAGTTTTTGGAAATGATTTCATGAATTGATCAGCCCAGTTTAGAACAAATTATGTATTTTACAGTAGCTTTACTCTTAGGTAGCATCTCATTAAGTTGATTTTGCATCGATAAGCAGTAAAACCTGGTTAAGTGGGGATCAACAGTAGGACTGAAAATCCATCTACAGGCTGTTGGCAATTCAATCACCATGATTGCATACATCAATAAAATGTCTGTTTTCACCGTTTGATGCTTGAAAAATGTTAATATGCTTATATGTGCTTCTCTGTTTAGATTATACGAACCATACTGAAAGAAAAAATTAGAAAACATAAAAATGAATCACTTTTGTTGTAGTGGTACTCAGCAATAAGAAGTGGTACGAAAATCTTCTTCCACAAAATTTTAGCTTAATCCTTTATCTTTGAATGCAGACTCATAAGTTCTGCAATAGTTTAAATCAAGCAACATGTCCAGCCTTCCACAGCAAACAATTCAAAAGAACTCTCTAGCTACAGAAAGTCCTTTAAATCACCCCCCTTCCCTACTTTCCTCTCTTCACGTACGACAATTATTCTCATTGTTAGGAATGATCCCTCTTCTGTTTGGTACCTTGATAAATCGGCTACCAAATTCAGAGCTGATCATTAGGTCATCACGTCTGTCTTTCCACTTGAGAATTCAGACACCTTTATTGTTTCAGCGGTGGATTTCCTTGCCTTTATGTAACTTTTTATTTAATACATCAGCTGGATTTCCTTTTCTGTCAGCTCTTAGAGTCCAAGTACAATATATTTTATCATGTGGGAGTTCTTCAGCCAGTTGACAGGACGGCCTTAATTGAGAAAATCTATCTCTGAGCTACATTAAAATTAATTAAAACTACATGAAATAAAGAATATATAATAAATACAGTATAGAACTACAGCATTAA
>KZ308520.1:1039865-1055053 GCA_000376725.2 Ladona fulva
TTCTTTACAAAACGTATCGCCTTTCGCTGCACCTTTTCTAATTCTTTAATACAACACTTATTGGCAGGGTCCCATACACTACACGCATACTCAAGATGAGGTCTGACTAACGCAAGATAACATCGCTCGCGAACTTTTTCGTCGCTCCGACCGACTATTCTCTTTACGAAGCCGAGTTTTTTAAGTGCTTTTCCGCATATATTATGGATGTGAGTACTCCATGTTAAGTTATTCGTGAGAGTTACTCCAAGATATTTCACTGACTCTACTGTTAATAAGTTTATCCCACGGAGACTGTACGGATAATCTTTAATAATAGATTTTCTTTCGAAGAAGTTAACTACTGAACATTTGTCTACATTTAGCTCTAATTTCCAATCATCGCACCATTTCATAATGTTATCTAAATCATTCGACAGGGTTAGTCTATCCTCTTTACTCTCTATTTCCCTGTAAATTACCGTACAATCATGTAGTCCATAATCACCTCTTTCGGCTGTAAGCACCACATCAATCAGGGGTTATGTTCCATTTTTCTTGAAACGATTTACTTTTATTGGCTTTTCTGGGAGAAAAACGGATATTATTATCATTGCGGATAAGATAACGGATAGATAAGAACGGATAATATAATAATTGCGCTCAAAGCAGAAACATTTGTCGGAGTTATTGAAGGTAGCCCAAATGGCTGCCATTGAATAAGCAACCCACCAATTGGGCGGTCGCCTAAGAATTCTCAAATCTGAACTTGGTGATAACCCAGTTCTCGGAAATCCGCCCAATCTGGCAACTCTGCTACGGACGGGTGACAAAAGTTTTTAAGCGACGCTGAAATGTCGTAACGCCATCCGAGAAAACGATTGCTGTATAAGCTATACTGTCGTGATCCGTTGATGAAGACTTGTCAGCGATTGTGCATTAGGCAAATTAAATATTATAAACGAAGCAGGTTAGTTATATTTCTTGTTAGAATTTATAGTTTCCTTTCATTCTCCAATGCATTTAGTAATATGACACATTATAACATTGAAATTTTTCAGTTCAATCAATCGATCTTTTTTTTGCGACCTTCATAATTATTCACTTTCATTGTCAGATTCAGGAAATATATGCAATTTTATGACCCTAAATTTGATTTTTTTATTCAGAGAAATCTGGATTTTGCAATAAATAATTATTTCTAAATTAGCGTTTGAAAAGACTGATAAAAATATAAGATAAAAGTTGAGATTTACAAAAACATATTTTCTCCATTTATGCAGGAGGCTCCTGTTTTACTATTAATCTCAAAGACGAAGATTTGATTAACTTGTTAATGAATTAATTAAACGCTGGATTTAAAACTCAAAAACAGGGGTCTATCTGTTGGATTTAATTTGGAAAGTTTTAAATTTTCTATCCTCTTCTCCTTAAAATATTAATATCTCCGAAAATAAATGTCCTAATTACTTGAAAAAAAATTGTTTTATTGCTATCAGGATAGAATTTACAACGATTAGCTTTTACAAGGATAAAGGAAAGGAAGGTAACTTAGTAACGACAGTGTGAGATAGACGCGGCACGGTAGTTCAGTGGTTAGAATACCTGCCCGGAAAGTGGGAGACCTGGGTTCGAGTCCTAGTCGTGTCGCTATTTTTCACACTTGTTATTCCTTTGATTGGCTTTTAAATTACCAACCATTTAATCCAGCGTTTATAACCATACTGTGAAAGAAACTGATTATTGACTATTAAGCTGATTTGGAGGATTCTTCGCTGTTATTCAGTAAACGCTAAGGGAATTAATTTCAATATCATTTCTGTAAACTAAAAAAATTTCCCCTTGGTAAATATGGTAAAAGTAAAATCCTACCAAACTGAGATTTGCTTCCGAAATGATGCTATTTTCCGGATGACGGAAGTGAAATTCCAATCATCTTGACGGTCTGAAACAGGAGTAATGTAAGAATTCTCATACAAAATCTATAGGCCTCTTTCCGACGCACCGAAAACTCTGGAATATGTCGATCCTTTCTCGACCGAATACGGGACATCCTACTTCGCATGATGAAGTGTGTTTACTATTCCCATGCTGGTTGTGCTGAAATTCTTTCGAGCGCGAGATCACTTTCACTGACCTCCTCTGAAATATGTTAGCGATAGCTAATTTCAACAAATAGTTCGGACTTTACAAAAACGACGAATAACATCCTAAAAATAGGAAGGGTGAAATAAAAATGAAATTTTGAATGTATCGGGCGAAACAACGAAGTCTTATAAACCTTTTTGTTCTTCCATTTTAATGATCATTGTTGAATACGTTCATACTTGAAGTAACAATATGGGGGAGCTGTAGGAACCTGTATGATTCCTCTTCAAATATTTTATTTTCCTCCTCACTTCGGCTCGTGTTTGCCGCTAGAGAAGGTTAAAGCCCTCGCACATATTTTTGAGGCGCATAGCGAAATTACATCTCGCTGACGGAATGCACCAATCACAGCAAACGTAGCAGACCTCACTGAAGTCTTCTACTCTTAAATAAATTTGAAAGAGATAAAATCTGTTTCGATCCTCCGATGAAATGAAATTACTTTCGGTGTTCGTTCGGACTCTGCTTGATCACATATAAGTAGTAAAGGGCTTTTTGGGTGTGATGTAAAAACTCGGTAGATTTAATTTTTATAAATATAGCTCCCTGTCCCTTTGTGAAGAATAATTACGCCTGAAAAAAGGATGTTGTGGTGGTAATATGAGAATTTCCAATTCACAATCATGTCTATGTTTTTACCCTGCAAGCCGCCTTTCGGCGTGTGGCAGGGGGTGCATGCACCATGATTCTATTTCACTAATCGATTATTTTCGCGTATCGTTCGCGGAAAGAATGAGTTCTTGAATCTATTCGTTCTGGCATCTATTTCTCTGATCTTTCTCGCATTATCGGAACGGCCTATGTAGCATGGTGAACGCATTATATCCACTACATCATCTCTAAACGTGCTTTTTCTGAATTTATCCAGTAATCTGATCCTTTGCTGGACTCTTCTAACTTCCAATGATTCCCATTTTGCTTCCTGTAGCATCTGAGTGACGCTCACTGATTTATCGTAGCAATTGTTTACAAAACGTATCGCCTTTCGCTGCACCTTTTCTAATTCTATAATACAACACTTATTGGCAGGGTCCCATACACTACACGCATACTCAAGATGAGGTCTGACTAACGCAAGATAACATCGCTCGCGAACTTTTTCGTCGCTCCGACCGACTATTCTCTTTACGAAGCCGAGTTTTTTAAGTGCTTTTCCGCATATATTATGGATGTGAGTACTCCATGTTAAGTTATTCGTGAGAGTTACTCCAAGATATTTCACTGACTCTACTGTTAATAAGTTTATCCCACGGAGACTGTACGGATAATCTTTAATAATAGATTTTCTTTCGAAGAAGTTAACTACTGAACATTTGTCTACATTTAGCTCTAATTTCCAATCATCGCACCATTTCATAATGTTATCTAAATCATTCGACAGGGTTAGTCTATCCTCTTTACTCTCTATTTCCCTGTAAATTACCGTACAATCATGTAGTCCATAATCACCTCTTTCGGCTGTAAGCACCACATCAATCAGGGGTTATGTTCCATTTTTCTTGAAACGATTTACTTTTATTGGCTTTTCTGGGAGAAAAACGGATATTATTATCATTGCGGATAAGATAACGGATAGATAAGAACGGATAATATAATAATTGCGCTCAAAGCAGAAACATTTGTCGGAGTTATTGAAGGTAGCCCAAATGGCTGCCATTGAATAAGCAACCCACCAATTGGGCGGTCGCCTAAGAATTCTCAAATCTGAACTTGGTGATAACCCAGTTCTCGGAAATCCGCCCAATCTGGCAACTCTGCTACGGACGGGTGACAAAAGTTTTTAAGCGACGCTGAAATGTCGTAACGCCATCCGAGAAAACGATTGCTGTATAAGCTATACTGTCGTGATCCGTTGATGAAGACTTGTCAGCGATTGTGCATTAGGCAAATTAAATATTATAAACGAAGCAGGTTAGTTATATTTCTTGTTAGAATTTATAGTTTCCTTTCATTCTCCAATGCATTTAGTAATATGACACATTATAACATTGAAATTTTTCAGTTCAATCAATCGATCTTTTTTTTGCGACCTTCATAATTATTCACTTTCATTGTCAGATTCAGGAAATATATGCAATTTTATGACCCTAAATTTGATTTTTTTATTCAGAGAAATCTGGATTTTGCAATAAATAATTATTTCTAAATTCGCGTTTGAAAAGACTGATAAAAATATAAGATAAAAGTTGAGATTTACAAAAACATATTTTCTCCATTTATGCAGGAGGCTCCTGTTTTACTATTAATCTCAAAGACGAAGATTTGATTAACTTGTTAATGAATTAATTAAACGCTGGATTTAAAACTCAAAAACAGGGGTCTATCTGTTGGATTTAATTTGGAAAGTTTTAAATTTTCTATCCTCTTCTCCTTAAAATATTAATATCTCCGAAAATAAATGTCCTAATTACTTGAAAAAAAATTGTTTTATTGCTATCAGGATAGAATTTACAACGATTAGCTTTTACAAGGATAAAGGAAAGGAAGGTAACTTAGTAACGACAGTGTGAGATAGACGCGGCACGGTAGTTCAGTGGTTAGAATACCTGCCCGGAAAGTGGGAGACCTGGGTTCGAGTCCTAGTCGTGTCGCTATTTTTCACACTTGTTATTCCTTTGATTGGCTTTTAAATTACCAACCATTTAATCCAGCGTTTATAACCATACTGTGAAAGAAACTGATTATTGACTATTAAGCTGATTTGGAGGATTCTTCGCTGTTATTCAGTAAACGCTAAGGGAATTAATTTCAATATCATTTCTGTAAACTAAAAAAATTTCCCCTTGGTAAATATGGTAAAAGTAAAATCCTACCAAACTGAGATTTGCTTCCGAAATGATGCTATTTTCCGGATGACGGAAGTGAAATTCCAATCATCTTGACGGTCTGAAACAGGAGTAATGTAAGAATTCTCATACAAAATCTATAGGCCTCTTTCCGACGCACCGAAAACTCTGGAATATGTCGATCCTTTCTCGACCGAATACGGGACATCCTACTTCGCATGATGAAGTGTGTTTACTATTCCCATGCTGGTTGTGCTGAAATTCTTTCGAGCGCGAGATCACTTTCACTGACCTCCTCTGAAATATGTTAGCGATAGCTAATTTCAACAAATAGTTCGGACTTTACAAAAACGACGAATAACATCCTAAAAATAGGAAGGGTGAAATAAAAATGAAATTTTATACATCGAGCATTACAGTTTATGACACGAATTGACTTCATTTACGCTTTTGTAAATAAAAATATCTTTAAAATTATAAATCTACACAGCACCTAAAAAACTACATTATGCGGAAAATAACAAAGTATGCAAATGAAATAAATTAGAGATTGATAAAGGATAGTATTGGTCATCAACATAGCCCATCAGTATTTCGTGTGATACTCCTCAAAACAAGGAAATATGCTAAGTCACCCTATATCACACTCCTTACATTTTACATTGGTCTGGACACATTTCCTTTTATCGAAGCAGATAAGCCAATGTTGTCGAACTTCTTTCTGAAGCTAATGCTTGAATTCTACGTCTACACAAATACCCTGCAAGCCTCCTTTCAGCGTGTGGTAGGGGGTAAACACCAAGCGTTCGAGTTACCTCTTTAGCTTATTGTTGTCCCGTATTGTTCGCGGAAAGAATTAGTCCCTGAAACGACTTGTCTTCACACCTATTTCTCTTATCTTGTTCTGATCGTCGGATCGGTCGAAGTAATAGGGGGGTCGCATAATACCGATTACGTCTTCCGCAAACGTACTTTTTTTGAATTTATCAAGAAATCGCAGCCTGGCGTCTAATCTCCTTTCTTTCAAGGACTCCCAACCTGCGTCTGAGACCATTTGCGTAACGCTCGCTTTTCAATCGTAACACTTTTTAACAAATCGTATCGCCTTGCACTGTACTTTCTCAAGTTCGCGAGTAGAAGTTTCATCCGCTGGTTCTAATGTACTCGCCGCATGTTCCGGATGGTGCCTGACTAGGCGGAAATAACATCGCTCAATAACCCTTTCATCACATCTACCTAAAATGCGCTTTACAAAATAGAAACACACACACGATAACTAGTCTCGATAGAATTCACGGTATTTCAGACCATAACGTAATAATGGCAGAAAAGAAGGCATAAATGGTTACATTTTTCTTAAGCCACCGAGGCAAGTATACGTATTCTGGAAAGCGAAATTTTCGGAATTCAAGACTTGTATTAGCGGGTTCAGCGATGATTTCTGCCGGTTTGTGAGTGCGAACACTGTCGATGTTAGTTTCTCCGTATAATCAAAGAAGGTTTAGTTAAATACGTTCTGACTAAAAATGTGTGAGAGTGTAAGGAGCCGCGGGGCGATTAGAAAGAATTTTGGCCGTACGTTCGTGAAGCTCGTGGAGGCCAGTCTCCCGTACCTAGCCTAAAGAGAGAATAGAAAAGTACCATCAATGAATCGATAGAAAAAGTTAACCTACTCAATCAGCACAATCAGAAATGCTTTACTTTAAACAACGGTCAATTTAATGATTTTACTACGCGCATTAATTCGGAGATGAGACCCACTGATTTATCAGTTGATGGAATTAGAAAGTTAATTCTACAGATTGATAGGAAAAAGGCACCGGGGCCCGAAGGTATCCCTCCCTTGTATAAAAACTTCAGCTAATGAGCTTCTTCTCGTCTTTTATCAGAAATCATTGTATGAGGGTACTGTACCATTGCCGTGGAAAAAAGTTTGCCGTGGACCCCATAGCGGTCCATATGGAACATAGCAAGACCCGAGCGTCGGCTGTAGGTCCACGAAGTCGGCTCCAATGTCCCTGCAGAACTCCCACAGCCTCGCGTTCAGAGACTCTATTTTCCATCAAACGCGAGGGCCGCAGTCGATCCGCGGGACAACTCTGCAAATGGAGAGCTTCATGCCGATGCCAGACGACTCCCGAACCCGCGCGACTTCGGAGTTCAAGTCCTTAAAAGAACTCAAAATCTCGTCCGCCGAACGAGAACAGGCGTCGTTGACACCGACATGGGCCACGACCCGCAGGATAGAGCAACTCATGCCCGCGACCGCCGCCCGGACCGCACCCATGACTTGGGCCACTTGCCCTGAGACCCTGAGAGGACACACCAAGATGTGACCCTCATGCCACCACCCTCCCGTTCTGCCCTTCTCCGCAAAGGGGCCGATACCCGCTTGACGTTCGAGCTCCCTATCAGAATAATTCCCTTCCCCCCCTCCCCCCNTTAGTTAAGATATCTATAAAGATAAGAATGTATTTAAAAGGAATTATTAAATATGCTATGATCGATATACTGAAAAATATTACTTACCAAAACTTTCAAAGAAAGACGAAATAAAAAAAGAAACACTGAATTGCAAACGAATATTTCCTCGCCAAAGACGACACAATATGACTGTGAGGCGCTAAAAGAAAGAGCTTCCCCCATGTCGGCTCTTCCCTGCAGCTGCAAGAAATGCACTCCAGTTTATGACTTCTTAAGAAGCCAACTGCTAGCATGACTTCTTAAGAGGTCATCCGCACGGAATGGGTTAAGGATCATGAAAAATCACTTGCTGTGTTTGTTACTTAAACTGAGAAAGATTAATTTAATTATACCAACACACCATTTGCATGCTTTTTCAGATGAACATAGAAACATCCTAGGATGTCAATAAAGGGATAAGTTTATAGTAAACCACTTATTAGAATACTTCTTTGGGTTAGAGCTTAATAAGTGTTTAGGAAAACAGTGTTCAAACATACACATGGAAATGTCAAAGGAAACAGAAAAATTAAAGGTACCATCAAAATAGATTAATTCACGAAACTTTTCAATTTTTTATAATAAAGTTTTGAATTTGATAATACCATCATTATTTATGGATCTTCTCCATTTTAAGCTTATCTTAGTGATCAAGTTCAAATTAACAGGAGAATAAAGAGACATTTCTATATTGTAATGCATGTCAACATTTAAATTACAATATTCAATTTAAAAGTAAGAAATAAACTACTTTCTCCGGCTAATCACAATAATGCAAAAAGTCACCATTTGGTGATCTGTGAATAGAAGTGATTAACAGTCTTAACTTTTTTATCACAACAGCAACTATTTCAAAGTGTAGCTCAATACAATATTTAGAGAGGTTGACAGGTTTTTAGTCAAGATTTTCATTAACAAAGATACAGACCACCATTTTTTGCAGACTTACGGCAAAATATTTTGGTGGCAGAAAACCCGTTATGTTTACAAATATTAAATTCGTCAGTGTAGCCAGTGCTTAGATAAACAAAGGATGTCGTATTTTTTGGTCATGACAGCAGCCTGAAGTTCAAGTAGTTTATTGCGCAGACATTGAATATTCAAGCAGAGAATTTCAGTAACAGTGGGGACAGTTAGTCACCTACTTTTGTTTATTGAACCCGTTTGTAAATGAGTAGCCATTTTAGACACAGTAGTCTGAGGCAAATTATCATGACTGCTCACTAATACTTTAGGCATGGTTTCTAAAGCATTTCCAGAAGGAGAAGAAGAGAGAGTGGAACTAGCGAATGCTTTATCAGAGCCACTAGAAGCATTCACAGCAAACTTCATTAAAGGGAAGAATTTACCTATGATAATATTGCAGGGCCAGATAGCATTATTCAAGATTTCATCATGAAGAGATATGAGTATATTCACTTTAAATGATTTGCTATGCACATTAGAGAGAAGCTCGTCACAATAAAAATCACTTCTAGAAAATGTTTTTGAAAGAAAATTCACTAAAGCACTTGCAGAGGTTTCACTTGCGACACCTCCAACATAAATAGAAGTGCGAATTGGAACACCAGGGAAATCAAAACTTTCAGGAGATTCAGAGTTATCACCAACTATCACATTCATTCAATGTCATTTCTTGGCCGTAACTGTGAGAAAACCATCACTGCTTTCATTTTCGTTGCAGCGTGTACATTGTGGACTGGGGATAGATTTTTCAGCATTCAGCAGAGTCTTTTAGAGCCTTGAATTGAGAACTACTCAACTTGGAATACTTAATGTGATACTTAAGCATGATACGAAGGTATCACTGGAATTAAATGATAAACTGCAGGAGCCGCATGGCAGAGGAACAACACAGAACACCATCTTCAATGTTATGTGAATTAATTTGCAATGCCCAAAAAAATATATTTAACACATGGCTATGGGGAAGAAATCTGTGGTTTGTACCACCCTGTGAGAGCCAACGTATAATAAGGCATATATAGCAATAAAATGTATGTGTTCTAATTTCAACCCTTCTAAAGGGTTGAAAATTTTGCTAAGAAAGGCAGTTAGAATACCAGTGCTAAAGCAACAGTTATTGATGACAAGAAATTTACGATTTTTTTTATGGGACGATACCATCATTATTACTAATTCCAATACAATTCCCAATAGTAATCTAATCTTCCAAATCCAATGCAATTCACAATTCCTCCTCAGTTAAAATTCATTACTTATAGTTGCTGTTGTTTCATAAAACAAATACTCAATGAACAAAGTATATTTATTAATGAAACATTTAGTATAATTATTAATACAAGAGGTTATAAAATAGATTTGGTTACCTCATATACTGAAACTAGTAAACACCCCTGTCATGCATGATGGAACTTAATTTATTTTTAAATACATTATATAGTTCTAGTCCTAAGTATCAGTATGTGATAATGTAATATATTTGTGACCAGTAAATGGCTTGACTGATATTGGATGAATTTCAAATAATGTGCTCATAATTAGTTGTATTAAGAAATAATTTGTCAATTAGAACGATGAAATCAACATTCATAAAAATGTTGTTATTTACAATGTTTAGTCATAAAATTAGTAAGAAAGAATACCATCATATTCTGTTGATTTTCCTTTAAAATTTTGACTGTATACTTATAGGATACCAAATTGATCTCAGCATCAAATTTCAGGTTCAGTAAACATGTTGGAACTTGATTTAAATAAAATTTTAAGATCATTATAACTGAATACGCTTCCTAATCATACCCTAGCTCTTTTATAAATTCTAAAAAAAATAATTTTAAAATGCTTGAGCAGTGCCAGTTCTGATTATTTTATGACTTTCCTGAATCCAATGACATCCCACTTTATCTTCTCTACTTTATTCAGTAGTTCAAGGAGTCGATCTTTACTCATTCTTTTTTTTATGCTGGACCTCTGTAATGCCTCAACTTCTCATACATCTAAATGGGTGGTGCTTTTACATCTGGATAAATATCCCTAACAAAAGCTCATCATGATAAATTGTAATTACAGTTGAGAGATAAAGGACAACAATTCACCAGGCTGTCGTTCTGCTGGTCACTCATTTGGCCAGAGATATTGTTGAAGCCTTCTTAGCATGGTTGAACCATGGCTATAACCATGGAATATATGTAGTTAATTAGAGGCAAAAAAGAAGATTTCTTCAATGAACCAATCCTAGATTTTGCAATAAGAATCGTTTGAAAGGATCTCCTAGATCAGGGTCTTCGGGACCTGGATTTAAAATTAGATTTTTCTGTTTAATCTTCTTAGGTAAAATTTTATTTCCAAGTTGTACTTTCATCTCATGACAAGATGTAGATATTTTTGTCTACAGTCAACCCACCATTATATTCCATAATGATGAGTTAGATTTCCTAGAAAAAATTAAAAGATTTTCTCAAACACATTTTTCTGCAATGGATGAGAAAGAAAACATGCATAGTTAAATAATGGACGCAGTTTCAATGAAAACTAGTATTTTTTAATCCATAAAACACTGCACTGCAACACAGGTTAATTTGATGTTTATTAGTTATCTTGAGATTCCCATTTAAGAAGACAAGTAAAGAAGAACCTAACTGTGTTTATTTTGACTTTCTTGTTTGCAGTGTCTGATTCCGTGATAAGTAAATGAATGCAAAACAGAATAATATTCATTCCAGGGTCAGAACCTATTCTATCTCTGAGATAAGAGTGAGATCATCCCCATAAATCACTCTGATCTCAGGGAAGATCTCTACCTGAAAAGTCACTTTACTGTTTCTTCTTTAATGGGAATCTCAAGGTATAAACATCAAATTAACCAGTTTTGCAGTGCAGTAGTTCGTGGACTTCATTATAATAGATTTTATGTAAATTCTATAATTTTTAATTTATGCGCATTGCGATGATAATTTTACTCGAAAGTAATGCGAGCCATCAACAATTTACTTTTCCGTATGCTGACTATTTACTCTGTCAGCATACGGAATATGTATTATTAATTGTTACCGATGGTTTTTAACCAATGTAAGCTGGGGAACGAAGTCATAAAACATTGGTTTTTCAAAGTCTTTAAAATAATTTTACCTGCAAATCAGGAAATGTATGGTTTTGGTATTTAATTTAAGGGGCGACAAATTATGTTTGCACCCGGGCGGCAGATATGCAGGGCGCGGTTCTGCGCTGAGAGTATAGGGTGAGAGCACCATTACTGTGGCATTACTCAGTTCGTTAAGCGGAGCCGTTGTGCCGACATCGACGAAATTGAAGTTTACCTTGATTGACTAGTTTTAACTCTGTTCTATTTTACAGATGGTGTTAATTGCCGATTTTAATTCCTTGTGAAGTGGCTCGAAATATGTCATATTATCAATTTAGGATCCCTTGCGACCGATAATATGCGATGAACTTATCGCATTCGATATAGTCACATCCAACGGATTGTGATATAATTATATATAACGCACGTGAACATCCTCAAGAATGTGGCTGCTGGATAACAGTATTCTGGAGAGCTGTAGTATTTTATGGTTTTAATTTTTTATTTTCCTATAGTTTACAGTCATTTTATTGTTTGCTGTTCGTAAATATTTGGCAGTTGTCATCGAGATATTAGCTATTGTATATTCCGAATGTCTTGAAGAAAAGAATTGCCGAAATTGACGCCGAATAAAACCTTAACAGTTGTTGAGTCGTTTTATTCACTCAAATAGAAAAACAATTTTACATGTTCTGAAGATGAGATTCATTTGGTGAGAGAAATTAGAGCAGGAAGAATCAGAATAATTTTTTTAATACGTTGCCGAGAAGATTCCTGAGTAAGAGATATCCAAGTGCCTCTTGACGAAGAATGTATGAAATAGCGATCGAAAATCCTAAAACTTCAATGGTGATTTGCAACAAGACGATAAGACAATACCGCTCTCGTTTTTTAAACCGTCCTTTGTCCACCAGTGACACTTAACATTACATTTCATGATTAATGCAACGATTATAGCAAGAATCTCAATTGCGAGGGTCCATAGCAGACGCGCTTCACTTCAACAACAGGAGTACTGATGAGAAATGCCAAAAGTATTAATGATCTAGAATGTTGCATGTGATATCAGTACCATTAACGAAAGTATTACGTAGGATCCGCTTTAGTCAACCGACTCAGAAGATGAGATTATTTGAAGAATCGCGCTATCGCGTTTGGTCAATCTTGCGCATATGAGGCAAAAGGATAGGGGGTAGGGCTTCGCGAAGCTGTGACGTGACCAATTTCGTAGTGGTATGAGCAGCACATGGCAACCGTTTACGAAGTCCACCACGAAGTTCCACCATATAGTTCCACGAAGATTTCCACCAGAACAATCAAGTCAAATTCAAGCTTAAGCAGAAGGTCGCTAGAACCATCTGATTGGTATCAAGGTTAGAGCACTAAAATCGAAAGACTGGTGGAAGATTAGCTCTCCGTTTCCTCACGATCCAGAGTATTCACCGTGCTCATCGCAGCCGCAAGTTGTGACGTCCATATTACACGGAGTTGTCGATAACCTGGTAAGATCAATCGGGAAATGCAAGAGGACGGCACTTTTTGTCAAGAGAGAGAGAGAGCGAAGTGTATTCGGATTTTGAGAAGACATACCTTGAATTACCTCAGTTTTCCAGTTGTTTCGCGGTGAATTTTGCAGATTCTCGTATCCGCGACGTCGGCGTTCCTTCTCATGCCACACCCATTCTTCTTCCTTCTATCTCCGTAATTCTCGAACTCATTTATCTCGCAATCTTCTTTAATCGTATGTTTTTACCGGTTTTTAGGTTCATCCTAACCATTCGTGCAGAATCATTCGTGTTTCTGTTACCGGTACCATTTTATTTCCTTACGTTTCGATGTATACGGGGATCCCATTTCTAATACTGCGAGGAAAATCAGAGAAATAGATGCTAGAACAAGTCGCTTCAAAACTTCATTTTTTCCGCGAACGATACGCGAAAGCAATCGATTAGTTAAGTAGATGGTGCTTGCACCCCCTGCCACACGCCGAAAGGCGGCTTGCAGGGTACTTATGTAGATGAATGTATCGGGCGAAACAACGAAGTCTTATAAACCTTTTTGTTCTTCCATTTTAATGATCATTGTTGAATACGTTCATACTTGAAGTAACAACATGGGGAGCTGTATGAACCTGTATGTTTCCTAATGGTAAGTTTCGAGGATGTTTTTTTTTCTTAAATCTACGTCACCTTCTGTACTAGTATTAGCCGGAGAAATCATAAGATTGATAAGACATATTCATAATTCACTCTAAAGTTAAGTTAGCAACTATGTTTTTCTTCGATCGAATCTCAGGATAGAGCTACTGGGTTAAACTTCAATATAAATTTTAACCCTCCTCCCCTCCCCTCAAATCTGGTGTTGTTTTAGGCAACCGCTGCTACAGCACTTGTAGAAGACAGTGTTGCCAGATCTAAATCCGAAAATGCCACCAATAGCCTACCTGAGGTAGTCCAAATCCGCCCATTGCTCACTTTCAAACGACACGTGAGACATTCGTATATTAATATTGCTGAAAAAGCCTCTACAAGTAAGGAAAATTCGCACAAATGGGCCTCCAGCGGGAATAGAACCTGAAACCGCTTCCACGAAATTCGAACGCGCGGTCCACTTGGGTATCCGAAAGCGGGAAATTCATACAAAGTACCAAAGTAAACATCTAAAGGTCTTTATTAATTCCGATGCGATAGGAACATAAATAATTAAGTTATTTTGGAATATTATTTTCCAATATAAACCATGAGTCATTAGGATATAAAGACTTCATATTTAACTGAAATATATTCTTAAATAAATACAAAGAATAAATGAACGACATATTTCTTATAGAACTCTTCAATATATTTCATGGATCAGTTCTATAAAATTTTATATTTTTCCCCCTGCCACACGCCGAAAGGTGGCTTGCAGGGTACTTATGTAAATGTAGATGAAGGTATGACAGCAATATCATATTCTTGGTGGAACTTCTCCTACAAATTTTTTTGTGGAATTCAGTAAATGCTTTCTTTGTATGTGCTCATATATAGAAGCGTTTGTTGAAATTAAAAAGTCTCATATTTTAGAGAGAGATAAATCTAAAACATAAATAACAGACTGAACTGAGTAACAGATGGAAGAACTGATAAAGGAATCTGATTTAAGAAAGATTGAGATTGGTAAATGAAATAAAGTACAGTATATTTCTACAAGCATGAGGATCAGCTATCTAAGAATACAATATTGTTCAAACATGGGCAGGAAATTATCAGGATAAGTAGGCTCGGCTGGAGCAGGTGTAAATGAAGTATTTCAAAAATTGGTTTGGGATGAGAGGATAATATTTCAGGAATTAGCAAGTTTGAGAATGTGACTTGGATAAAACATAGGTACATGTTTCAATAAAATTCCAAGCATTGCATTGTTTGGAGTACAAGGGAAAACATAAATGAGGATGTTAAAAGAAGATTCAGGTATGTAAGTAAACTTAACGTCTTTAAAATCAATATAAAATTAAGAAAATTTAGTCTACGAGTACTAGAATTTATGAAATGAAAACACAAATTAATGCTGCTTTATTCTACTTGTTGGTGGGTATTATTACCCACCAAAATAATTTCATTAGAAATATGTAATTAATAAATAATCTTCCTCACGCAATTTCTCAGTACTAATTAAACATCATTTAAAAGTTTTTTGATTAAAAATAGTAATATTAATTAAATTCATAATTTGACTTTATAACGGCATGGATTGCCTAAGGGAGCAAAGTGGCTAGGCATGAACGT
>KZ308520.1:1094038-1117448 GCA_000376725.2 Ladona fulva
TTCCATCGGTCCCTTGGTCTTCTTCTTGGTCTCTTCACGTCTCTTGGTATCCAGTTCAGCACTGCTGATGTCCATTGGTTGTCGTTTCTCCTTGCAACATGGCCTGCTCACATCCATTTCAGTGATCTTACCTTATCTTTGATGTAGATCTTACCTTATCTATGATGTCACTCCTGTCATTATCCCCACCCAGGTGTTGCGTTTCCTGTCTCTTCTTGTGATTCCAAGCATACACTGTTCTATACTTCTTTTGTCTGAAATCGCTGGGTTATTGCTGTGTTTAACACCCAAGTTTCACTTCCGTATTTCAAAACTGGTAGAATGCATTGGTTGAAAACCTTTCTCTTCATGACCATTGGCATTTTCGACTTCAGAATATGGGCGTTTCTTCCGAAGGCACTCCAGCCTAGTTTCATTCTTCGATTTACCTCATTAACTCTTCATGAATCCTATTTTTCTCCGCTTTTGTAATCAGTTGACCTGTAGAGCATGCATACACGCATGTATATACTTACAAATATATCCTTGCTCACTCTCTCGAACTACCATATGGTAGTTCGAGAGAGTTTGAGAATCCCATATGGGATTCCCGGTGGTAGTCTACATGCCAAAAATTATAGCTGTTGAAGCACTTTAAAAAATACTACTCGACCAATCTTTAATAAACTCATTTTACTGTCTTTGTCATTTTTCTTTTTCCGTTTCAAAGAACTCATGTTAAGGCTTAGTTAAGAAGTTAAGCAATATTTAAAACAAAATAAGAATGATTGGTCATAGAAGAAAAGATTTTACAATGATAGTGTTGGTTTCTGAAAATATTGTCAAATTATATTTTTCTGCTATACAAAAAGCCTCACACTCATTCCAGCTTCTTTTTACAGGTAATGTTGCATTTGTACCTAACGTGAAAGATAGTTCGTTTTTAAACAGTGCGTTAAGTAAAGTTATGAAGGAAGAAGCAAAAAAATGGACAGTTCACGAAAAAATATACTTGAACTCCTAATATCTGTGATTGGGATCACAGCCAGGAAAAATTTTGGAACCGATCCGGAGATTATCATGCAGCAACCTATATTGATGATGGCGCCTCATCAATTGTATTATTTTAAGAAAAAAGAAAACTTTCCTTATGAAAAATTATAAACGAATACAAAAATCATTCGCTTGCATCTAAATGTTAAATCAGTTAATAATTCAATCATAGTCTCTCAATGTATCTTAATCAGAATAATTTTAATTTCTAGAAGTAGTTTCAATCTCTGCTGAATGATTAGAAGAATGTTTTGATTCTATTTGTTAATTTCTGTGCCTAATTATGAACATTATCTGTGCTATTATCTTGTTGCTGAAAATAAATGAAGAACCTATCAATTCTTATTAGCATGCTTTCGAATCAAATCAAAATAGAAATTAATTTTTGACTATATTTGCATTTTATTTTAATATACCTACTAGTGAACGCCAGACTGTGTCAATTGTCGGTCTTCAATAATGTAATTATGAACAGGGGATGGTTTGATGGATGAAGGGTAAATTTGGTATCCAGTTGCCCATAATTAAATGTATGGAAGACTATATAATTAATTGTCATTATAAAGTCAACATTCATAAATCTTTTGTATATTTTATATGTAAGCCATGAAATTTGTAAGAAAAAATTCTATCATCTCGTAACCGTTAATTCTCATTTCAAAATCCAAGCATATTCTTGTACTACAATAAAAATTTAGTTCGGCATAGATAATCGGTTTTTGCAAACGCCCCGGTCTAGCAGGATGGAATAATGATAACTGGATACGCAACCTTGTCATACCCTATTTTTTAAATAGAAATTAATCAGGATAGAATTCCGAAAAACTACAAACTTGATTTCGTCGAACGCTATGCAGATCGTGGGATTTACATAAGTTAACAGCTTCAATATCTCTTTTGCGTTCACACTTTCGTTTGTCTCCCAATAATTTTCTCTTTTTCTCACCATAATATTTCTTCGTCATATTGATCGCGAAAAATCAATATATAAATGTACTTTGGTAAATCGGTTTGATTAAGAAAGACTCCCACATGGCCATATGTTAGACTCCGCTATTTGTACATCGTACTTTAATTTTAAAATATATCTGTTATAATAAAGACCTGGTCCACCTAAGCCAGAAAGTGTCCGTCGTAAGACCATAATAACTCACAAGGAACACGTCAGGTTTGTGTAACACGAAGCATACTTTATGGAAAAATTTAAGTATTTGGGCCTTCTGGGATCGAAGCTATGATCGATGTCTCACTTTTCTTCGGGGTTTCCCGTTGGTACTGATACCACATAAAAGGGCCATATCAAAGACACTTGTAGTTACGGCTGAGACTCCATAACCTACGTGTAGCAGTACAATATATACTGGAGTACCTACCTAACGTATATTTTAATAAATGTTGACGAGAAAGGTAAAGAATGTCTGGGAGGTAAGATGAAATTAAACAGCAGAAAAATTAAATTTTGTGAAAAAAACGGGATAAACATTTCTTAGGTGGAAAATTTATAATCGTGTTTGGCAAACGCCCACGTCAAGCGGGATGGAGTTATGATAAATGGATTCGCAACCTAGTCATAATTTTGCTGTAGACAATAATTAATGCAGAGTTTAAGCTAAGAATATTGGCGGATTTCCGAAAAATTACAAACTCAATTTAATCGAGCGCTACGCAGATCGTGGGATTTCCATAAGTTCACAGATTGAATATCTCTCTTGCGTTAAAATTTTCGTTCGTCCCCCAATAATCTTCCCTCATTCTCACCATAATATTTCTTCGTCGTCTTGATCGCTATAAATCAATTTATAAATGACATTTGTTAAATCGGGTTGATTAAGAAATTTCCCACGTGGCCGTTGTTAGTCCCTACGATTTGTACATCGTACTTAGCATTTACTAGAATCTCAGAAAATTGCCCCCTCTACATAAAGTCTGTCGCTAGTTCTTACCATTAATTCTATATGGACGTAAAATCCCCGTGTATTTATAAGAGATAATGTATGAGCTCGAATTCGGCGATCATCTTGTTTGTCTAGGGAATAGGATTTTTTTAGCAAAATTTTACAAAATTTCCGTGTATTTTATGAAAATTCTCGCAATTTCGAATTCATATCAATATTTATCGACTAAAATAATAATTAATAATCACTTGCAAACGAACTTAAGGTGCATTTCTTATGGAAATGTATTATGTATGTACTCCTTGGTTAAAACCCGAGCCTTCTGAGGGATGTGAATGGTTTTCGTGGGCGTTTCAACCTCGTAGAAACATAATGCAGTTTGTTTCTCATCTCTACATCAAGCCTTTTCTTAGATAGTAAAGACGGACAGACGGGCAGCCATTTTGCTTTTTATGTATACTAGCTGATCCCGCGCAAATATTTGCGTGGATGGAGGATATTATATCCAATTATATCCGCAAAAACTAAACGCAGATGAAAATTTTATAAAAAAAAATTTAATAAAAATAAGTTTTTAAGAAAAGTATCTTCACGCAATAAATAATTTTAATGTGTTTGTTTAGAATTATCAAACATAATAAACGACTCATTTAATCACATCTTTTTTCAAAGCAGTCAATTATCTTCAATTTCATGTCTATATCAATATTTTTAATCTCATCAGGATATTTGTTAACTACAAAAACAGTGAGTTTCAAGATTGTCAATGAGTTAGTTGATAAACAGACAGTCAATTTGCTTAAGCAATACAAAATGTAAATACTGTAATTAAAAATCTTGAGCTAAAAGATGAGCGCGGGCGATATTTGCGCAGGAATATATGAAAATCCGGATAAATTTGGATGTACATACTAGCTGATCCCCCGCAAATATCGCTATATGAATACTTTTTTATCTCATCACGGTATTTTTTAATTTCAAAGACTGCGAGTTTCAAGATTGTCAATGAGTCAGTTGAGCTAAACAAATGATTAATTCGCTTAAGCGACACAAAAATGTAATCACTGTTTTAAAAAATCTTGAGCTAAAAGATGACCCCGGGTGATATTTGCGTACATAATATTTGAAAAGCCACATACATTTAGGTTAACCTTAGTTTAGCACGCTAAAATTCATGTTTACCAATATAATTTTCGAAAACGTTTTAATAAAATAGAATGCTGTGGAGGCAACAGTTTCGTTGAAACAGAATGACTGAAGAGAGAGAGAGAAATAACGTTTGGTTGCTACAGACGCTTAAAGATATTAAATAGAAAACAACGTCATTCCCTCACCCCTTCTTTCTAGAGCTTGTTTATTCATCCGAGGCAACAGTGACGGTTGCCGTAGCGAGTGCAGAAAAATCGGGAAAATTTCCATTAAATTTCGAAATGAAAGTTAAATTATTTCAAAATTGAACCTTAAAACGTTTAAACACGGCAAGAATAAGATTGGTGGCACATTTAAGCTTCGAATGAACAAAGTTTGATAAAAATCCGTTCAAATTTAGGTATTTTAATTAATGAAGAAAGAAAGCCTTGCACCCTCGAAAATGAAAAATCGCATGCAATCTTACGGACACACATTTTTAGCTCTGGGGTGCGACTCCGGTTGAAATCAAGCATACCGGGGTTTCCAGTAATTAGCAATCCAACGCAGTTTACCCCGTGTCTCTAAATCTAACCGTTTCTGAGATACGGAGGGGGACGGACGGACGGACACTTGGGAAATAATATATAATATGATATAATTGTTTTTATTCAAGCAAAAAATCTTTTCCCAAATGATTATTTTATCGTGGTTATTCTTAGCAATCGGTACAACATATTAGGCATTAAATCGTATATTTTCTCTGAAAAATCACTATTCTTATATTAAAAGTCCATCCACTTATTATAGTTATATTATTATCATTATTATTAAAATGTCTTTTTTCTCGCTACAAAGTAACCGTATCATTGGAACGGACTAATGTCAATTTCCATACATTAACAAAGATAATTATTCTACATTTAAAAATGTTCTGATTATTAATATTATATTTATATTAGAAAATGGTGATTTGTATGTTATTTTATTGTGGTTTTGATATTAATATTCAAATTTTATTATCAAGAACTCTCTAAATAAGGAATGTCGCTTTGGCTTTGGGCAGTTTTCAGAATGTTGAAACTACGCGGGATGTAAATAAATGTAAGTAAAATTGACGTCTATAAATTGAAACTACTTTTAAATTTTTTCAATGGATAAAAACAATTTAATTACCGGACATTGAAATGTATGTGACTTAATATTGTTTAAAATAAATTATGGTATTATTATCTATGATTTTGTTGTCAGGAAGAGTAAATTAAGTACTTCGTACATCAGGGATGTCCAATCAAAATTTGGAGTATTAACACATATATTAACCAGCCATTTGACACTTGGTTATTATTAAATCATTTAAAAAACACCGAAGGAGATTTTATGTAATTTAAAGTGTTTAATTATTTGAGTAATATTTTGAAGCAATTTTAATTTCAAAGCGTCACATTTACTTACGCTAATTGAATTCAGCTATTAATTCTTCAATGTTGAATCAATGATTATAGAAATTTCATATAATTACTTCATATTTTCTTCAGAAATTTAGACAAAATTAATTCGGAAGGATGTTTCAAATCGATAAGAATAACTTAATCTCACTTTTACTGATATTTCGCACAGACATATTACATTTGCATTCAAAACCCATTAAATGACAGGAAATATATTTATAAGATAAAATATCTATACAATCAAACTCGTTCTCGGGAGGATGGTATAAGGGGCAAACCAGAGCCTCACTCTCATTTTGTCTTAGAACGGAGCACCATACCATTTCCCTAGTGCAATTTCCTGTGAAATCTTCGTGATAACTCCTGAAATAATTTTGGCAGCTATGAAAAACACGCCGCCTATTTTGCTAGGTCTATGTTCTTGTTGTATAACCTACACTGGATGGAAGATAAAGCTTGGTGCAACGTCTTCGCATAGCTAACAGTCGATTTTTATTATTCTATTTGCGCAAGTGCGTCCCGCAAGATTGAGAAAATCCGCCTGCATATTTCTTAACCTTCTGGAATTTTCGGCAATATTTTTAAAATTTTTCATTCCCCTCTTCAAGTCCGAGCTTCTTATCATCTTGAAGTTACTTTTTTAGGAGCTGATTCATCTCTTACGCTTCCATTAATATCAAAAATTTCTGTAGGAGGCTCGTACAACTCAATATGACGATTAATGTGAGCGTTTATAATATTTCGTCATCTGAGCACTTTTCCACTTGATTTTTATATCGCTATGATCTTTTGATCAAACACTAACCTATAAAAAATTCCCACATCTCTAAATACTTTACGCGCTACCTTTTTCGCAGCCTCGACGGTGTAATGGAGACCTGAAGGACCTAGGCGTACCCAGCACGAGTCTAGAACAAGGCGCAGGTCGACAAAGCTCACTCCTCTATCCCGATAGAAAGCACACAACCGACGGTGTAGACCTTCCACCCTTCTCCAAGCCGTACAACTGCGGCCAATTCGGGGAACGATGCTGCTCTTGGAGAGCTCAACATTGACCCCAGACTACTCCTGGCCCCGAGCTACCTCAGAAACCAGGTCCTCAAAAGAGTCCAAGATCGATTCGGAGCCACGCCTCGAGGCATCGTTAGTGCCGAACTAAGCCACCACGTGGAGCAACCCGTCTCCCTTACCACCGTCCTCAACTTCTTCGTCACTTGGGTTTCTGTGCCTCCAGGCGTTCAATTGAAGAATACCCGCTCATCAACTCCCTCCCGGCGGGATCCTCACCGCAACAGCTCCAGTGTCTGACGGATGTTGGAGCTCCATCTCACTATATACCAATCTCCTCCCCCCACGACTAACCTTCGGTCCAGCCTTCACAATGGCAACGAGCGAGTGCGGCAGCCGAATATACGAGGAGTAATCCTTCGTCAACACCCAATACCAGTTGCTAACAGTGAGCGAGTCAGCCGAAGCGTACCCAGAAGACTGCTTACGCGGCACAACACCGCGTGCACCACGGGTGAAGGCAGCTATCCACTCATCCGCCTTCGAAGCAAGAGAAACCGCGATCCGTAGGGATTCCTCGACAGTGAAGCAGATAGGTACGCCTACGTTTGTACCCGGGTATGACCGGGGCACCTCCAAGACACGATATGTTTTAGGATTCATAAAATGATATCCGCCACAGGTCGATGCCAAACTGTACCTTTCCAGCAGAGAGCGAAGGTCCGCGACCTTTGCCTCAGGTGAGGTCTTTCATCTCTAATGACTTCATGACTTAAATAATAATGAGATCATCGATAAACAGAGAAAACAAATATGCACCAAGGACACTCCCTTAAACAACGCCGGAAAGTACATGAACCCATGCAGAGGAATGATTATTCAAAACTATCCTCTAAATTCTATTAAAAAGGAAACTGCCAAGTACAGAAAGAAAATTACCATGAATGCCATATCTATTTTGTAGCTTGTATAAGAGGAGAGAGTGGTCAAGGGAATCGAACGCTTTGGCGAAGTCAACATAACAAACATCTAATTGCGAATTACTTTGGAAAGTTTCAACTGCATGGTACTGAAGGGAGGAAAGATCGGTGAGGCACAAGCATCCTGGAAGAAAACCATGTTGCACTTGAGAGACGTAAGGGGAGGTGAAGTCCGAAATTCTTTTTAAAATTATCCTTTCACAAACCATTGCTAGAATGGGTAGAACAGAGATGGGTCGATAGGACTTCACTGAGCTTCTATCACTGGATTTAAATAGAGGAATTATGTTTGCTGCCTCCCAGTCTGTCTTCTTCCAGTTGGGAATGGCTCTAGGTGGAGTGTGGATATCGCGCCTTCCAGGAACAGGCCACATGTAGATGACAGATGGTCGGAACAAAAGATATTTCGGCCAAGGGTAATTCCTTCATATAGAAAGAGGAACCAACGTAGCCCAGTGTGGCCAACTGACGCGAGGCTTCTAAATTAAATAATAATAGTAAATTAAAAATAGTCATCAAAAGATTCATTGAAAACACCAATATTGGAGGACGACCATTGGATTTTTAATTAAAGTCACCCAGTAGTAACACTTCTCCCAAGGATCTAACATGAAAACATGAAAAGCTTTTTAGTATGGGCAGAGGAAGAATCACTATTAACAATATTATCACATAATTCAGTCCATAACAGTTCACAGTTCGTTTCAAGATCCTGCCGGCTTTTTGTAGGAACATCCATGTCAATGGCAAAGAGAACACCACCACCTCGACGACCAACACGGTCGCGTCTAAAATTTTGATAAAAACATAACAAGGACAGCTCACAATCACTCATGGAATCGGTGAACAATGTTTTGGTGAATGCTTACACATTAAAGTTGGACAGTTCGTGGAAATGAGTCTGCACTATATCAAGCTTATTCTTCAAACTGCGAATATTTTGAAGATAAAAGCTAATGGAACGATCATTCAGAGGACCAGGGTTCACTTCCACATCACCGGCGTGCAAAAGTAAGAGGAGCAGCAGCGACGGCGACGAGGAACCAACGTTCGAAAAGGAAGAGGTATTACTACGGAAAGAATCCGGTGTCGAGCCGATGGCCGAGAGGCGTGAGAAAAGGAAGTTTCTCGTACTATACAGAGAAAGTTCACAGTACACTCAGATTTTCTCTTTTGCTGATAATTCCGAATCAGAAAAAGCACATACCTTTGCTAGTAACACGCCAAACCCAAGCAATAATACTGTTAAAACATAAAAACTCCACAGCATGTCCGTATCCTGGCGGACATATTGGATCATCAAATAGAATAATAAAAGAGCAGAATACTGAATATTATGCCAAATGACTAATGACGCGTTTCTGGCAGCATATTCAAAGTTGCTATGAAGCCACCTCCAGAAAAATCTGCTATCGTATACATTCATTGAAATATTTTACTTTAACATTAAGCTATAAGTTATTCCATGCATACTGAAGTAAGTCTTCACGGGTTTTCCACCAGGTCAAGTAAGTAGTAGCCGACGTTTCGATAGCTAACTCTGCCATCGTCTTCANAAAGTCATATGTGAACGGTTAATTCACACTCTGTAACCTCTCCTAAGATAAGCCATATGAGGGTCAAGAGCAATTACTATGTAGAGAGAGTGTCTATCTATGTTTACAAATGTACCTTCTGCAAATAAAAAACATTAGTTTATTTACGAAGTGTGGGTTTTATTTATGTAAGCTACGAAAATGCAAACATAAGTATCATTATTCATTGGGTAACATGAATTTCAGAGAAGAGCGCCCTCACATTTTCCAAAGCGTTGTAATCTTGGTGGAATCCAGACGGGTTTCTGACAGCAAATTCAATGTTGCTATGAAGCCACCTCCGGAATAGTCTGTTATCGTACACATTATTTATCGAATGATTTTACTTTAAGGAATAAAAAGTGTGAAAAATAGCGACAAGTATTGAAAACTCATATATGAACGGTTAATTCGCACTCTGTAACCTCTCCGGAGATAAACCATATGAGGGTCAAGAGCTATTACTATACGGAGAGAGTTTCTTTTCCTTATTGTTCACTATTGTACCTTCTGGGAATTAAGATCAATTTTATTTTACTTATGAATTGTTGATTCATTCTCTCCGGGCAACGAAAATGCAAACAGAAATATCAATATACATTGGGTAACATGAATTTCGGAAGAGAGCGCATTCACATTTTCCAAAGCTGTGTAATCTTGGTGGAAACAATCATCATTATTGGCATCAGATTGAAACCATTGTATTTAAGGATGATCACTTTCTTTGCAAAACTACCTCTAGCTTGCGGAACATGTGACCATGGACGCCCCTAGGAACCCCAGAAATATTTATATTTAAGCCAGAATTCATGGAATCAGAAAAGAACTGCCAGATGGTAATTTTTGGATAAACTGATATATGAAGATATTGAATTTTATGGTGTAATTTTTAGCATTCTCAGGTTAATAAAATTTATCTTACGGATGAAAAGTTTCCTTGAATATCAGCCATAGCCATTCCTTTTTAATGTACCTCAAACAAAATTTCGGACTAAGATGTAGAGCACAGTCAGCAGCGCGCTACGGCCGAAAATCTGACTATGTGGGTGGTTCATAAAATTTGAGCATGGCTCGTACCAATAACGTCTTGATAAAATAGGATTCGTAGTAGAATCGTTACACATAATTTCTAGGCAGACAAACTTTCCTTACAAAAAATTTAATTTTCCTGGGTGTGCAATTATATACAACGTTCCACACAGTGATTTTCAATTTTGAAATTGATTAAGTAATGTACATGAGCGAGTGAAGCAGATAAGATTTAACTTAAAGATTTTGAACGCAAAAAAGAACACGTGCATAGGAAAAGATACAGAGCGTCATACTTTAGGAAACGTTACAGGTATGATTCATATCAGGAAATGGAAGATGGAAATGAAGAATGCATTAGATATCTGGAGGTAAGAGGTATACATCTTTTGCATGCTTGAAAATACAGACAATCCAAGTATCGCTCAATAGATGTTTTAGCGAAGGAGTAATTGTGATTCTTCTGTTACAACTGGAAGACTATTCATGGGAAGAGGATTAAAATTCACAGTTTATGGCACAAGAAAGTAATATTCAGGTAAGGGGCCGGTTAAATTACTGTATGGAAAGTAACTGAAAAGATCTTCATCCATCTCACGATATTCATGCTCGAAGATGAGTTGATACTTCATTTGACGGGATTAAAGACTAAGGTATTACATGTCCTCTTCATCCTTACAGACGTTGCTACCATAAACACCTATAGGGAAAATTTTTCCCTTAGAGAGATCATTTAAACAAGAAAAGTATTGTCCTTCAGCTTACGAAATTAACTTCTCGTACTTATGCGCATTCTTTGAAAAATTAAAAAGAGACAGGTAAAATCGAATTTTCATCTTAGATCGCTATTTATTAAATGTTGATTTTCCATACCAGAGATGTTTGCCTTTTCTTTACAAAACTGACAGATGAAACCCTAATAGCTATTGTATTCTCTCCATTGATTTGGACGACGGTATTTTAAAAAGCTAACCTTTGACTCCTAGCGAAATTTCCTGTAATGGCTCACCTAGACCTTAAGGGATACCAGAAAACTGTGGCTCACTGCTCACTATACAATACGATCTACAATACGAAAAATCTAAAATCAAAACTAGACCATGCTAGTGGGGAGTTTTGAGGAAAAAATTTGAATTGATCGAGTATTAACAGAAACTATTTTATCGGTGAAAAATAATTTACTTTTACTACTCCTCTTCTTAAATTTGTCCCTTCGAAGCGTATATATTTTCTATGCTTATCAATTTTATGAACTCATAAAGGAGACACCCAAAGGCGTGCGACAACAGGACGTTTTTTTCGGAGTGGGTCAACTTGGTCTTTGGTCCTGTCATTTAGAGATACCTCGTGGTCAATGACTTACCCCTGCAAACCCTTCTCGTCCTAGACAATGCTACTTGCCACCCACTATATGATGTATGTGCTGATATGGCTAGGAATTGTAATCAATGCATATATGTTTGTAATTGTAATCGTATGTGAAATTGTACGACGAACTGCCTTCGGGAGGTTTTGTAGGGGTTTTCGTCCGGACTAGGGTGAATACTAGGCAGAATACTTACTTCCCCCGCATAAGTTGACTCTATGTTTCATAACTGTATTAGTATTTTCTTAACTGTATTAGTATTTTCATAACTGTATTAGTATTGCATATAACGTGTTATTTTGAGGTGTATATTGTAGTTATTTTGGGGTATATATTGTGTCCTATGTAGTATGTATGTATTTGCGGTATATATTAAAATGTAGGAACGACATTAATTATGTATACGGTTGCAACCGCGGAATAGGTTCCACACCCCAGCCTTTAATTGATAATAATAATAATAATAATATCTAAACCTTGAGGATGACATCCTCGAGAAGTTCAGGAGTGTCTATCTATGTTTACAAATGTACCTTCTGCAAATAAAAAACATTAGTTTATTTACGAAGTGTGGGTTTTATTTATGTAAGCTACGAAAATGCAAACATAAGTATCATTATTCATTGGGTAACATGAATTTCAGAGAAGAGCGCCCTCACATTTTCCAAAGCGTTGTAATCTTGGTGGAATCCAGACGGGTTTCTGGCAGCAAATTCAAAGTCGTTATGAAGCCACCTCCAAAATAGTCTGTTATCGTACACATTATTTATCGAAAGATTTTACTTTAAGGAATAAAAAGTGTGAAAAATAGCGACAAGACTGGGACTATTTGTCATACTTGTCATTCCTTAGAATTTAGCCGCACAAGTTCAATGTGAAAAATGTAACACCTTTACCTCAATCCTCATTTTACTTCAACATTAAAGGAGAAGTTATTCCATGCATACCGAAGAATATTGAAAACTCATATATGAACGGTTAATTCGCACTCTGTAACCTCTCCGGAGATAAACCATATGAGGGTCAAGAGCTATTACTATACGGAGAGAGTTTCTTTTCCATATTGTTCACAGATGTACCTTCTGGGAATAAAGATCAATTTTATTTTACTTATGAATTGTTGATTTATTCTCTCCGGGCAACGAAAATGCAAACAGAANATATGTGGCCTATCCAGCTTGCTTTCCTTTTCCTTATACTTTTCATGATGTCTCGTTCTTCTCCAACCCTCCTCAGAACCTCTTCATTTCCAATCTTGTCTGTCCATCTTATCTTTTCCATCCTTCGCCATAGCCACATCTCAAAACTCTCTAAGTATTTCTCTTCCTTCTTTCTCAACGTCCATGTTTCAGATCTATATAATACAACGCTCCATATAAAGCACTTTGCAAATCTTTTTCTTAACTCCATCTTGATGTTCTTAGCTGTCAAAAGTTCCTGGATCCTTTGGAATGTTGCCTTTCCTTGAGCAATTCTACTTTTTATTTTCTGTACACAACACCCATTAAATGTGATGGTGCTTCCCAGATATTTAAAGGTTTGTACCTGCTCAAATTCCTTTCCGTTCAACTTAATTTTAACTGGCCCATCCTTTCTGGACACCTTCATCACTTTTGATTTTTCGATGTTTATATTCATTCCATATTCTTCTCCTTTCTTACGGATTTGCTCTATACTTTCTTGTGACATTTCTTCACTCTCTGTTATTACAGCATGGTCGTCTGCATATTTAATAGTCTTCGCTCTTTCTCCTCCTACCACTATTCCTCCAATCCCTTCCAAGGCTTTCCAATCAGTTTGTCACCATATATGTTGTATAAAATTGGTGACAGGCAACACCCTTGTCTCACACCTCTTCCTATAGTTGTCTCATTTGTCTCATCTCCTTCTATCTTCACCACAACTCTTTGGCCTATGTACAGTTGTTTTATTGCCCTTCTATCTTTCCAATCCGCTCCGATTTCCTTTAGAATTTGCAGTAGTTTATCCCATTTCACCCTAACAAACGCCTTCTAGAGTATCTACTGGTTCGCACCTTATTTTGACCGCTATTACCTCTCACTATTACCCTCTCACTAATAGCGATCACTTTAATAACACAATTATCTATCAGTCTTCATCATTATACCAACTCCTCTAGTTTTGCTACTCTCTCCTTTGTATACCATCTTGTACCCATCTAATATCACTTCCCCTTCTCCATCCCATCTCATCTCCCTTTCATCCAGGAACGTCTATCTTGTTTCTTTCCATTTCTCTCTTTAAATTCTCTAGTTTTCCCTTCCTGGTCAACGTTCTTACATTCCACGTGCCAATTATTAGTTGAATTTCTTGTCCTATCTTTGGTTTTAACTTTGGTTATCTTAGTCTTTTTATTGAAGCGCCATGGGTTTCCTGGAATGTTACCCACCCGGAGATCCGAATGTGGGTAAGTTTTACCTCCGGAATCTTTCGTTACAGGATTAGCAATGCCTGGTTATGTTCAGTTCCATGGAACTAGGATTATCGAGTGGATCTTTATCATTGTGGGTTTCCGTTACCATTTCGCATGCCGTTGGCCATTTGCCTTTGGAGGTTGGCCATTTGCCTGGCTCTTCCGCCTTTGGAGGGGATTTCTCCTCTCCGGGACAAGAGGGTGCCCCGTACCCATCTTTCAATGGGATAGAATGCTTATACCGGCATTCATTCGGTCCCCTCCCTCGTTAGCCGCAAACATATTTAGTTGTGCGTTGCCCACTCTCTACCACGAGGAGGTGAGGGTAGGATAAAATAAAAAATGGATAAATACAATTTAATTGCCGGACATTGAAATGTATGTAAATTAATTTCAAAGCGTCACATTGACTTACGCCAATTGGATCCAGCTATTAATTCTTCAATGTTGAAGCATTGATTAGAGGAATTTCATAGATAAATATTTACGTTGCTATAAATAACGTTTGGTACTACAGACGCTTAAAGTAATTAATTGAAAAAGAACATAATTCCCTTAATAATGCCTGTTTATTAATCCGAGGCAACAATTCCGTAGTTCCGTGGTTGCAGTAGTACAAAAATACAAAAAAGGAGATATTTTCCGATAAATTTCAAAATAAAAGGCGAATTACTAAACAAACCGACTTGTAAAAGTATAAACATAGCAAGAACAAGATTGATTGCATATTTAGCCTTCGAATGAACAAAGATTGATAGAACCGTTCCAATTTAGGTACTTTAATGAATGAAGAAAGAAAGCCTTGCATCCTCGAAAATGAAAAATCGCGTGCAATCTTACGGAAACATTATTAGCTCCGGGGTCCGACTCCGGGTGTTTCCGGAGATAGAAATAACTTTTCCCAGAATTTCTAGAATGTAGAAATTCAACGCAGTTTTCCGTGTGTCTCTAATTCTGGCAGTTAATTACATTAAGATTAGTCAAATGAACAAATAGAATTAGTCATATGTAAGGCGGAGAGGGAGGGGGGATGGAGGAGTATGTTACATATGTATGCGAATAGTCTGAGTAATTGTTATCAAACCACTCTTGCCGTTGTACAGATGACGAATAAATAAAGAATAACGTAATAAATGTTTGAATAATGGAGTTGGTTGGAGGATGTTGGGATTTCATTAACCGCATCCTCCTTTCTTATCTGCTCTTTCTCAGAAATTTACATTGAAAAAATGTATGATGCAAAAAGGTAATCCTTGGAAGGAAGCTTAACTATATTTCTTTAATGGAAAGAGAAAAAAAGATATAAATCTATTTATTCTGTCAATATATGACTAAGAACATTTACTTAAATGGAAATAAAGATAACTCCAATTACGTCCATTTCAATAGTTATTATGATTGAAAATTTCCTTTCGACGGAAAATTTACCAACCTCAAGACTGAAAATTCTTGTTGATGAAAGATTAATGAGATCAGTACAAGCCATCGTAAAAATACACGGATTGCTTTATAACAGCCGCTCGAATCGGTTTCGTGCGAAATTACCTGCTGCAAAATGTGTGTAAGTGCTTATATCCTAATGACTCATGATTAATACAAGATAATAATGAAAATAATATTCCAAAAAAAAATTAATGCTTCGCATTCCTAATATGTACCTCAAAATTAATATGCTTCACGAATTCACCCGCGGAATAAAGGTCCTTAGATGTTTACTTTGGTATTTCTTTGTATAAATTTCCCGCGCGATCTGGCGGCGGTATTTGCGGATTTCGATTTGGCAACCCTGGCGGGGCGATCAGTGTGCTACGTGATTATCGCGCTTATCGAAGTAACACTGTGTGAATCGTGTGTGAAGAGTGATGTTCCTGCCCTTGGTAGAAGACACGGAATTTTTTTGATCGTGGTGAAAACAACCCTATAGGGCGGTACCTTCTGAAAAGTAATAAGCCTAAATGTATGTGGATTTTGTGTAAAGGTACTCGGAGCCTTGAATTACCTCGGTGTATCAAATGTCATGTAATGCAGCATCTCTCAACGTCAGCTTTCCTTATCCCGCCACTCCCTTGCCGGTGATGGTCTTCGATACATTTACTTCTCATTGCTGTGGTATACCTCACTTTTACCTGCCTTCCACTTTCATTCACAGACTCACAATCCTTTCGTATTTGTGCTACGTATATGTGTCCTGTATCTCTATTTTCTTTCCGTTTACCGTGACACAATTATTACTGTGTATAATAATTTGTTCGCTGCCTCGTCTACTGAATTATGTTTCTATATCCTGTGTGTCTATATCTTCACAAATCTTGCTGACTTCAGTATCACTAATGTGTAGATATCGAAAATTCAAATTTTAGTTTTGTTTAATTAACTCTCAGTAAGTCTGTCAACCACAAGTTCATTAGTTATATTAGAAATGATGAAAACGTACCTGTTATATTTTACTGGAGGCCAAAAATGATCTCATTGAAAAGCCTTTAAATGGAAATCTTAGACTTCATTTCAAGAAGACATTTTTTTAAATATAAAACTCACTCTGTTATGAGTGTAACCTCCTGAGATTGTTACAGAAATCTGTTTCGTTGAATACTTTCAGATTGCAGTGCTTCCTCAGAACTATGGATGTTGTGGAACCAATGGATTGTAGTGATGTGGAAAATAACCAACTTGGGTAATGCTGAAATTTAAAAGAAATATGTTGCTTGTTAACATTTTATGGATTAAGAAGGTGAAACAGTAGAACTGATTATGATGAAATTTAGATATTAATCCTTATACAGGTAAACCTGATAAATTCCACTATGGAAAGAGAAGAAAAGTAAATTACTCTATAATTAAGTCGTCGCAGATGAACTAATAATCCAATGACAGTATCATTATCATCATTAACCTTAAACTATACATTCAATGGCATATAATTAAAATACACAACTACTTGCTCCGGTAATACCCTAATAAGATTCTGACATCTCCCTTCCAAATTATATCTCAAAAACTTTACTCAAAAGTTACCTTGTGCAATAATACATATTACTACTATTTTTCTTAACTTAACATCAGTACATGTTTATATAGATGTATTACCATGACTCCTCTTGCACTATATCAACCACTACTGGGATAACTTTTTGAGTTTGTGATTTGTTTTTAATGTATACAATGGTGGAAGTATTTCACAGTAAATGAAATGACTATTTTTAATTTTTATAGCATTATCTTGTTTATACATTATTTGCTTTTGAAAAGGTCATTTGATGAAATATTCCTTGGATAAACAGACCCTTAGGTGAAACATCCTGGGGTCAAAAATTTTGGGTGTAGCATCTTTGAGTGAGAATTCTCCTGAGCAAACCATGTTTTTTGTGAAACTTCTTTGTGTAAAGTGACACTTGTCACCTACAGTTCTTCTATTCATATAGATCGTGGGTTGTACGAATGTATTTTACTGGCTCATGGTCCATATTTTATGTATAATTACTTATACAGGTTCTATGATGCTGAAATACTTCATAAACCAATGCTGATTACCAATCCAATCTTATTCTCCCAATAATCGTTCAGGTAATCAGCTGTACTTTTCCATCCATTTTATTATAAATCATTCTCATAGGACACATCAATAATTCTCCTTTAATATCCCCCTCTTTACTAAAAGAATTACTATTGCTATATTCCAATCTTCTAAAGCCTTATTGCCGTTAACATAGTGATACCTCTGCTAAAGAGTGATCCTGCTAACAAATTTTTCAGCTAACAGATTTCATGTTTTTTTTGGACTTAACTAACAAATACGGATTTGGTTAATGAATGTTTCTGTGATGTGCTTACTAAAATGAAGCAGTAAGCCTGAATGGTTAGGTCATTCCCATATCTTATCTTTTACATTTGAATTTTTGATAATGAGCTCACCACATCACATAAAGGACACCCACCAACTCAAATGGATTACTTTATGTTCACATCAGTGAAAAAGGAGATTCCTGATATCATCATATTTCAACTAGCAAATGTGATTCTGGAATAAATTATCATTTTTAGCCAAGTATCTCCGTACTTGCATTAATTATTCATCTTAAATATGGTTCTACTTCTTGTTTGTCTAAATTAATTGGTTCTTAACATATTACCTCATTTCTGTGAGGTTTACTTTTTTGTAACACATTTTTCATACCATGAAAAGTTATTTTAAAAAGATCCATCTTCATCAAAGTGTAAAAATTTTCAACACTTAAAAATAGTGCGTCATCTTTTAAATTTCCTCTGCATTGATCCATTCCTCTTTCATGCTTCCAGCACTAAACAAACATTCACAGGAAAAATTCAGTGTTAGGCGAAACCAAAATACACAAAAATTCATTTACTACTTTGTTATCAAATACATGTAGACTTCATTCCTTAACCGAAGATATCTTTCTATCTTTCATTAAATATCATATGCAGCATTTATGAAGGAATCTTTTGTAGTAGATCAATAATAGTATTCATTTTTGAAATATCTAAACAAAAATGCATAAATCAAAGTTATCCGTGAAAAATTTCTGCTGTATTAAATAATACCTTGCTTATAGTTAAAGCCTTATTCTTGACAACTTGATGAAGATAAAATCAGAGATGTATTTCCATACTGAAATTGGGATATAATTTTGTAAATAACTGTAGCCACTCTGGCTACAGTTTCACTTGCTGTACAGTGGCTGTAGGCCACTCAGTCAAACAAATGAATATGGTGCAATAGTTATAAAACTGTAAAAATTAGTGAAATGAAGGTTACATTTTTTAAATCTGTACAACCTTCTAATGGTGGTGGTAATGTATGTTCTCAATATCTAATAGGGACAACAGTTGCCCCAAGCACAGGGGTTTGGCTATCATTGCTATTTTCCGTACTTTCAAATCCAAAGCGCTGCCTGAAATTACTCATGTAGATGAAGACAGAAAATTACTGGAGGAGGGATTTAGAAAATTGCAGTATGGAGTAGCAGTTTGGGACGAAAAGATGGATAAGGAAGAGTTCATTCGCCGTCTTGAACAGGGTGAGTAATAAATTTCAAATCTTATTCATTAATGAATAATTTTCCATTAGTGCCTCAAATTTTTTAAATAGATTTCTCTCAAAATTCCTAAGTACCTCAGATTTAAGAGAAGTCTTAAAAATTTGGTATTATAATTTATTGAAAAATATACTTATTTATCTATTTAATTGCTACTGCGTGTTAGTGCTATGATTCAAGGCATTACATTTCATCTATGAATTATGGAAAAATTGTTTATTAAGAAAAAAGAACCTGGCTGAACTTCTTGTGTTCTTATCCCAAAACAATGGTTATAATATCTGTTCTGTATTTCATAATATTTGTCCTTTCTTGAGTGTATTCAGTGCTTATGTCCTAACATTGTCATATTAAATCAATGCAAGTAAAAAGTAAAACCAATACATTTTCATTAAAATAAAACTTCTCATTTCTTTGTGTATATTCTTGAAAGTCAAAATCTACAATTTAATAAGGCTATATGTTTTTTTAACCTTGTAATCCTTTGGTGCCTTTTTATTTA
The DNA here is from genome assembly GCA_000376725.2 of Ladona fulva. NCBI lineage: Eukaryota > Metazoa > Arthropoda > Insecta > Odonata > Libellulidae > Ladona > Ladona fulva. The sequence continues at coordinate 1,113,492 of KZ308520.1, forward strand.
TCTTTGATCTATCAGCTTAAAATATTATCAACTTTGGGCTAACAACAAGTTGTATGTAAACTTTCTGGCTTTTAAATATATTATTATTTTTCAGTTTCTGTTGATCCATTCCATGAAAATTGTGAAACTTTTGCTCTGGCCATCATCACTCATGGTGATAAAAATGGAAAACTGTATGCATATGATATGGATTTCACTCGGCAAGATGTTTGCAAAGTTTTCTGTTCTGAAAACTGCAGTGGATTGAAAAATAAGTTCAAACTTTTTATCTTTCATGTAAGTATGATGTTTTAATTTAAATGTGGTTTTGGGTTTTGAGCCAAATTTGCAGAATAGAAAGTACTCAGGACAGTTACCACTTAAAAAAAACAAGTGTTTCTTTGTTTCTTGGCTCATTAAGNTTTGTATTACATATGTATGTGTATTTGCTAATTTGTCATTCAGCACAGTACATTATTACTCATAAGTTAAGTAAGTACACCATTTGGTTAGCATTTCCCTTTCATACTATTTTCCATGCAAACTTTTTTGACTTTCTGAGATTCCTTTATATTCCTGACAGTAGTTTCATCTCTTACTGGATCTCATTTCTTGCATTCAGCATGCTTTTCTGATGCTTTCCTTTCCTTAGTCTTGTACTTTTTCTTATTCTTACCTCCTTTCATTTTATTCATCCAAAGTATTGCATCATCTTCTTTTTGCTATATACATCTCTTTATACTGGCGTTTCTCCGGATATATATATCCATGTAGAAATTAATATGTTATTTTATTTATTTATTTGAAATTTTTTATGCTCTGGGAAGTTCCCATAGAGCAACACAACAAAAAACAAGTAATGTAAAAGTACAAAAATGTATGGAAATACAAAAAAAATCTCGATAGAAATAAAAAAATATACCGAAAATCGAAAGAACAAAAGAATGCGCCACAAATACAAAAATCTGTGGGAAATACAAAAATTGCTCAGCAACAAAACAAAACAACAACATAAGTAAACAGAGAATTTAGAAACCAAGACAGATAACAGGGTAAAAAAGGAGATGCAACTCTTCTAACACAAAATACTCATTTTAAACATCAGCAGCTAAGAGATAGTTGAATGAATACAGTCCAGGGAGATCTGGTGGAACTTCATAACGATGAAAGTATTTATTTCAATACGTGTACAGGTAAGTCCACAAATGGTAAAAAAGTACAATCGGTACAAACGTTTACCGGTTTCGGCAACTAGTTATGCCATCATCAGAACGAAGAATGAAGCTGAACAAGGGGTTAGTTACTAAGTTGAGGAGGGGAAGGTAAGGAGGAGGTAAATGGAATTAGTCAACAGGAGAAGAATAGGAAAGAGGGGGCAAAGTAGGAGAGGAGTCAGTGGGGAAGGTGATTATGAGCAGACATTGTATTGAGCGGGGGGAGGGGGGGATAAATGTGGAAGGATCGTCATTAGGAGCGGTGACCTATTGTGGGAAAAGAGGAACTCGTTCGCTAATCCAAAACAATGTTGCTGATGGAGGTTAATATATAATTCTTCCAAGAGGTTTAATCTAATGCCTTTGGTTCCTTTATGTAGAATGACGGGGGAGAAGGAAGAGGAGTGACCATTGTCTAATAGGTGGTCGGCGAAGTGAGAATGTCCGGATTGTTTGAAAAAGGCTTTCTTATGTTCTGAAGCTCTTTTCTCGATGCACCTTCCAGTTTGGCCAACATATGAAGTATTATGATACTTCATATGTTGGCCAAACTGGAAGGTGCATCGAGAAAAGAGCTTCAGAACATAAGAAAGCCTTTTTCAAACAATCCGGACATTCTCACTTCGCCGACCTACACATGTCCCTAATGTACATTGTAAGGGCAGCACTTTATTCCATTCCTAATGCAGAATTTAATGCAAATTATTTGTTCCATTTATACAGCAAGTCAAAAATCACCAATCACAGTTAAACATGTGTAACCTTTTTGACTGCCAACAATAGACTAAGCTTTCAAAAAATGGCTGCCCTTAAGAATGTGGATTAGGTACATTTGTATCAACACACAGGAAAAAATTTGACAATTAGCATTACAGAGCCCAGGAAATTTTAAAAAATTCTACTTTCATTTTGATCACACCACGTATGACCATATTTTCTAGATTTCTTGACTATTCATATTTTCACTTATCCATAACACATCATGCTTCCATTAGTTGAGACAATCAAGAGTTTATTGTAAACTCAAATGTGAATGCTGTAAATAAATTCTACTGTAATTAAGTCGTCTTACAGAAAGTATGTGGTTGGAATTTAGGAAAAACTATGGCCACCCTGCCATATGAAATGTGCAATGAAACTAGTCTATAGAAGAATTAAGGTAAAGGTGTTAACATTTGCACGATGAAGTCATGCAACTGATCCCAAAGGAATAAAAAGTGCGAAAAATAGTGATGTGACTGGGACTTAAACCCAGGCCTCCCACTTTCCGGGCAGGTATTCTAACCACTGAACTACCATGCCGCATCTCTTCTACACTGTTAAGGGAATGCTTTGTAAGGAAGGTGAACAGCCTCCACATTTAGTAGCACAAACTGCTGCCCGAGGTCCTCACTGAAGCAGCCAACTCACGAAGCAGGTCTTATAGGATAAACCCACCCAAAGGAAATCACAAGGATTGCCCGGATATCAGGAGACTTGGGTTCGAGTCCCAGTCATGTCACTATTTTTCACACTTGTTATTCCTTTAGTCTATAGAAATTTTGGCAGTTATACTTTGACTTTTCTATGTTTGTTGCATAACAGGCATGCCGTGGAAAAAATTATGGAAAAGGGGTACAAGCATCAGGCAAAATTTGGAAAGATGAGCTACCAATTTCAAAACTAAGAGATCATATTGAAAAAGATAATTTGATCCTATGCTCAACCTTTGAAGGTAAATAAAATTTTTACTTAAAATTATATTTTGATATGTTACTGAAATTACTGTATTTAAACTTCATATTTGTTTCATAATGGTCAAGTAGAAGGAGAAAATTTGAAATTTAAATAGGAAATTCCTTCTAGAAACTTATTTGAATGTTTATATTCCATAATGCTTGAGAAAAAAATTCCTCTTCTACATTGAGCATTGAGCATGTTTTTTGTTGTACTTGTAATTGTTTTTATTAGAAGAGAATGTTATTAGTTGTAGTAGTATTGTTAAAAGTGCTTTGACAGCTGAAGTTATTTCACACATAGGTCCCCAGTAGGAATCAAACTAGAGACTGCTTTCATCAAAGCTGAATGCATTGCCCACTTGGCTATCTGGGAGCCCCATTCTCTATTACCATATGATATGAAAATCATTAATATATATTCAATTTGAATGTTTTTAAACATATTAGGAAAAGATTCCCTATATATGTATAAACACTAGATGTTCTGGCCTAACATTGTGGAACCCCATATAAAACAAATTAGAAATTTTCTTTTTTTCCCCTCTGTATTCTCCACAAAATTTATTTTACACCATTGTTTTTGAGCATGACTGTCCTCAGGTGACATGAGGATGACCATCATGGTTGAAGCTGGTTGTATCTAATAACTTTATTGGAAAATACAAAGTACATTTTTGATTTGTATTACATATGTATGTGTATTTGCTAATTTGTCATTCAGCACAGTACATTATTACTCATAAGTTAAGTAAGTACACCATTTGGTTAGCATTTCCCTTTCATACTATTTTCCATGCAAACTTTTTTGACTTTCAGAGATTCCTTTATATTCCTGACAGTAGTTTCATCTCTTACTGGATCTCATTTCTTGCATTCAGCATGCTTTTCTGATGCTTTCTTTTCCTTAGTCTTGTACTTTTTCTTATTCTTACCTCCTTTCATTTTATTCATCCAAAGTATTGCATCATCTTCTTTTTGCTATATACATCTCTTTATACTGGCGTTTCTCCGGATATATATATATATATATATATATACTGCAAAAT
>KZ308520.1:1129735-1233311 GCA_000376725.2 Ladona fulva
AACTAATTATGTAAAAATTAATAATGTCAAAAAATTTTTAAGAACAAATTTTGTAATCTGAATGTAAAAGTTTAAATTTTTTTAAAATAAATTTTATAATTTACATTTTTTTCCTAAATGTATAGAAGAGATAACAACGTAAATGAACCTTTTTGTCATACGTGCAAGTATCAAGAGTGTATATAAAAAAAACTGGCTTAAACAAATAAATAGTAGGCTTAATATAAATTTTTGAATACGAACATACAAATTCGTAAAAAAGCCCTGGCATTTTTCACGTATACCAGGCCAAAGAGGCTGGCACTAAAAGGGTTAAAACTAAATGACACTTTAAAATTAATGAATAAGATAAATGAAATAAAGTTAAAATGAATAAACTTTAAGTAAAAATCTTGTTCCTGAGAATTGATAAGTTCCTCATTTATTTGGAGCACCACAATAATATCACCAATAGTTTTCATGATTATTTCACAGAAATAGGAAGAAAACTTTCTTCTGATCATAGGGTACATTACACACCTAGTCACTCACTGTATCTCAGTCATTCTGCCATCACAAGTACTGATGTTTCTGAAGTAACTCTTCTGGAAATACTTCCTTTTTGTTGAAATGATAAAATTGATCAAGTGAATACATCAATACAGGTTGCTGCACATAGATTCGCTTATTATAGGGAACGTTAAAATCAGTTGTATAATTTATCACATCTGTAAGGAGATCAAGCATGTGCTGCCTTTCACCGTCTTGCTTGCCTGCTTCTTCTTTCATAACGTGATGTAAACATCTGATGAAAGGAGAGCCATCTTTATTAGGTGCAAATGCCACATTATCTGTAAAAGAATGGGAATGAATGTGAACCTTTTTGCATCGCATAACATAGTATGATGACTAGATCTTGTAGTGTTTTAGTCAGCATCTGACTGGAAACCTGCATTTTTGTGTTGAGTTAGTGTCCAAATTAAATCAAGTTGCCATCAGAAGGCAACCCAAGAGACAAGAAAATGATTACTAAAATTAATGTAATCAATTCAAGAGAAAATAAATATTTAGTACAAAACCAAAGGATCCAAGACACATGATCAAAGCAGAACTTGCTTAGTGGCATTTGGTACTACAATTTGAAAATTCACACACTTCTGCCAGCACCTTACCATCTCTTTGTGCACCCGCATACAAGCAACTCCTTAACTGACTCCTTACTAAGCATTGCCACTCAATAATGAGTCATAAAGAGGGAGCAAGAGATGAACTAGGTGTACAATGGATTTAAAATTAATTAGTGGAGTATAAGAAAAGGTTGGAAGAACACAGACAATGAATACCTTCAGGAGAGATTTTCAAAGCAGGCCAATATAAGCCATTATGCAAAAGAAGTGTTGGAAGAACAAGGATGAGATGGTGAAGGCTTAAAGCTTAAAACTGGAAGGAAGAAGAATTTTCATAATAAAATAAAGGAAAAAATTGAAATGGGTAATAACTCAACTACGCATATCAGGTATTTATGTATGAAATATATACTTCCAATTTTCTTCTGTGCAATCTTAACCCGTTCCCTGATGCATATGGATAAATCTGTAATCCAAAGTTGCAAAAATCAAGGCACTCCAAATTCATCCCTTCAAGGCTCTCTTGTCTGCTATAAATAAATTGTGCACATTTTTTTAAGTCTTCCACTCTGCTCCTTGGTTTCAGTCATTTTAGACGACCAAACAGATCTCGTAGATTGTATCTAATTAATTTTTAGAATGAATCGCCAAGGTATAGAAGACTTCTAACCAACTATAAAATTACTGTTTTCAGTGAGTTTTGATATCTTCACATTTAGTCTAATCACAGAGTAATCTTACAGAGGGCTCACGTCCATGCATCCCAGTGATATGTCTTTTTGATGTAGTTTGGAAGCAATCACAGTTGGCACTGTGTGTCAATGCTTCTGCCTTCGTGCAATCACAGCAGGCCTAATCCAGCAGCTGCACATGAACATTTTGAATTCTCAGCAAACAGGAACTGCTCTTTACTCAACTGCATGGTGGAAAGACTAGAGAAGGTGAGTTCATGTGCAGGCAGAAATACGTCACTGTGACATAGGCAGTGGGAGACGACTCATTTTGATTGTATTGAAATGAATTGAGATTGAGTGATTAAGAGATAATTTTCGGAGTTTTTCCCTTCAATAAATGTATTGACGTAGAAAATTGGTCTTCTGCAGTTTATAGTTGCAATAATTACACTAAGCAAGTGATGAAAAACTTTGTTAGTCTTAAAAATGCCATATTTAAGGCAAAGTGGGTGAGAGCTAGCAGTAGGAAAGACAAATTTAATTTACCTATCTTATGGTAAACAAAGAGTTTGTAAGTCTTACTGCAGCATTTAATAAATGTACATGCCATGATATTGACTTCATAGACATTTCATGGTGGAAATGTCTATGAAGTCAATTTTATGGCAATAATTTAAATTCACATAATAAACCTTAATTTTCATATTTTAGAAATTCAACTATCTGGTTACGGTGTGAAAACTTTATCCTTTTGGATAAAATACATACCAGTTGTGATAAAAAAATAGGCAGAACTTTTGGTTTTCGCAAAAAATATCTTAATTTATTCCTTGATATCAATGTGTCCACTTCAAAGTACTCCCCCTCAAATATAATATGTATGTGCCAGCACTTTTTCTAATCTTTGAAGCACTTCTGTAACGCAATTCTCGGTGTGGCGTTTAGCTCCTTCAGAAACTCTGTCTTGGTCACTTCAATGTGCCAAAATGTCATCTTTTGAAAGTTTTTTTTTTTTTCAATTTTGGAAATAGGAAGAAATCACAGGAGGCCATGTCTGGTAAAAACGGTTGTTGAGGCATCATAATGGTGTTGGTTTTGCCAAACATTCACAAACAAGCAGTGAGGTGTGAGATGACGCATTTTTGTGGTGCAATTGCCTTGAATTGTTTTGCCACAGGTCTGATCGTTTTCTTCAGATTGCTTCATGCAAATGGCGTAGAACTTCCACATAATATTCATTACTGACTGTATGACTTGGTAGCATGAACTCATGATGCACTATGCCATTGAAATCAAAGAAAACCGTGAGCAGAACCTTCACATTTGATCAAACTATTTGCTTGATGTGCTTTGTTTGGTCTTGGTTCTTCAGGAAGTTTCCATTGGGATGACTGGGCCTTAGTTTCAACGTCATGTTTTTTCACCAGTTATGATCCGCTTAACAAGTTCTAGATTGTCATTGACTTCATTCAGAAACTCTTGAACAATGTTCATTTGGTGCTGCTATCGGTCAAAATTCAACAATTTTGGGACAAATTTTGCTGCCACCCATTTCATGCCCAAAACATCTGTAAAACTTGCTTGGCATGAGCCAAATGATATGCCAACTTCATCAGCAACCTCTCTGATAGTGATTCGGCAATTGTCTATAATTATTTTCTTCACCTTTTCGACATTATGATTGGTTGTCGATGTTCTGAGACGATGAGGGCTCTTGTCATCTTCAGTGTCTTCATGACCCTCTTTAAAACATTTGTACCACTTGTAAACAATCGTTTCATTTAGTGAACATTCACCAAAAGCAACATTTAACATTTCTAATGTGGTTCAGCAATTGATTCTATTTTTAATGCAGAAATTAATGCAAATTCTTTGTTCCATTTTTTCCACAAGTCAAAAATCACAGATCACAGTTAAACATGTGTAACCTTTTGACTGTCAACAATAGACTAAGCTTTCAAAATGGCTGTCATTATAAATATATGTTAGGGACATGTGTACCAATACACAGAAAAAAATTTGGCAATTGAAATTATACAGCCCTGGAAATTAACTTTTATATCACACCTCATATAATAATTATTTTGTTTATTTTGGTATATAAGTAGCATTTTTTTACAAAGTATAGATATATTAGTAATTTTTGAATGTACTGAATTTCTTGATTCAATTACTCTAATTTGTGTAGTAAACAATGCGAAAATTTGGATGTAAATAGAAAGATATCCTTTTCTAACCCATCCACTCTCTTCTTCGTGCCAGATGTTTTACTGCACCAGGTGGTTTCTGCATCAATTCCAAACCTCTTTCTTTAAATATATTTATATATAAATAAAATATATAATAAATAAAACAACGGCTATTTGGAGCTTTTTATCTAACTCTAAACCTCTTTCTTATCAAAGAGTATTCAATTTGTTCCCTATCTCCTCATATACCTCCAATTTTTTTTTGCCACTGGAGTAGCAAAGAGGTATTGTACTTTAAACAGTACATTTGATTCTCTTGAGAAATATTAACAAGATAGTGTACCACATATAAGGACTGATGTGTACACACAGATATGGAAGATTTTCTTAATATTCTTAAGACAATTAAAAATAACGTCAATATTTATAAGTTTCAGTTCGGAGAGTTATTGAGAGTTCTTGTCTAACAAAACAATAAAAATTAAAACTAAAACATCCTTTTCATCTATTTAAGAGTATGTGGTATAGGAAATTTGAGCTTCTTTTTCTTGAGCATTATGAAATAATTAAATATAAAGTTTGAGCACAAATATTTCTTCAAGGCATATTTGTGCTGCAAAAGCTTTAGTTACATATCAAATTATAATTTAATGGCAAAAAATTATTTACCTTCGGTTGTTGAGCATAAGATCAGATTATCTTTTTCAATATAATCTCCTAGTCTTGCTCTTTGTACCTCATGTCTCCTATTTCCCGATAAATGTACCCCTTCACTCCATGTATCTCCGCGGCAGGCCTGTAATGTATAAAAGATCCACAGGTTAAATTAGTATAGCAGACATTTCTACAGGAAATGTTTGATTGCATGTCTTGAGGGTAGGGTAGCAGCAACATTTCAGAAATTCTGGCCACATTATATATTTTCTGAAAAACATGAAATGAATAGCCTCACAGAGCCATCATTTTTTTTTCATTAAGCCCCCGAGTTTCTCACTAAGGAAAAATGGAGACATTGATCGTAAATATTATGAGTAAAAAATGGTACTTTTCCCATTTAAATTACATTGAGTGCATTTAAAAAAATTTGTTTAGGGTATTTTCTGTTAAGACAGAACATTGAAATTCAAGATGTCGCTAGAAAATATAGATTTCAATCACATTTCATAAAGATTTCATTTGTCCTAGTGACCACAGGTTTGATGCTAGGACACATCAAATTTCATCCGTAAGGGATTTACAGGAAGTCTTTTTCAAAATTTATTTTGGGGCACTTGCCAAAGAGCGACATAGCTTAAATTTAGCTTATGAACAGTATTATTGGCTGTATTTCATCTTCAAACCTAACAACTCTTAAATTGATCCTTAGTTTGATGCCAGGGCAGATTAAATATTTCTCCTTAAGAAACACGAAACTCTGATAATATGTTGAGCTACTCCCCGATATGATTTTGCATTGAAACCTTAGTGACAGGCAATTTTTATTGTGTGAAGAAACCAACCTTATCGCCAAGGAGTAATTGAGACATCACTCCTAGCTAACATGGGTGTGAACCTAGAAGGGCACAAACATACTACATTTCGTGATTTTCTGAATTACGTATGTCTTTAATGATGTTTTCATCATTTTTCATTAAACGATAGGCGTCACGAACCCGGCGATTTTTTCTCCTGATGACCATGTGATTCAGAATAGAGAATGATTGAGATTTTGCTTCTAGATACTATAAGATCGATTCCAGAAAGCCCCAAAAAGGGTACTTTTCGTGGTTGTACATTGCACTGATTTCCAAAATTTCTTCCACTTTTTCCAATAAGATTGTGACACTTTCTGAGGCTAAAAGTAAAACATCACTTTGTCAGCAATCTTTTTGCGTAAAGTCGCTGACCTTGGCAGTAGAGAATAAAGGAGACAGCGATCCTGAATATCATGGGTTCGATTCCATAAAGTCCTAGAACGGTACTTTTTGTGACTTTGTACATCAAGTGATTTTTCATTGATATGTTTTTGGCATTTTCCGCTTGACAAAAAGCGTCATTGACCCGGAGAATTTTCTATTTGAAAACCCCGGTATCACACTTGGGAATTAATAAGACATTTCGATAGACAGGTCGATAGTAAAAAATCTCCTGGGCCAGAAGGTGTGCTTTCATATGTAATATCTACGCTACCAAATGAGCTTGCTCCTCTCCTTCTCACATTTTTTCAGTAAATCTTTAGATGAATGTACAGTTCCGGTCTCATGGATAAAAGCGCACATTACCCCAATGCCGAAAAAAGGGCGTAATACACAACCAGACGACTTCCGACCAATATCATTAACGTCGGTATTTTGTAAAATTCTTGAGCACATTATTTGTAGTTATATAATGCATTTTCTCAGTGAAAATGTTGCGATAACACATGGGTTTCGTAAGGGTCACTCCTGTGAGAGCCAGTTAGCACTTCTCAATCAGGACATAATGCACGCAGCCGACGAAGGCTTTAGGACAGATGCTATATTCTTGGATTTTAGGAAGGCATTTGATACAGTTCTGCACGCGAAGTTACTACAGAAACTCGAATCTTATGGAATCGATAATGAAATCATTCTTGACATGCAGAAGCCAACGCGTAGTCTTAGATGGGGCTTTTTCTGATGAAGTGGAAGTGACATCAGGGGCACCTCAGGGCAGTGTTATTGGGCCAATATTATTCCTTATTTATATTAACGATATCGTAGACAATGCTAAGAGTAACATAAAGCTTTGCGGACAACACCCTTATATACAGAAAAATCCAAAATGCAGAGGATTCATTGATATTACAGAGTGACCTGGACGTTGTTACCAAATGGTGTAAAGATTGGCAGCTCAGTTTAAATGTAGATGTACAGGAAGAGGATCCATCAAAGATGGCACCACCCCTTTGCACACGCGGGACATCGAAGATGCCACCACACCATCATAGCAACTCCCAGTAAGCCGGAAACCGCGAGGTATATAAGTAGTAGTATAAGGGGTACCATCATAGCGCATGAAATTGAAGGAGAGATCATTCTGTCATGGTAGCTTAGAGGTCAGAGCACCTGCCCGGAAAGTGGGGGACCCAGGTTCGATTCCTGGCTACGGCAGACTTTTTCTCCTTCATTTCTTAGTCAAGAAATTAAATGACAAAAAATTCTGTTGGATGTAGCAGTGTGACAAGTTATCTAGATATTACATATTAGTTTCAAAGAATATTTGAAAATTATCAGTACCCCACACTTGTGGCCAGAAAACCCCTTGCTACTTAGAAGAACTTCTTCACTGTTAACTGCCTCTTCTGCATCAAAGATTTACTTAAACACACATCGATAAGAAATAAACGAAGACGAAATATCCACACAAAATGCAATGACCTAAATAGGGGAAGGAGTGTACTAATTATATTGATGACTTTGTATATTGAGTAAATATTAAATAAGAACATACATACCTAAACACTTTAAATAGTAAAGATTAAAATGAAAAAAAAAATGTTTACATTCATCTAATATAATAAAAGTCCAAAAAAATGCATCTACTTACCAAAATGAAGAAAAAAAAATATCGGTTGCAAAGCAAAACTACCAAACATTTTACAGTAATAGAGCCTTATGTATGATTGAAAAGAGAAATGCATGTGCTAGTAGGCAGTGCTACTTGAAGAAGGCCTTTGAAAAGCATACCAAGCATGTCTGCAGACACAAGATAGAACTAGGTGGATGAAGATCACTGATTAGCATTGAATGCGTTAACACCACCAACAAACATGACAGAACTTAATTTAACTTATTCTTTTAAAATATGTTATTTTATGCATATAGTCCTCTTTAAGAAGATGGTGTCATTTGTATGTCTGTGATAATTTAATGCATTTGTGACCAGTTAGATAGCTTGATTGATATGGGATAAATTTGCTCATAATTTAATGTATGAAGGAATATATTATCAATTATAACAATGAAATCAAAACTCAAAAAACTGTACTTTTTCATTAGGACTTAGATAGATTTTCTCAAATCATAAATATCAGATTAGGTAGGACTTGAATACTGGAACTGCACTGAAGTGCAAGCACACAAATGGCATGGTTTATAATGATTTAGGTTTTCGTTCTATATAAATATAATATTAGCAACACTTTTGCCATTTTGATATTCCTGACTGTTAACTGAACAATTCAACAACCTGTAAAACACATTTTATAACTCAAGCTAGATAACTGAAATGCAAAACACTGACAACTGAGTGTATGCCTCTAATGGGACAGCACAATTTTAAAGTAACAGGGTGTATGGGAACAGTATTGCAACTTTCTCTTGCAACTCTGTACCATTACAGGTTGTGCATCCTAAGAAACTGAGTACTGCACGCTACTTTCTTTGTGTGTCTTAATGCTGCACTCAACTAATTCAGTCGCAAGCAATACATTTCACAGCAAAAGTAGCTGTGTGAGGTTGTAGCTTAGTAGTAAGGATAATGGTGAATTTTGTCTGTCTGTGATAATTCAATACATTTGTGACCAGTAGATGGCTTGATTGATATTGGATACATTTAGAATACATTTCTTTACTCTAAATTTAGAATAAATTAAATGTATAACTGAACGTTTTATTGATTATTACAATGAATCCAAAACTCATAAAAATTTCTTAGTTTTCCATTTTGGACTTTAGGAGGAATTTCTCTCATCAGAAATGTCAGATTAGGTTGGACTTGAACACTGGAACTTTGCATTGGAGTGCAAGTGCAAACAACTCCACCACCAAGTCAAGCATATTACAACTTTTCAAATTCTGCTTTAAAAAATACTCACTTCACTTAATGCATCATACTTACATGAAAGATGAATAGTTTTAGTTTGTTTTTTAAACCCCTGCAATTTTCAGCTTTAAATTGACTGTATACATCTTCCCGCCGGAAACATGTATCAAATGCATGCAGTTTTCCATTTTTATGGCCATGAGTAACGATGGCCAAAGCAAACGATTCACATTTTTCATGAAGTTCATCATCATCAGAAACTGAGAAAGAACAATAGTCAAATATTAGCAACAAGCACCACAGGATTACACTAGGGAACAATCTTTAACACAATTTCTGTTGAGTTAGATCTTTTTAGCTGTTTTAGACTAAAATAGACATGATGATTTAAAAACAGCAGTCAATTTTCTCTATCTTGTCAAGTTTTTTCTCTAAACCTTATGTTAATGCAGCTATTCGGGGCTGAATGGAGCCTGCACTGAGGTATGCACTAATGATCTTCTATTGCTTAAGTGTAACCCAACCTTAAATAGGAAGGGGCTGGGGACAACATAGAAGACCAGGAATAGGTTCACACTTGACAAGGCTATTTAATTACACATGAGACAGTGAGGTGTAAGGGTGTGTACTGCTCCATAAAGTGTATATACAACTTGATATTCTGAAGTTTAGTCTCTCCAAATAGCCATATGGGTAACATATTTTATTTACATCGTTAAAAAAAAAAATTTCTGAAGTACTTTCAAAGTGACACTAGCTTTAAGTCTTGTCATAATATACATAGTTTAATCGAGGAATTGGAAATTCCCCAATATAACAAAACTAAATGGCAACTGTTAATTTATAACTCAAAGCATAGCTTGAGCTGGAACGAAATGTACATCCTTTTGAGCTGATGCAAGAGAAATGGATAATTTTTTCATAATAATGATTCAATTCTGCAGTTTCAAGGCTACTTATTTTCTTACCTGTGGCACTTTGAATTTGATGGTGTTATGTATGTCACAAAATTTGAGATACTCAATAAAAAAAGATAAATAAAATAGATAAAGGTGAATAAGTAATAAGATCTGAAATCCATCACTCACCAAGCTTGAGACGCTGAAAGAATTTCTCTTTTTCCATATCTTCCCAGACTACTACTCCATACTGCTGATCTGTAAACCCTTTCTCCAATAATTTTCTATCAATTTTTGCGTAAGAAATATTTTCTAGTTCCTTAGAACGGAACTTACTGAAAATGGCTATGACAGCGATACCTCGGTATGGAAAAGAACTCTTGTACCTGTCAAGATATTCAGAACATACATTATTACCACCATAAGGATACAGATCTTGGTCAATAAACTTCTAAAATGTAACATTCCCTCTAATAACTATCAGCATCAATGGAGAAGTTCATTTCTAGCACCAATATAATTCGTACATTCCATAACATCTGTACGTTTTACGAGCTAGTTCTATAGTTTCACTAGGTAAATATTTGATAGAGGTACGCCAGCCTTTAATTTTTTTCAATACCGTTTCACTATACCATAAACTCCTAACATCTACATTCTTCTTCCTATCATCAGTACCTGAGATTTTCGGCACCAACACACTTCGCAGATTCCGAAACATCCATAGGTTCTAAGACGTCCATCGTAGACGGTAACATATAGCCGGCCGCGACACAACTCCTACTAAGAGAAGTGCACAGCCCATTCAAAAAGGTGGAAATCTCCTGACCGAAGAACGACGGCGGTGGGGGCGGTGGCGCCGGCGGCGTAACACCAGTTTGAAACAAATGACTACGTGTCGTCCCCCTGCCCCTGCCACCCTTGTACGCCATGTACCGACTGTACCAGCTGATACTTGCTGGTCGCTCGCGATTGTTTACAGTATTTACAATTGTTTACCTCGGAAGCTATTAGGAACGTCCGTAGTTTGTGTTGAAGCTCACTTCTCAGCTTCTGAGTGTGGCTCTAGAAATAAGTCTTTTTATAATTTTTTTACAATCCTTACGAAGTAAACCGTCACGAGTATTCTTATTTTAGAGAAGTTAGCCGATTCGTTATTGTCAGAATTTGTAGAATAATTCATTATGTTGGGAGTTCGGGTGAGTGCATTTAATGAAAACGGTCTTGGAGAACCAGAGCAAGATGCTAACTCAGCTCTTACAGAATTGGATAAAGGTTAGTCGTATTTAAATATTTCTTTAGTGCTTTGCGTGAATATTGCGGAATGAGTCAATATTTAAAACGTTTCAGGGCTTAGATCAGGAAGAGTTGGCGAACAATGTGAAGCGATTGTTAGATTTCCAAGACTTTTTGAGAAGTATCCTTTTCCAATTCTCATAAATTCTTCATTGTTAAAATTGGCTGATGTTTTCAGAGTGGGGTAAGTAATGTGAATATACTTTTCTTTTGATTATCAGGATAAACTTCCGTCCTTGCCCATTAATCATGAAAATTCTGATTTCTCTTGCACTTTTGATAACTTTCAAGTTAGTAGGATTGAAACTACCATAACCCTTCTGAATTTCCAGAAATAATTTCCTGCGTGTTTGGGTGCTTCGTGTTTGCCAGCAGAGCGAAAAACATTTAGATAAAATACTCAATGTGGATGAATTTGTTAGGCGAATTTTTAGTGTGATCCATTCCAATGATCCGGTAATTGATTTCTTTGTTTAACCTTGGCCTTGCTCGTTAAAAAATAACGTAGTATTATAACATTAACATTCCTTAATACTTCTGTGTTATAGGTCGCTAGAGCCTTGACTTTACTCACTTTAGGAAGTGTTGCCGGTGTCATTCCTGAAAGGCAACAAGTTCATCATGGCATCCGACGTAGCCTTGATTCCAGAGACTCCGTAGAAGTAGAAGCAGCAATTCAGGCAGCATTGGAGTTTGCAGCTCAATCTAAGTAAAGTATATTTTTTAATTCAACATTCTTGGTTCAGAGATCGTTGAACAGTATGAAGAAGTATCCTGAAAGTATTCTAAGTGAAGTTTTGAAATCTAGAATTCTCAAATTACAGTTTCTTTATGGTTTTACACCAAAATTTGGCTATTTCTCCAAAAATTAATAATAGTTTGAGGAAAATATGTATGTAATTATAAAGAATTTTAATTTATCAAATGTTATATTCAAAGAGATAGACTTTTCTTAAAAAGAGTTTTCTCCTCCTGACTTAGTGTGACCTTTTGAATTTAAAAAGGAAGGCTACTCTCCTTATATTTTTTTTCGTTTTGGTGTTTAATAATTACTATATGAATTTGGACCATGAGAACTAAGCATTATTGTTAAACTCATTAGATCCTATTTATGGAAAAATTGTATAGGAAAGTTTAGTAATAGGGAGTTCATCTTTAATTAAATAAGAAATGAAGTTGTGATCTAATTACTATTACAGAACCATTTCTGCTTTCAGAGTGTGCTGTTTTACATTATCTAACTTTCCCCTCGTCTTATAGGACCTTTGCTGTTAGTATGTGTAACAAAATATCTGACATGATTCAAGGCATGTCAACACCAGCAGATATGAAACTAAGACTTATTCCAGTATTGCAACACATGCATCATGACACTGCTACTGCTGCCATGGTGAGCTTTACCTAAAAGTCTGAAAACATCTATAAAGCTTGATTGAATGAAAATTGGGTCTTAAATTTTGTCCTATTTGATATATATTATAATATATTTAAGTTTTTCAATATTTCAGAGATTATATTTTGGATTGTTTTATCGTATCATTTTCAGTTATAATGTGACTAGCTAGCTTGAAATGAATACTAATTTATTAGTAAAAATCATCTACTCCTTTGATTTGCGGTGCTCTTTGGTGAGAACTGTAAAATAATGAATCAGTTTTTTTATTATTTCAGTCATCCTGTAATGCCTCAGATTTACTGTATGTGCTCAAGTTATTTATCAAAGATTTACACTCTTTTTACTATTCATAGGGTTTATCTGTTTCTTGGGCTAAATAAAGCAAAGTCATAATTTTTTAATCATATATCAATTTCAGGTACGGCAATTGTGTCTTCAACTCCTCCCTAGCTATCCAGCTGAAGAATTTGTGTTGGTAACTCTAAATGCTTTGAATCAACTTGCGACTGCTACTTTGGTTGATGTTCCAGCTCAGGTAGACACAAACAAAATTTTATCTATTTTTTTATTTTTATTGATTAATTGAATTGATTTTTTTGAAAGTTTAATGTACAAAAATTATGTTTTTGAAGGAAACAAATCAATGATTTTATACAAGTTGATATTAGCTAATCAAAGATAATGATTCTGGGAAAAGAATCCATTATCTATGATCTGCAGTAAAGACAACCTTAAAAGCACCTTGACTCTCATTGTTTATGATGATATCGTAAGTTCTCCCTGTTTAATTTTAATGGGTTTTCAGTTGGATTTTAATAATTATTTATTACTTCCTTGCTCCTGTGTGCATTGGTATTCAAAATTATTATAACACACAGTAGTGTAGGAGTGGCCACTGAAGAAACTACCATGGTATCACATTATAGTCTCCAAAATATATCCATGATAGTATCCAAAACTATTTTGCAAGTTCAACTCACCACCCCTTTGGGAAAGACATTTTCTGTAAGATAAGTGTAATGTTTATGAAGAAGGATTAAGTAAGAAGTTCCTAGTAATTATATGTAGAAGTTCTTGTATATAGAAAATGTTTGATGATATTTGATAACATAACAAATTTGGTGAATGAACTCTCAAGCTCATACCATATGACCGAGAAAAAAATGGTCTTGGTATCAAATAAACTTAGAAAGTAAATTTTATTTGGTTCTTATGAATCCTCATATATTTTGATTATATTAACTGCTTTGATACAACTGCTAATTTTGAAGCAATTTATGAAATTAATTCCCCATCAGACCTGTTATGGCTGCTATTTTCCCTCCAATATATGAGCTTTCTTTTTAACTGGATAGTACTTCTCATAATTGAATGCAGCTTAATCTGAAATTGTGTACAAAAGTCTTTCAATTTCTTTCAGCCTTTACCATTGCTAAAATTCCAGCAGATGCCACCAATACTTGGTTTGATGTTAAAAATCGTTTTCTTTCTGGGTTTATGGAGAATAAATAGAGATTATAGGAAGAATAAAGTTCCTAACTTCTCTGTAGGTCTCACAGAATTATCCTAAATTTAGTTCAGAATTCTATCTACTTGAGGAAAACCATGCAGTAGGTACCTTCCTATCTCCTTCTCTTGTGGAAGTGTTCATGGATAATTTTGCTAGGAAAATATTTTCAGAAGATAGTCAATCTGTAAAGCATTTGGTAGTTATATCTTTCTGATAGGCATTTTAGTTGTGGTAACCTTTGACCTGTCTGGCTTGGGTGGCCTTATAAGGAGCTTAAGCTCCTGTCAGCATAGCTCCTTGGGTCCCTGGGGTACATAACCTTTTCTGCAATGTTTTCTGCCTATGTTTTCTTCTTAACATTTAAAAATGTTTGTGAACATAATTAATGGGAAATTTTAAGCTCTTTTCAGTAGTTGCTCACTGTTACTTTGGAATCAATTACTTCTGTTATAGAAGTGAGGAAGGTGGATTATAATAAATTATAGGAATTCTTTGGGACTTTTTGAAGAGTTAATTGGTACTGAAAGTTTTGGTGAAGTAGATGATGCTATTATTTCAGTTAACAATAAGTGCAGGCTCCTAGGGAAATTGACAAAGCTTTACAAGGATATAGTTGTCACTTCTGATGATTTTTCATTGAGGGACTTTAAGGATAGGGTTAGTTAGGAGTGTTGGTGTTAATGCACTACTGCTATGTGCTTATAGCAGCTTTTGGAGTATTTATGTTATTTTTTTAATTTTAAAATTCATACTCTGGTGAGATATTCTTTTTGCTGAAAATATGAAGTTAGGTATAACTAAATTCAATCTGTTTCAGGATTCATTGCCTGCTAAATGACTAAATATAATTTGAAAAGTGATTATGAAAAGATGAAGATGATGCTTTACTATGAAATTTTATAAATAAAGCAATTTCCAATTGTTTTATTCTCAAATTTCCATTTTATCTCTTACTTATTTTACAGTAGTGTAAAGCTGTGAATACACTGGGATATCAGAGAAGTCATGATATATTGTCTCTGTTTTTCAATTTCATTTATTCGTATAAAGAGAGAATATCAATCAATGACATATTGCCAATTTTGTTCAGTAGCCTCATGCCATCTTTTAGTGAACTTCTCTATTCCTCATTGAAGGATCACAAGACATATTGACAAAACATTGATCAAGGTGCTGATGTACATTATATCATCGAAATTGAATATTGTACCACACTAGGAGTTTTGAAGAGTATGAAAAAACTATGATGGTACATGATAATATTGTGTGGTGGGTGTGGTAACACATCCTATCCAAATTCTTATAATTTTGGACGTGTGACCAAACCTTTTTGGGATCTCATGTTATTATGATAAAGAGCTGCCCAATTACTATTGTTTATTTACTATTAGTATGGACAAAATATGGTCATTTCTGGATGATGAATTCATTCAAACTGTCTGCTTTCTAATAATGTACATTTGAATTGTGTGTTTGGTAGGTGCTTAAAGAAAAGGCAATCTTAAAATCTCACCACACTGAAAGCCTAACCCTCCTCTGATGAATGTTTGGTTTTGATGTTATGTTATGATCAGGATCATGTTTGCAAATCACGTATTGTAAACAATCAATTTCTCATCACTTGTTATTAGTTGTTTACAAAAAGGATCCTTTCCTTACGTTTGATGAGAATATTGCAGAATTTTATACGTGCCTCTAAATGAGCTTAGTTGAGTTCATGAGGAACCCCAATATTGAACTTTCTTACACATTCTAGCTTATTCGGGTGGTCACGCTTGTCTGCTTGAATGATGGATATACAATTTTTCTGTAATCTCTTCTTTCATGTAATATATATTTGGCTCAATAAACACCTTGATTTTTCTGTTATTAACCTCAAAGACTCTTCCTGACTGAGGTGTGTTTTTGAGATCAACCTCATCTGTGCAAAATCTTTCAATTATCTCTGGCACTGATTTTCTCATAGAGCATTTTCACTGTAAGCTTTACACAACTTTGCTCTAGCTTGACAGTTGACCTCTTTTTGGACGCAAAACATTAGATATGGCTAAAATGTTCAGTTTGGCATTCTGTCCCACCCTTGCTGTCAAATATAAAAAAAAAAATGTCAAAAGGTAACCAAATTGCTCAATTACTTTTTAGAATACACTTACACTGAAATAAGCTTTTCTCCAAAGTCCAAAAATAATTTCTCAGTCAGTGTGTCTGCCTGTAAGAAATGTTTGCTGAAAGGNTTCTCTCAGACAGTATAATCAAAGCAGCTGTATTCCGCTCAAATAGTATGTGAGAAAACACGTGAATGTCTTGGAAAATATTGCAATCGTTGGAAAAAGGGAGCTTTTCTCCAAAGTGCAAAAATAATTTCTCAGTCAGTGTGTCTGCCTGTAAGAAATGTATGCTGAAAGGGACTCATGCAGTCATCTGTGCCTATTGATTACATTGTATAAGAGCAATCAGAGTGTAAAGTTTCTTCTTTCGTTTTATACCCTGAAAGGAACTTTCTCTCCTGTCCATTGATGTTATGGGCAGACTGGCCATAGGATAGGAATTTCAACATGCATGTTATGATTTATCATTGAATTTCTGATATCTAAATTTCCCATAGGTGACACTATTGCTGAAAAGGCTTGGTTCAGATCCAAGGGGAGCTGTAGGGGCAGCAGCTCTTAGAGGACTATTGCAGCTGTCTGGTGGTGGAGATGGATCTGGAAATAGTACTGAAGAAAGTAAGGAGGCCTCTTTGGCTCATCTTTGGCCAGAAAGTGCTGTTGGAGAGTTGGCTGCCTTGTCTGTGAGTCTTTGCTCTGCATCTACCAGTTCTAGATCCTCATCTGGTCATCTCCTATCCAGAGCCTTGACATTGATTTGCCGTCTTGCATCATCAGCTGCTGCAGTGCAGTCTCATCTCTATCCTGGTGAGTTAAGTGAAAACTTAAATATATCCTGTCAATATATTCAGTGGGTGTGTATCAGGAATATCCAGGAATTGTCTATGAAATGGGTTCTGAGAGCCATGGAGTAGAAGCAAAATTTCCTAAAATCAGGGTGCTAGAATTTTCACCCAAAATGTTCTAAAAATGATTAATTCATATTGAAAATCAAATCATTGCTTTGTTGAAAGATAATGTTTTCTTGCAGGATAAAATCAGGATATAAATATTTCTGTTTGCTTTGACAGCAAAAATGATTAATTCATATTTACATTTATATCTTACAAAGTTCCAGTGATGTGTGCTGCTGAGAATATTTGAACATTTATATTTTCTTATTAATTTTTCATTTGAGATGTGAAAATAGCCAGAAGTCAGAGGGAGCTAAATATGGCAAATAGGGTGGGTGGATGTTGCAACAATTCGTTTTTTTTCTTCTGTAAACCAGGTCTTTTATCACAAATTCTGATATCCAGCTGGTCCAAAAGGTTACAATAATAATCTGAATTTATTGTTTTACCAGTTTGGAGTTAATCAACAAACAAAATTCCTTTTGCATCCCAAAACACGTATGCTAACACCTTTTTGTCAATTTCTGGACCATAACTCGGTTTGGAGCCGAAGTACCGGGTTCACACCACTCTTTAGCCTCTTGTTTTGATTCAGGATCATGGTGGTAGACCCAAGTGATGAAACAGTGCACAAAGTCCTTTCTATTCTTTCTAAAACGCTCCAAATGTTGCTGAGAAAGTTGCATTCGAATGTGCTTTTGCTCCATTGTTAGTGAATGCAGCACCCATTGTGCACACAGCTTTCTCAAACCCAAAACTTCAGCCAAAATATTGCTCACACTGCCTAAAGAGATGCCTAGGGCTTCTACTAAATCTCTTTCGGTTAATCGACGATCTTCCAAAAAATAGACGTATGTATTGGTAAACAAATTCTAAACAGTCAAGAATGGTGAAGCATTGAACAACTTCAGCATTAGAAGTAACCACAGAATATAGTGGTAAGACTCAGAATGGAGATTAACCTTCGAATCGAATGCAGGAAGTTGGTATCTTGCAGGTAAGATGAAGTAAGTATAAGGAAGTTGGAAGAAAATCAGGAGTTCCAACTGGAATTAGATATAGGTTTTCAGTACTGAAAGAAGAAGAATTTGAAACCAAAGTTATGGAAGTTGCAATGAGCATCAGCAGCAGAAGTGGCAAGGATACCAGAAAGACTAAAGAATAGAAAGTTCAGTGAGAAAACTCAGCAGATGATGAAATACCAAAAGCAGTTGAAGAATTCAGGCACACCAAGGGATGACATTGAATACTCTGAGACTTGCAAGTGTACCAGAAATTCACATAAGGAAGACGTGAGGAATTTCAACAAATCAATACTAAGGACAGCAGGAGAGTACTTCACCAACTTTTACAAGGAGACAGAAAATGTTGAAGAGTTCCTGTTCCTTTACATTTTCAGCTATTTCTGCATTGTCTGTGTCTGTCTCTATGAAGTTGAAATTGTTGATGTTGGTCTGGCCTCAACCAAATTGCATAAAAATAGCAACTGATTTTAAAATAAATATTTACACCTGTTTTTTGCACCAGGACCTGAGGGTTCATGTTTTGTGCATTGTACTCTATTTTGAAGCACATTCTTAAATTTTTCATTTTTTCTGCAATTCTTCACCTGTTATCAATTAATGTAACATTTTTCTACAGGGATTTAGCAATAGGCAACGACTTTTTCCCTGCATTATGCATTTTTACTTGGAGAAACAAGGATCAGAATAATCATCAGAGAAACCTGTAAAGCACTATGGGAAAATTTACTTCCAGTTTATATGCCATCAATAAATTCTGATTCTTGGCAAAAAATTGCCATCAATTTCTGAAGCAGAATATATTTTCCAAATTGTAATCGGAGCAGTGGATGGAAAGCACATTGGAATGAAAAAACAACACTTGAGTGGTTCTGAATTTTATAACGACAAATGTTTCTTTTACACAGTACTTAGCAGATTCTAATTACGATTTTATTTACATTGAGGAAGGGGCTCATGGTTCATCAAGTGATTTGAATGTCTTCAAAAAGTCATCATTTTCAAAGTTATTAGAAAGAAATTGGTTAAATGTGCCTAAATTGAAGCATCTCCCCAACAATGAAAATGTAACTGCAATGCCATTTATAAAGTTACAGATGAAGCATTTGCTCTGTCTGGGCATGTATTAGGTACATATTCAAGCAGAAACCCTTCTATGAAACAGCATGTTTTCAACTACAGACTGACCAGAGCTTGCCAGATGGTTGAATGCTCTTTTGCTGTCTTAACTAACAAATGGTGGATGTTCCATAGGTCACTTGATACAAGCATTGCATTCTCTCAGACAGTATAATCAAAGCAGCTGTATTCCGCTCAAATAGTATGTGAGAAAACACGTGAATGTCTTGGAAAATATTGCAATCGTTGGAAAAAGGGGTAACAATTCAAGCTGTCACTGTCAAAGACTACCTTGTGAGTTACTGTGTGAGATTGTCTCAAGGGTGTGTTCCATTTCAATATGATAAAATAAAAAGTCAAACTGTTAGGCTGGTTGGTGCCTCTTTGGCCATAATATTGGGTTAGTTATACCATAACATTTGATAAAGAAAAAGACTGAAAACTTACTTTATTGTCCTTCTCTGCTGTCTCCAGTTCAATCTAATTGTCTACAAATTTTTTGCACGATTCTATCCATAATTGTCTCTTCAAATTTTTATCCAAATATTCTTTTAATATCATATTAAATAAGGCAGGTCTCTTCTTAAATTCATTTATGAAAGTGTCAATATCCTGTGACATGTGAAAATAGCTCAAGGTAATCAAGGTTAGTCAGAACTCTCTCAGATTATCTGTGGGCAACTGAATGATCGCTTGTGCGTGGACCCAGTGTTTGGGTAAGAGAAACAGTGAATAGAGCATGATAATAATTTTTTTCTGCTTGAAGGGTTTTGGTCATTAGTTGACATTGCTGTTTTTAGCTGTACTTTTCCAGTGAAACTGAAATGATGCTATTCATCCCAGTGCTGCAACTATTGTTCAGGCATATTATTTAAATGAAACGATATACATCATCATTTTTTCAGAATTTGCTTTCATTTTATAGTATAGTTATACTCCTTTAATGGGAGATCCCTGTCAATACTTTGGGTATACGTTAGAATCTAACCAGGACATTCTCAGTAGTCTTCTCATACTCACATATACTTGTGGTATACAGCAGTATGACTCAGTGACCTTACCAACCTGTTGCTCAGGAACAACCCTTGGTGTATTGGTGCCCCTGGCAAAGAGGTTCTCAGGCACCCCTTTCAGTTAGGATCCAGTCTAAGAAAAGTTTTGTATGTGTTAATTTTTGAAAAATATGTATGTAAATATGAAAAAGAAAAAAGAACAATTTTTCTGATGAAGTGATTCAATGTGGAAAACTGGGAAAACTCAAAGAATTTTTTGATGGCTGCGTAGTGAACTCTCTGTATTTTTTACTTTCTTTTATCCTTGGGTTTTGAGGTGCATGCCTCCTTGTGCTTCATTAAACACCTTCCCTTCATCCTTGTGAGTGTTAGTATTGTTTACACAGTACTCTATTTCAAGGACAGAATTATCTGGGAATTAAAGAAACTACTTTATTTTATTACAGAATCACCTCTCTTAGATCTCTGCATGAAATGCTGCTACTCTTCTGATATTGTTATTGCATCCAAGGCTGTTCGTGTGATGACAAAAATTGTTTGTAAAAGGTTAGTAGCATTTTGAGAGGAGAAGTAATTCAATTTTTAACTTAACTTTTCTTACTTATATTTCCAAATTCACTTATTGTATGTCAATCAAGTTACTTTTTTATCATTCAATATAGTATGGTTAAAATTGGTAATATGTTCAGCTGACATCTGCTTACCAATGAGATAATTATTAAAGAATAGTTCATTGACTCTTAATTTTCAATATTTTTGCCTGCCCTTGGAGATTTTTTGTCAATCTATCTTTTAAAATAGACAATAACAATATGATAGAAAATAATAATAGGAAATCTCTTATAATTTNTGAAATATAAATAAAAATAATTGAAATATATGTGCTTGTCATTATCTCTTCTTCTCCCCTCTCCCATAGTCATCAGGATGAGTGGATAAGGAATCAAACCATTACTGTGGATAGAGTGGCTGATACAGCTGAGTCTCTATTCTTATATATTGCTTGCCAAGAAGGTTGTAAAAATGTGGAAAGGAACAAGACTTATTTGAAGCATTCTTTGTATTGTCTTGTTTCACTTGCTCGAGCCTATCGGAAATTGTGTCCGAGATTTGTTGACCTCATAGGTGGTCAGTTGGAAATTTGTGAAGGTAAGAGTGTTTTTTATGTGTATGTGATTTGAAGGTAAGTTTTGATTTTGATTTTTGTTAAGTTAAAGTAGAAAATCAGTTTATATATCCTTAAGAAATGATGTGTTACCATAATTATTTCAAAGATTATGAATGCCACTGCTATGGGTCACTTTTTAGGATTATTTGAAGTATTGAGGAGAGGTAATTGTCTTATCATAAAATTTACATTCTGTTAACTTGTTGATTTTAATATAAAGACTTTCTGTTGTGGATTAACTCTTTAAGTAACCAATTTCTTTTTTGAATAATAATTTTTTAAATTTCTTTTTTGGAAACATTTGATTGGTGGATGTTATACTCCTACGTATTTATTCTGTTCTTCTAATTCCTTGAATAATACATATACATATGATTGTATATAAACTAATATATCATGCAATTAAATAGATAACTTGATGCTCCGGAGCAGAAAATTGTTGTTTAACACTATGAATCCAAAAAATACATATTTATATTGGTTTAACAAAATGAGAAACATTATTGAACATTTTCAAAAGGCAGAAAACATCATGGAGTTAATGATTTTATTTCAATAAAGTGATGGTTTAATACTGCAACTCTTGCTGACTTTGGCAAATGCTTAGAAATAGACCCAGAATTTTGCTATGCATGATACAGTATTCATAATGTCACATCAACTATTTAATTGTAGGTACTTCCTAACTTGTTTACATTGCCCAATAAATAACTAACTTTATTATGAATAATATGGTTTATTAAATTAATAATAAGGAAATTAATTATATTAGTTATCAGTGACATGGATGTAAAAATTGTTCTTAACTACGGATTAGAAATTATAAACAAGGTCAAAGTTCTACTGAAAAAGTGTTTATTTTCTATAACTTCTTATTCTGTTGTAACACCAATTGCAATAGGAAACCAAATTAAATTTTTGTTTTTATGAAACAAAATAATATTTATTTTTAAAAGAAATTTATTTTTCATTTACTAGCACTTGTGCAAATATTTTACAGGTAGTCATTGACTTATGACCTATGTGGCTATGACAGTTTGACTTATGACAAGAGTTCTCTGTGTCTCTCAAGTCAGTATGCATAGACAGAATACAGATGTCAGTCAGTTTTCTGCTTTGGTTGTGCTTGAAACCATTTTATTTGTGTATATATTTAAATTTTCATCATTGGCCTATTTTTCTTAGGTAGTATTTCTGTCAAAAACTACCAATAGTTATGTATATCAGAGT
The DNA here is from genome assembly GCA_000376725.2 of Ladona fulva. Lineage (NCBI taxonomy): Eukaryota > Metazoa > Arthropoda > Insecta > Odonata > Libellulidae > Ladona > Ladona fulva. Next base: position 1,152,123 of record KZ308520.1, read on the forward strand.
TATGACCAAATTGACTCACAACCTATCAGTGCATTCAGATGCATTAAAACATTAAAGTAACCTTAAATGAATAATGATGAGTGGTTCTTCTTTTAAATTTGTTCAGGTTCAAATGCTGTGCTGTTCTGTGAAGCTCTTGGTGCCATTGGAGGTTTTCAAGCTGGGGCATTGCTGCCACTTCTTCCTCTTCTTCTCTTCAAGCTGAGGACTTTAAATCATTCTCTCCTCAATATGCCTCCAGCCATGAAACGACAACATTCTAATGCTGTGGTAAATTTTCATCTTAAATATTTCACTACTAATACTATTCCACTCTTGGAAACTACTTATCGTGTAATAATCCATTCCTTAGTGTCCCTTTTGATTTTCTTTCAGTGCATGACTTAGTTTAGAATCACCCTTTCATGTGTGTATTCTATTTAGTCATTTGACTGCAGTAATAAAAGGCATGTGTTTATTTTCACTATAGAAGTGTATTTAAAAATAAAACTCAACAATTATTCTTTACATCACCACAAAAAATACACTTATGAAGCATGGTTTGGATGCTTGGCATCGTCATCAGGTGATTAGTATGGAAACAGTCGCAATATGTATCAAGGGTAAGCAGATAAAGATGGATGAACCAAAATGCAGTGGGGGTGGGTGAAGAGCTAGGAATAGGCAGCTGTAGCCAACAGGAATTAATGATAATGATGAAAGATCATTATTTGGGTAAGATCAAGGCAAAAATCTCCTTTTCTATCCAACCCATCATCATATAATGTACTTTTTCAACTTCAAAGTAGGAGAGAAATTAGAAGAAATGTGAATCTAAAATATCTAAGAAATAAGGAAAAATTGTCCACTGCAGGGCAACAACTGCTAAGAAGGAAGATCACAGAATCAGTCTCATAATCAAGAGAGTAAAAAGGAACCAAAGGAAGAGGACGAAAGGTGACTTGGTACATTATGGTGTATGCCTAGGAATATTCACAAGAGAAATGGACATGAAAAAAGTCAGACCAGACCAGGATTCAAATCCAGATCTTCCACTACCACCACTTGCCCACTAAGTCACCTGAATGGCATGTAAAATTGTTCTGTCACAATAGCTCAGTTGGCTACAGCAGTCACCCAGAAAGTGGGCAATTCTGGTTTTAGTCCTAGTCCTGGAAGACTGTTTGTTTCTCCTTGGTCACAAGGAACTCATTAGTGACTAGGCAAAGCAGTAGAGAAGAGTGCAGGGGTACCATATAATTTAAAACAAATTTGGTTATCAAATGAGCTGAGTATTGGCTGTAGTGTGTTGCAGTATCTGGGGATGGGGATAATACACCTTTTAAGCAGTTAAAAGAGTGTCTTAAGCAATATTTTGTTTGAAAGGGACTGGGAATTGGAGAAAATCACCTATTAATTGAATAGCATCTTAAGTGGGAGCATTTTGAATGGGTTTTAATGCATATGAAAGCACGTACAGAATGAGGAAATAAATGGAAACAAATACAATGAAATACATGGTATTAAAGCAAGTTATAATAGTAGCAAACAATGTGCATAGTTCTCAGTTATCTAAAATTAATAATGATTAATTTAGATGTATATGATCACTGACATTTGTGAAAAACAAAGTGAATTCAGTCAACATCTGATTTTACTTGGTTGTATTCCATGATGACACAATTGAGAAAAAAGCTTTGTTCATTTCACAAAACATGTTTTTGTTGAACTCCAAGTGTTTTCCTTTAAGGTGTCATAATAAATGCAGTATAAAGGGTACATAGTCAAAGGTTAGATGAAACATAGACCATAAAATACACACATGATTAGTAAAAGTACAAAACCCTACTTGTAAAAATATTGTTAATTAACATTCAATGAGATACTTCTTCTTCTTCCTCTGGCGCTACAGTCCTCCGTGGACCTTGGCCTCCTTCACGACTCTTCTTTTTCCTCAGATCTTCTATCACTCCATCTCTCCATCTTTTACGAGGCCTGCTTCTTGGTCTTCCCTCTGTGGGTCTCCACTTATCGATTTTCTTAACGGATCTTGAGGGTTCCATGCAGTGTAGATGACCAAGCCACCTGATCCTCTGGGCTTTAATGAATCGAACAATGTTCTCTCCTTGAATAAGATCATTTATTTCTTCATTTGTCCGAATCCTCCACTTTCTGTCCATTTTCATTTTGTACTGGGCCATAGATTTTTCTCATCACTTTCCTTTCAAACACATTGAGCATATCTTCCTGTTTATTCGTAATGGACTATGCTTCACACCCGTAGGTCACAATGGGTCTTATGACTTTGGCTCAATATTTTGAAATATCTCTCTTAAAGCTCTTTCACTTCTGGCAATCAAAACTATGTCATCTGCATATGCCGCTATTTGTTTTGTTCTAGTATTTATAGGGCCCTGTTCTATATCTTTCATTGCTGCTTCGAGTACGAGGTTGAATAATAATGCAGATAACGCATCCCCTTGTCTTACCCCAGCATTAACGTGAAAATCATCAGTCAAATCCCCATTTATGAACTACTATATAACATAACATATAACTACTATATAACATGAACATAATAAACCACTCTTACTTTGGATCCCCATAAAGTTACCCTCACCAGTCTAATTAACTTTCTGGGTGTTCCTAGTTCAATTAAGGCTTTTAATAATTTGTTTCTGTTGACTTTGTCAAATGCTTGCTTGAAATCAATGAAGAGGTTATGAAGTGTTATGTTACATTCATAGCACTTTTCGAAGGATTGTCGCAACATATGCAAATGGTCAACAGTTGAACGGCCCTTCCTAAACCTACATTGATACTCCCCTATAATCTTTTCACCATATTCGTCAAGTCTGTTATATATTATGCAGGAGAGTATTTTGTAGGCCACACTGAGTAAAGTTATTCCTCTGTAATTCATACAGTCTCTTTTATCGCCTTTCTTATGAATGGGTACAATCAGACCTTCTCTCCATTCTTCAGGCATATACTCTTCATTCCATATTGTTTTGATTAACTCATGCAGCTTTACCCAAAGTGCTTCACCCCCAAATTTTAATAATTCTGCAGTGATGTTGTCAACTCCTGGTGCTTTCAAGTTTTTAAATTTTTGTATAACATCTTTAACTTCTTTAATTGATAGCTCTTTCACTTCCCAGTCCACTAGTGAATACTGCTCATCAATATTGTTACTTTCCATTTCTTCCCCTTCATCACATGTTAATAAGTCCTGGAAGTACTCTTTCCATCTCCTCAAAATATCTTCGTTTTTGCTTAGAACATGTCCCTCCTTACTTATGCATGCACTTGATCTAGGCTTAAATCCCTTAGTGTAACTTTTAACCTCCTTGAAAAATTTTCTGCTATTAGAGCTTTTACTGTCTTCTGCAAGTTCCTGGATTCTTTTATTTTCAATATCTCTCCTCTTTCTTCTAAACAATCTCTTACATTCTCTTTGGCATCATTCATATTCTGCTTTATTGGCTCTTGCGTTCCTTCCTAAACATTTTCTTCTTGCTAGATTTTTCCTTTCCAGTTCTACCATACATTCTTCATCAAACCATTCCTCCTTTTTTTCTTTTTTGGCCTCTCCAAGAACACCTTTTTTGCAGCAGATATAACACTTTCTTTTATACATGTCCATTTTTGATCCAGAGTGGCAGCGTCTTCATCCATACTTCCCAGTTTTTTTGCAAGAGAAATCTGATATGCCTCCTGTACAGTTGGATTTTTCAGCTTATCTGCATTAAACTTCGGGTATCTTCTTCTTCCATTTTGCTTGTGTGCAATACTAATACGCTGTCTAATTATACCCTTAAGAAGAAAGTGGTCTGAGTCGCAGTTTGCTCCTCTGAATACTCTTGCTTCCCGTATTGTAGATGCCCATCTTCTCGATATCAGTATGTGATCAATTTGATTGTATAGATTTCTTCCAGGGTGCTTCCAAGTGCCCAAGTGAATTCTTTTATGGCTAAAAAAAGAGATAAAAGGCTTCAATGAGATACATTATGTAAAATAAATCTTTGTCTCTTAATATGTGTAAGAACACTGTCAATTCAAGACACAGAAAGTATAAATAGGCTATTATTACATAAAGTTTGGATGATTAGGTGCTTGGAAGTACACAGTCAATTAAGTAGTTTTCTAATTCTATATTACATAGGTTACTTATAAAGCAGAGGAACAAGTATGAGGAAGTGAAAGGATAGGAAAATAATTGGAATTGGATTAAGGTAAGGATATAACAAGATGGTGATGAAGAAAGAACAGAAAGAGCAAAGGATGAGATTTAGGGTAAATGTAGGACTGTAGAATGGGGACAAGAGAGCATAGAGAATGCAGCTTTGGGGTGGGGGAGAATGACAGCATGGAGGATAGGCAAGGGAAAGGAAAACACATATTCATTCATAGTATTTTTAAGCTTAAGTGTTTTAGTTTGCGTATATTTCTAATTTCTTGAGTGTGTCCAAATGTTTGCCCTTGGAAGAAATATGAGATACATGTATGTCGAAATAACTCATATAGTTATGATTAAGGACATTCTAGCAAAATGAGATCTGTTACAGTTTTCATGAACTAAGTTTCTAATATATTCTTTCTTGCAGTCCTTCAACTTCTTCCTTGTTTTACCAACTTACTTGCTATGTAAATTGTGATAGATCATATTTCCTCATTCCCTCAGTTTCAGTTAATCTTGAATTAACTCTCTCTATGCCAAATTATTATTACAATGTAAATAAATAAATAAGATTTAATTACAGACTTTGTAAGGTATATAGCTGAGGTTATTAGTACATTTCTTGTTTTTGTATCTGCTTTACTTTGTTAGCAATTAATATGTTTAGGCTTGGCCTTATAGAAGGCCAGTTGCCACAGTAGAGAAAGCTTTCTTGAAGCTCCAATTTTAAACATGTGTATGTCATTTGATGTGGAAACAAGGTTCAATACTCATCTTTTTCTCTGCAGACCATGCTCTGCACTTTAGTTTTTCAGACCATGGTTGGTTATGAATGGACAGATCAGGTGTCACAAGTCGTGGAGACTGTTTTAGAAAAGGCACCTTTGTGGGCAACTTATCGAATCGCAAGATCTGCTGCCAGGTATGCAAATTTTGGTATCCTCTATGCTGTCTATGTAGCATAGATATAGTAATAATTATTCCATTAATGTTTGAGTAAAAATAGTTTAACATAAGTTAACGAATTCATGGTTTTTAGGCTCTTGCTGTACTAAATGTTTCCATGTGTGCTTGATGATAATCCTCCCAAAAAAAAGTAAATTTTGGAACAATTATAAAAGGACAGTTTTCTAGTTACATTTTTATATGGTTTAATATCAATTAAATTATTTTTGCACCCATTATTAACTTTTTTAATTCTGTCAAAAATATATTGAGTCAGCTGTTGATTATTCCTGGCCATTTACATGTAGTGAAATGTTTGTTGATGTAAAGGCCCAGTAATTAGAATCTGTACTCATTGAATAACAATTATTATTCAATTTTATTATGTTGTTAATAATTATCAGTCAAGGTTCTGAATAAATTGTAATATATCACAAGTCAATGATATTAGTATAAGAAAAATACCTAAATGTATCGTGTGAAGTCATTACACTACTTAAGCCATTCATCTTTTTGTTCTAAATTTTGACATTCCTGCTATATGTGTAAAATCTAGACCTATTCTGTGGAATAAAGATAATGTTTTGTACATGCTCTTTTCTTCTTTAAGGTACGGTCATCACAGATTGGGTTCCCTTGCTCTTTCGCGCTTAGTTGAGCAAGTCTCTTCAGAACATTTGCATTTCTGGCTTGTTGCTCTACAAGAAATGACCACAGGAGAAGCCATCTTATCATCATCCTATCCTGTGCCCTCAGAAGATGCAAATCCACCAACCTTGCTTACAAGACTATCATATGCAAATGCTCACTATGCTAAGGCTGTTGCAGCTTTAAAGGTTTGAGGAATTTTAAATCATAGTAATGCTAAATTATCAGCTGAAGACAATTTACCGAGTAAAGCATTGTTTGAAGATTAGGGTAGTACTTGAGATAACAGTGAGCCTTTTTTTAATTTTTAAATCTATGAATTTTTTAACCAAATTACCATATTTAAAAAAAATTATATCACAACCAAGCCTCATCAACTGTAAGTAAGGACAGAATAAAATATATAGAAAAAAAGGGCATAAGGAGGCATTGAGGAAACCTAATAATTAAAATTTTAGAGCAATGTTGTCCATGATTAATTCTGAAATCAAACATATGCTTTGCTTATCATTTAATATTGACTGATTTACATTTAAGTCCTGTTTAGGAAATCTGTCAAAATTGACTTCATGTTTCTGTGTAAGCAGTGAGAAATGTATGAAGTCAAACATCTTAAAGGTTTGGTACATTTCAGTATATCTGCATTTGTATGAAAAATATGCCTCAAGTTTTAGGTTTAGACGAAGAAGTTTAACAAGTCAAAACAAGGAGAAATTCTACTGCCACGGGATATGCAAGGTGACATCCAGATAGAGATCAAAGCATATAGTCATACTATTTTTGTTGGTCCAGAAAGTTTTCCTCGGTCTGGCAAAATATTTGTTGCTTAATAGTTTATGGATGATAGCTAGGTACTGCAATTAAAAGATATCTGATGCCATTCAATACTGAATATACTCTGCCTTTGTAGTGTGTTAAAGCATACATGATTACACCTCATGATTTTCCAATTTTACATATTTACTAGAATGTATGTACTCAGAGAATGCAAACTAAAATCATTCTCAGTTAACAAGTGTACTCAGAGACATAGTGTGACACTTGAACAAACTTTGAATATATAAAATTCATTACGTAGACTCATTTGTTTAAATAAACAAATGCTCTCTTCATAAGCAGGATCTCTTTTGGTAGTTAAGGCTTTAGAGGATAGGCTGTTTGTTTATCCCTCACTTAAAAAATAATTTCATTACTTTCCAGATTCTCTCCCATTGGAGGGGAGAGAATCAATAAAAAAAACCATCCCTTTGACGACCAAGGCAATTGTTGAACATTGATTTCATGAGTTATTCCATATACATGCACGGGGATAATAAGTTAGTATACTTTTCCATAAGAAATGTACGTAAAATAGGTTTTCATTACCTGCAGAGATTGATTCTTTTACAAAATTATATTAGAAACAATGGTTCTGTGAAATTGAAACAAGTGCCTAAAGAAAGGAAAATGATCATAGAAACTTATCTTATTCGTGAATCATTCATATGAATTCGAAATTGCGAGAACTTTGGTAAAATAAATGGTAAATTAGTAAAATTTTTCAGAAATAAACAACTAATCCCTTTGATGACCAAGGGAATTGTTGAACATTGATATCATGAGTTATCCCATACTTTTCCATAAGAAATGTATGTAAAATAGTTTTTCGTTACCTGCAGAGGTGGTTTCTTTTACAAAATTAAATTAGAAACAATAGTCCTACGAAATTGGGACAAGTGTCACAAGAAAGGAAAATGATCATAGATTCTTATTTTAGTTGTGAAATATTGATATAGATCCGACCTTTTGAGGATTTTGATAATACACACGGAAATTTCGTAAAATATTTAGGAAATAAAGAACCCATTGACGACTAAGGCCATTGTTGAATGTTGATTTTATGAATTATCCCATAAAAGTAAATATTATGTACGCAAATATCACCCGAGCTCATCTTTTAGCTCAAGATGTTTTATTATAGCATTTACATTTTTGTATTGCTTAGGCAAATTAACCGTCTGTTTAGCTAACTCATTGACAACCTTGAAACTCGCAGTCTTTGAAATTAAAACATACCGTGGCGANCATATATTTTTAACTAAATAAACTTCCGTCATGCTTGATGGGGGCATTTACTAGTACTATGTATAATATACATGGTATATCTTACCTAATATGATTCATTTTTTATAAAAGCTTGAAATAACAGGAAAATTTTCTAGGCTGCCAGCACCCCTGCTCATGGGCTTCAGTTCCAATTGGAATGGGCAAGGGCACGAGGAGAATTCCTGCAAGCAGCAAGTCAGCTTATTCTTTCTGCAGCTTCTTTGTGCTTTGCTCCTCCTCCAGCAATAGCTGCCACTTTAGCTCATACTTCTAGAGATGAACTTCTTCGTTGTGGTCATGCAACCTTCCAGGTAGGTCAGCATTGGGTGTTTGATAAAATAGTATCAAATACTGCTTTTTAACTAACAAGAAAGTATTCTATCCGTTTTCGGAATTGCAGCAATTTTGCTTTTCAGAAAGTACTCTGAAAAAATTTTTTATTCCTTCCCGTCCTGCATAAACCTTATCAGCAAAATTTGATCCGTCCCGGTATTGAACCAAGCATACTTGTGGTAGACTTTCAATCATATTGCTGTTTAAGAATTTCTCTAGTAACTATCGCTCAGGTTTGATGGTGAAACTCTATCAGGAAGTAGCGCAAAATATTATCCAAGTTTCCTGTACATTTCTTAAAGAGAAATGTTTAATCTGCCCTGGCGTTAAACCATGGATCAGGTTAGGAGTTCTTAGGCTTGGAAATGAAAGGAAGCCACTAATAGTCTTAATATGCTGAATTTGAGCAATTTTGCTCTTTGGTAAGTGCCCCGAAAAAATTTTGAAAAAGACTTCCTCTTTATCACTTATGGGCAAAATTTGATGCATCCTAGTAGTGAACCAGTGGCGACTATGGCAAAATGTATTATGCAATAAAAATCTATATATTCTAATGATATTGTGAATTTCATCATTCTATCTTAACGAAAAATATCCTAAACGACTTTTTGAAAATACTGTCATTTGAATTGTCCTAGCATCAAACTTGGGGCCACTAGGACAAAAATGCTTATGCCATACGATAGAATCTTCTTATGATATGGTGAATTGATCTACCATAATGGAAAATACCCTAATAGAATTTTTGAAAATATGGTCATACAAATTGCTCTAGCATTGAATATTTGGGGTTTCTGAATGTAATGTTAGACTGCAACAATGTTGGAGCACTGGATTCAGGGAAAAATTATGAATGCATTTAGTTTTCCTTCAATTAGAGAGATCAAATATTGATAATCTGAATTCTTAAAGATTTAATTATTTTTTCATATTTGTTATCATAAATTAATAAGCAAAAAAATGTTTTCTTTTGCATAGCTCTAAATGGGGAGGACATTTTAGAATCAGGTTCATCCTAGGTTCATGCAAATATGGTACGTCATGAGGTTAAGCAATGATGAAAATTTAATAATCCAGTTCTGTTCTGTGTGTTTTGTCCATCCTGCTCAGTAATTCATTCAATGATGCTTTTAAGATCTTGTTCTTATCACTGTATTACATTAAGTCTCTTTTTTTTCATATAGCTGCGTAAATGTGCCAAAGAATTTCGGGCCTGTGGTGATCTCTACTGGAAGCTTTACCAGTCGGCTTTTGATGCTGATCCTAGCTCATTGGCAAACATACAAATGTATCCTTTCAAAAAGGCTTTCGATAACTCTTTTTTTCCTTTGATGTTGCGTTGTAGTTTTGAATATATTCTCTCATAGAAATTTAATGAAAGTTGTTTAATGTCACTTTAAAGTAAATACATAAGATTTTATTCTGCATTGGAGGCTAATGTTTTTATGTCAGCTGCAAAACTGACAAATGGACATTGCCAAGTATTTCTCATTTTCCAATTTTAATGTTTTAAAATCGGTAAAAAAGTGAAAGGGATTTAATTTCAGTTCTGTGACTTGTTTATAAAGCCTACAAAAACTTTAATTTGATCTGCATGTAACTATTATATTGAACTGGTAAAGTAAATTATTTAACTCAAGTATATGAAGGAGTATAGATAACAACATGCCTTGTAAGAGGGCATTTATAATTTTAATCGTTTCTTATGGCCTCCATATTTCAAATGGCAAGTAATATTTTACTTTTATTAGAGTGATTTTGGTCTGTTGTAGAGCTTGTTGCTTTAGCCCATACCTTTCATTTATTGGCACTCTTAACATGTGAGTATTTTTCTTAATATTTGATTATTTTAGATTGCAACAAATGTGTCTTCTCATGGCTACGAGCATTGAAAAGGTTTCTTTGAACAATTCTAAATCAGAAACGGTACTTGATCTAAGGTCAGTGGAAGCTTGAAACATCACCTTTTCCATCAAGATTATAGTAATAGAAACAGTATCATCACAATTAAACTATTTTTCATGTGAATTTACTTAAAATTGTTTGACAATTTTCTTTTAGTTGGCAGCATTGCAACTTGGAAACTCAACATCTACTAAATACTATTCAAGAAGCAAGTGCTGTAGGTCGGCAAATTTTTCAGGGTGACCGAGAGACAAAACCAATCACTCATTTGGTAAGAGTTTGTGTAAAAATGACATCTGAAAATATTTTATTTTTTACTTAAAATATTTTGCTTGAAATGAAGAGTTAGTCTTTATAAATCACTTCATAAAATTTCATGCAGTGAAACAGTAAATTGTTTTATAATTCATATTCATATAATTCATATGAATTTCTTTTTTTATTAGTCAATTATCTTTGTTAATGCTTCCAGATGAAAAATTTAGTAGTCAGCAAATTCAAATTTAATATGTTTTGTTTTGATATATAATGATTTTTGCATATTATTTGTTGTTTATTTAGTTTGATTTAGAATTATAATTTTGGTGTCAGCAAGAATTGTTTCACATTTTCTTAAGTGGATGTCTCAATTTTTTAATGCTCTAGTTGCATGGGTTTGGAACTCTATTTGTGGTAAGCATTTATTACTATGTAAATGGTTACATCTTTTCAGTATGTGGAGGGCTTGGTGAAGCAGATGGTTGTATTAACAGACTCAGCCCTGTGCTTCCCAAGGTTTTTTTTCCAAGTGTTACAGTCAACAAGTGTGAAGGTAGGCTCTTTAAATATGATCTATTGAATGAATATGTCATTGATTCTTTGTTTGATGTAATCCTATGTATATGTTAAATAGTCTAGTTTTGTCTTACTTTATAAAAGTCTCAATCTTTTATATTGATGTTATTCCTGATTTTTTGTGTATACTTTGGTAATTATTGAGAATTCAGCCAATTGATGACTTTTCCATTGATTTTAAGGTTTAGTTTCACTGCAAGATTGCTTTTAAAAGTAAAATTGATCTTAGTTTACTTTCCCTGAAGATGACAAGTTGTGCATTAGAACCTTTTATGTTGATGGCTAGTTAGCATTTGTTTTATAGATACATTTTTCTCATTATTCTGAACTATAGTTTCTCAGATCTCAAAATTTTTGACATTAAGAATCTTTCCTTTTAATGGCCATTATGAATTTGTATGATTCTTAAATATATTTTGTGTTTGTTATCAATGTCTAGATTTACTACTCATGGCTCTCCCATAAATGGTATCCTGCATCTTTAGTTTGTGTTAGTTTTCCAGTTTTACTTGAGAATAGGGGTTCGCAACCTTTGAGTCTTAATTCCATCAAGGATTGCATAAGAAGTTCAGGGGGTTAGAAGGGAGTGAGAATTATTGTCTTGACATGAAAACTATGGCAGCGTATTTCACATTTGGAAGTTGTTACATTTGATATATGTTTTTGTGTATCCATAAAATATTAATTACAAACTTCATGTATGGTAGTTTTAATGTAATATACATAATGCAATAACAGTTTTAACTATAATTTGAGAGTTACAGGGAACTGTCATCCATAATATCAGGGTCTCAGGTAACAAAGGTCAGGGGAATACTTTAAAAGAATCTGTGCAATTCTTGGGGCACCAACTTTTATTCCAAGTTTCAACTCTCTCTTAAGTCTCTCATTAATTAAATTTGTTATTTTATTGTTTCTTTCCAACTTCCTCTTCTATTTATTTTGTGTCAACATTTAGTTAGTTTCTATTTTAGGTTTGTGAAATTGATTTAAATTCAATCTTCAGTTGAAACATTTTAACGAGCACCATATCAATATGTGCAAGGAAAAGTGTAAATGAAAATTTTGTAAAATTTAAGTAAAAGTTTTCATTTCATTTTATTGTATTTAAAAGCTGTTTATTCTCTTTAATCACTGTACTAATTTTCATTAGGTTTTCTTCATAGCCTCCAAGATTTTCTTTGTAAAGATGTATACTCAGGAATATTATTTTGATGTAATGGAGCCTAGATATCTATTTATGTTAATTTATTTTTAAGCATTAGCTCACTAGTTCAATTTATGAAGTTAAAGAGAAGTTACTGCTGGGTTAATTAAATGAAAAGTATTTACATTAATATCAAAAGTATTAATTAATTTATTACTAATGCTTTGAATATTGAAATTCTGTCTACTTCAATGAAAATGTAGGCTAAAAAATTTTGAGTTCAATATAAAAGTAATTGAGGCATATTATTATTCTTATAGCTTGCCATTTCTCCTCAACCTCGTGTTCCTGGTGAAAGTGTCTTTGTGATGGGAAGTGGAGGTGCTGGAGGCCTTGGAGGAGGTTCCTCTGGCTCTCAGTTAGCCCTCAAAGTTGAAGGTGTTGTTCAACATGGAGGACGGCCTGGGCTCTTTCGCAGAGTTGCATCTCTCCTTCTCACTGTGTCAACCTCCCCTGTGCATTCAAGGTCCAGCTCAGCTCTGGAATCAAATGCTAAGGTAAATTAGGTTATAAAGAAACATATCAAGTGATGCTTGGTGGAACATCTCTATAATTTATCAAGGATTACAAAACAAAATTTGACTAAGTGGTGAAATGACTAAGTCCACAAATTAATTTGGGGACTTAGTCAAATTAATTATTTATCTGTGGAGATCTTCATCATGCTTTCATGTACATTAAAAATGTGGTTTAAACTTTTAAATCTTATGAACTAAATCAAGAAACAAGTTCTAAAGTTGCTTCAGATTAGATGAAGGCCCATTCCTGAAAATTTTTTGATCGGTGTGAAGCCTTCATTAAGAGAAAGGCAGCAGATATTATTCTCTAATCACAGGTAAAATAATGATCTCTATACATTTACTTACTTTCTTTTATTTGTTTAACATGTACTTTTTTCCTTGGAATTTTGAATTCTGGTTGGATGGTAGCAAATTTTATCTGCAAGACTAATACTAGCCTTTTTGTATTGCACAAATTTGAACTTTAAACTAAGTAGTGGAATAAATTCATTCTTGTGTATTTTGCAAATGCTCCTTTATTGTTAATCAAAAACGCATTATTAAAATTTGGTTATTCGTATTTCTAGCATCTCTAATAAAATGTCTGTGTTTTTTTTTTGGGGTGTACTTGAAGGTTATGTTGAAATTTACTTTTAAATTTTAATTTCAGGGTGGAGATTCAGGAATAGTGCTTTCACAGACAGTAACACCACATAGAGACTTCTTTGCTGCCCAGTTTCTGCTAGCATTCCCTTCTCAATCAGGCCCAGGATCTTCCTCAGGGCCAGCCTCGGGTGGCACGCAGTATGTTGTCAGTGTTGAGGCCAGTGCCATTGATGAAGATGGTGATGTGTGGCGTACTGGCCCTAGAGCTACTCTGTCTGTTAAAGCTCATGATGACAGTAACAGTGCAAGCTCTGGTGGAGGTGGTAGTAAAGCAGGAAGTGGCAGTCGAAGCAGATTTTGAATCCTTTGATTTCTGACTGGTATCAGATTGAAATAAAAATCTCATTACACCTTTTGTATATTATTTGAAAGAAATATTTATAGTAAAAGAAAAGAAATTTAACTTTATATTGGTTTTTATTTTATTCCTTTCTAAGCTAAGCTTTGAAATTATTTTATAATTTTATTTTTATGTTCAAATTAATGCAGGTCTTATCAGGTATAGGAAATATATGTTTTTAGATTTGAATGAGAGTTCTTTAACAAAAATATTTTATATCTGCTAGAATAATGTTTAAAAAATATTTTCATAAAAGTGTATTCATGGCTGTGTATCAAAAGCATTATTCAATTTCTAATTAAGTCCAAGACAATTTATAATGATATGATTTCAAGAAAATAAAAACAATGATAACAAAGACTATTGAGTTAAAAGTAATGCCTTACNATTTAATTCTTTTGCAGATATAATTTGAATGTTCATCAAATTTTAAATTTCTATCAACTATCACTCATGATTTTATTGAATCTACAAATTTAATAGTACTTTCATTTATTTGGACTTTTAAATATCTTTAAAATATTGATCACAATTTCCAAGGAACATTTCATACAGTTTGAGTTTTTTTCGTCAAGCCAATCCTTTGGTAAAGCAGAGTCCTTGCTAACATTAGTTATTATATATATTAAAACAACAACAATTGTTCCAGCAGACTATCCTGAGGAATTACAGCATTTGTCCTTCTTTAGGTTGAGATGTAGCTTTCCCAGGTTACTTCCTGCATTCTTTCTGATAAATAATTTTGAAACTATTAAATGACCACACATACTTGCATTACCATGAATATTGAAGCTTTTGCTACCCATGTTTTCATGAGATACATGGAATATGTATTTCATAAAATCTATAATTTTTTGTTTTATTTTAATTTATATCTCCATGATTCTTTACAAATCATTGTGTTATACATCCATATAATATGAATCATAGTAATAATAATATCGTTATAATCACATAAAAATGCAGTATAGATGTTTATTTGAACACTTGGGTTATCCTTTGGAAATCATATATCTACTTAACTCTGTAGATACTATGAATTATTTTTCAAGTAATAAAGCTTCATTTTTTCCTGCTCCTTGAAGCTTATCACTAATTTTGAGAACCATTTCAGAGGTGTTATCTAATAAACTGTTTCTGAAATTCAATGAAGTATTCTACGAACATAATTTCAACTTTTGAATTCCTTTTAGTTTCTGAAGTTTTTTAAGAAAATTTTGCAATTATTTACTTCAGTACATCCACTTACTTATTTAATTTGCAATACTGATTCATCACTTTGGATTAGTTTCCACATTGCTTGTCAATTATATGCATGACTTCGAGATTCAAAGTTTGATTTACTTTTTGTTTCACATCAAGGACCTGAGGATGCTGAACATTAGAATTTTTTTTCATGATTTTTATGTAAACAGGCTTTAAATCTGTTGATGGATTTGTATGAGAGCAATATTGGTGCACACACACAACACACTTGTATGAGATGTACGCCTGTTTCTCTGATGGTATATACTTGCCTTAGTTCTGAAGTTTCATTTTTCATATCTAATCCTTTCATTCGCACAAACAGTTTTTCCATATTTGAAAATGAAATGATAGCAATAAACAATTTACATTATGATTCATGAATTTCTGTATCAATAATTACAAATAACTCTACTGTTAAATTTATTTGTACAACATGGATCCCATAATCAACTACTTATGAGTTTCTACACAAGAAATCTATTTGACTGAGTGAGATTACACTGAACAGCCATAAACTGTAAGGCAACAGAAGGAATCAGTCATAAGATTATTTTTCAAACCTTAATCTTATCTGGTGCTCTATGTATGAGATGATAAAGAATTCTGTAGTTTTAAATAAACACAAGTATATTAGGGTACCAAAATAGGCTTATGAGTATTATAAGGAATCAAAAACACTCTTAAGAAGTAAGAAATAAATGGGTAGCATAAGTTTATCAAAACTGTTTTTTTTGGGAGAATGTTGGAAGATGGATAAAAACACTACTTCCTGAAGAATTTGCCTTATAACTTTTGTTGAAGAAATAAAATAAGTTGGTCACTGAAAAATGTCCCAGAATATTCCATTTTCTTGCGTACAGCATAATATCTTTAACTGTTATATTTATGTGACTTCAACCTCTATTTTAAAGGGAACCACTCTTTGAGATAAGCCTAATTGATGTACTCATTTTGGTTTACTGACAATGAAGGTAAATATATGGTAAATTTTCATAATTATTAGTTTCCCGTGATGAAAATGTCAGTGATCAATTTCTAAAAATAAGGATTGATGCAAAATTCCAATATAGTTTCCAGTATAGTATATGTACTGAAGTTGATGTTTATTTAGTTTCTTGGTATAAGAAATGATAATTCCAAATGTAAGGCATTTAAGGAAAAGGTTCCTTTTCATTATAGGTGCAGAGTTATTATTCATAGGTCAGCACTTATTTCTTTTCTTACTCATTATTTTGAAAGTTCAAACAGCAGTTTGAACCACAAGATTTGCCACTGTCATCTTTTCCAGCATATCAATAGGCTCATCAGGGTATCAACTAATCATCAATAAATTGTTTTACAAACATAATTCTCTTAAATAATTGGTCCTTAGGCCATGACACTGACAACATATAGCGTATCGTCTGAAGCAATGCCACTGTACGATCCTGGAAGTGATCTTTTGAGGTAAAATAAATATAACTGCTTTTTTCTATCATAACATAGAAGGAAATCAATAGGAAGATTGTTGAAGATGTTTTAGAGCTCATGGTTGTGCATAATCTTGTATAAATTCAAAGGATAAATAAATATTGGAAAACAATGTTGCATGTATTTTCTTTTAATAATATTAATAATAGTATTAATTTCTCTGGAGGAAACTATACATTAGTTAGTTCATGGGACACATCATTAAGTAAAAACAATACATAAATTGCAGGAAAACAGAAATATGATAATTTCCATGGAATGTATCATTTTCATAATAATAATATGAGTTTATTTTACCACAAATATATTCATTATTGCAAGAGATGAAATATTTTAATCATAAGCAAAATGTTAGAATGACCTTGGTACAAGAAAAGTATTTACAGTGTTAAAACACAATACAAAAGATATACAATACCACAAGAGAAAACAAAAGTAACATAAGAACTCACAATAGGATAGAACCATACTTACAAAATAGAAAGACACAACAGAAAAAATATGCAATACAGTACCAACAATAACACACAGAAATTATTCATACTGAGAGTGACTCAAGTCTTATTTTCAAACACATTTTTTTTTAGTTTTCTTTGAAAATCTGTCAGGTCTTGAGAATCTTTGCACCTGTTGGGAGTGAATAGTAAAGCATTGTTCCTTGAAAAAAAAATAAGGGCATTTGTGATTTAGATACAAAAGGAATAAAGAAATCACTTCTTCCTCTTGTGTTATGTCCATGTACATCACTGTTTGTCTGTAAGATATTATTAAAATATTCAGTCATTCATTCCTTTTTCATGCCATGTTTAAAAATTAGCACTTGATATTTAAGACTTGTTCCATTATTAACAATCTAAGTTTAAAAAGCATTGTATCAATTTTTGTATATCAATCAAATTTTAATATTCTTATGACCTTATTTTGTAAGATTTTAAATCCATTCTTCTTGACTTGTGAGGTACAAAATAGTTGCAAAATAATTAAAATGTGACAATATATTACTATTATATATCACTTTAGTTGTATCTGTGAAAATTAATTTACTAATTCTAGCCTGGAAATTTAATTCTTTTGCAGATATAATTTGAATGTTCATCAAATTTTAAATTTCTATCAACTATCACTCATGATTTTATTGAATCTACAAATTTAATAGTACTTTCATTTATTTGGACTTTTAAATATCTTTAAAATATTGATCACAATTTCCAAGGAACATTTCATACAGTTTGAGTTTTTTTCGTCAAGCCAATCCTTTGGTAAAGCAGAGTCCTTGCTAACATTAGTTATTATATATATTAAAACAACAACAATTGTTCCAGCAGACTATCCTGAGGAATTACAGCATTTGTCCTTCTTTAGGTTGAGATGTAGCTTTCCCAGGTTACTTCCTGCATTCTTTCTGATAAATAATTTTGAAACTATTAAATGACCACACATACTTGCATTACCATGAATATTGAAGCTTTTGCTACCCATGTTTTCATGAGATACATGGAATATGTATTTCATAAAATCTATAATTTTTTGTTTTATTTTAATTTATATCTCCATGTATATATCTATCAATAGTCATCATTGCTCTCACGTATTTCCACATAAATGTCATTACCCTTTTCATAATATTTTAGCTTAGTTATATTTTGTATTAGACAGGAACTTCTGATCTGAAAGTACATATAAACAAAGTATCAACTTTCATTTTCTAATAATTCAATTAATGACATTGAAAGTAATAAGGACCTTAACATAATGAGATGTTTAAGCCATTTGCCTTTGGTGAAAGTGGCCTTGGTTTTTATCTCTGATAAGCTTCAGGGAGATAATCCAGATAACCATAAAGATATATTTAATTAGGTACCCAGTTAATATACAGATACATTCCAGTCTCAGAAAGCTAATAACACTGCATGAGAGTAGTTGCAATGAAGGAAACTTCCCACTGGATAGGATGTTTGTTTGGCCTATTGCCCCATCATGGATTTGATTTCTAAGTGATTTATGCTTTAAAACTTGAAAAATGTTATCAGTACAGCCTTATACATTTTAAATCTAATTTATGTAGAATAGCCTATTTTTCTTTGAGTATGCCTTCATACTGGTGATTTCTAATTAACTAAATCAGTTCCCTAAATTCACTAAAGTTAACCCATCTTCCATTTTACTTACCTCTATCATATCTATATTTACCATAATTATAAATCATGACCATTAAATGCTGTATCCATTCAGAATTGGCTATGACCGCTTGATCAGCATCGTTATTCTCAGTTAAGAGACCTATTCCATTCATAAGCCATCTTTTTGTTACAAAATGCCAAATCTATCAAATTATTAACATTATAAAAGTATGCCATAGATTTTATGCAGATCTGCCATCAACTGTCTTAATTTTCTAAGCTATTTGCTGTATGTTGAACAAAGCCAGCCAAGACTCTGCTGGAGACAAGTAGATCCAATCACCCTATTGGTGATTCTGCTGGCCATCATCTTCCCTGCTTCCATTTTTAAGAGGGCCATTCTAAAAAGGCGACTTCCTTATTTCCCAGAAGGAAAGCAGTACAGCCATAGAAAATTTTATGACAAAGATCATGCTTTATTTGTAAACAATTACGTATCGTGAGTGGTTAGGTAGCATGGAAGGGTCCCATATGGAAATATTGCACTTGGATCTCCCTTGCTTATGTGGAAAAGTGCATGATACCCAAGAACTGTTAATCACATCTTACTTTCTTTTCCCCAGCATCCTTTAGTCGTCATAAAATTTGTAATGACCGATAAACTTACAGATTTGTACCACATTTAATGTTTTTTTTTAAATTTATATTTCGAATTGGCTTTCCACTCTGTACTTGTACATTTACTCTCATGTTTATGTTAAATATTTAAAGCCAATAAAGGGCCTTTATTTTATATACGAATTTATCTCCATATTTTGTTTTCTTCCAAGCTGTTTCACTACCAGCAGGTTGAGGGCTGGGCCATTTGCTCGAGAGAAGAATTTTGTCATTCATAGGTGCTTTGATATGGCCCACAGCAATACTCGATCCAATATCGACGTATAGATCTATGAGCATTCCACGAAGAAAGGTTGATATGTCAAACAATGAAAATTCAATGATTCTACTTAACTCATTTTCGAGTGAAATGACTCAGGACCTAAATATTCCATTTATCTAATAACAAAACTAATTTGACCTCTCGTCTTTCTTCCTTTACCCATACTTCATACCGAGTCTCTATCAGTGTGTATCCTTTGCTTCTTCAATGAGATAAACATCTTTTAATAAATACCTATATAAAAATATAAGACGTAATATTTTCATATCATACAGATGTATTGTTTTTCACTTGAAAAATTAAAATATCCTCGAGAATTGGGGACCCTCAAACTCAGAGCCCAAATTCAAGGCAACAATCAAGCCACTCTTAACCGGCTCTGGATACAGCATTATGTTACATGACGGAATAATACGAGCCCGCCGCCTGTCATACTCGCAAAATCCTAATTAGCAGTTATTACGCGGAAGTATTGCCTAATAGCCTCCCGCATAGCATACAATAATTCTAGGCATATCAACTTGAAAAATTACCCAAATTTGAGAGGTAACAACTAAAATTCACCGGTGTATTAATTGTCTCACGTGCTCACCATAGAGTGAAGTTGCACACGGCACACACATCTCGCACATGTTTGGAGAATTTCGATGTTCTTATTGAAAATAGTTTTCTCATGTGGCGCTGTTCGTCACAACAATATCTATTCACTTCTACGAGTGGAAGGCAGTATTCGAATTAGCGAAGTTTACTATTATTTAACTATCATGGAGGCGGAGTGCGAGGAAAAGCTAAAATTAATGGAGGCGGAGATGAATAGGTGAGTATTTTCTTTCAATATTTATGCCTTAACTAACGAATGTTATCATCGAGTGGGCTATGTTTTTGAAAATAACTATGCGAAACTTTATTGTGGTTATTCTTTCAGCTTTGATTTTAGTAGACATTCCTTTCAAATTCATCTTGAGTCTATTATAAAATGTTTCTGGTCAAATTTTGGTCAAATTATTTTGGGTTAGTTTTCCTCTTCTAAGATATTGCTGCTTCTACATTCTTTTTCTAGGTTTGAAGCAGAAATAGCAGTTCCTGTAATACCTCCTCCTCCCCCTCCACCTCCACGTCAAGTGATCGGTTCTAACACATATCGACAAGTCCAGAAACAGTTAGAACAACAACAGACAGTTGTTGTTCCAACCTTAGGTGCACCTATGGCATTTCCACCAATATTAACTCCAGTGCCAGGAGGATTTGCTGGGATACCTCCACCGCCACCGCCTCCTCCATTGCCTCCACCACCACCTCCTCCACCGATGCTAATACCTCATCAAGTGCAGAGGAATGCTATGATGAATGGTATGATTGATAGCTTTCATGCCAATAAATTCCTTTTTGTGAATTTGCCATCCTTATATTAAGAATTAGATTTATGATACCAAATTCATCGAGTATTATCGTTTCAAGTAGTGAAGAATAGAATATTTAAAGTACTATTGAGATCTTTTGAAAATCGCAAGTCTACAAATATACATTTGATATTATTTTTTGTTCTTTTTATGTCTTGATTGAATTTCTAACAAGTTCATAGTGTGCATAAATTATAATATATTTCACAATCTTTCATCTACATCAGTGTTACTTAGAAGAGGAGGTGATCTTTTGGTTATATAGTACACAGTTTGTTGTTTACACATATTCTGTAGGTTATTGGCTGTTGAACCAGAACCTATATCAATTTAGTGAAATTTTTATAAAATTTGAGAAAGTAATTTTTTGTATGTTAATATGATCTGAAAGCAATACTTATTGCTAGGCACTAAAGCTCTTAGATTTCTGTGTAGACTTCACTAGTTCCAAATGAGATATTTTTTGGGAAATGGAAAAGATAATTTTGAAATAAGTAAAAGAGATGATAAAAATGTGATATAATTAACTAAAGAAGCATCTGAATTTAAGAAGGGGTGAATATGATATATTTTTAAATCACATTTTATGTGCAAAGAGTCAATAATAACAAATCTCATCTTATGTATTATCACAGCAGCAAAAGAGGGCACTTCATTATTACATTGAAATATTGTGATTTTGATAACTTAACACATTCACTGCAGATATCTCCTATTCCAAGTATTTATCACTCCAATGGTGGAGTGATCCATAGTGAACATGTTAAAGGAAGCCTGTCCTTGGACCATTTTCTAGAGTATGATGATGCAAAATGAGAGGCAACTTTAATTATATAATATGCTTATTCAGTCTGAAATTTGAGAGGTTAAAATTATTCTATTCTTACAGAAATGCATGGTATGGGAGTAGGTGGAGGACACATGATGCCTCCGCCTCCAGCAGGGTTTCTTGGACACCCTATGGAGCATCAAGCATTCATACCTCCTGTCATAACAGCTTTAG
Source organism: Ladona fulva (assembly GCA_000376725.2). Classification (NCBI taxonomy): domain Eukaryota; kingdom Metazoa; phylum Arthropoda; class Insecta; order Odonata; family Libellulidae; genus Ladona; species Ladona fulva. Next base: position 1,173,926 of record KZ308520.1, read on the forward strand.
AGCCTGCTATGAATTCACCTCTATCAGCTGTAACACCTATTGTCAGGTTTGTTATATTTTCATTTTTACCCTCATATAGTCTGCATAAGTTGACTTACAACTAAAAATAATTTGCTATTTATTATTGTTTTTTTTCTTCTGAAACATGTTAAACCTTGAGTTAGCTACATTTACATGGCGGCAAACCGCCAATGGCGCATGGCAGGGGGTGTAAAACACCTATATCCCTAACTAACCTGGAAAGCTATTAGCTTCTCTAATACTTCATGGGAAAAACTACCAGAAATAACTATCCGTCCTGGCGACTGTTTCCCTGTATCACTTTTTTGTTTTCTTTCGAAGATTGCATTCGTTACTAGCTGGGATGAGAAAATCAACTATCTCCTCCCCGAGATCTGTAGTGACTAACTTATCGAAAAGCTTCCTACGGTATTCAAGTCTTCTATCACTAAGCTAGTTCCATCCAAGGGATTCTACCATAGCCGAAACACTGCTGTCAAATCTGAAATCTCCCTTAGCGAATCCGAACCTAGCTGCCCTACGTTGAACCATCTCAAGATGGGATGTTAATCCTACTTCGTGAGGATCCCAAATCGCACAGCAATACTCCAGGAGAGGACAAATCAGGGAATAGTATGCTATTTCTTTTACTCTCGATGAGCAACCCCTCCGAATTCTACTGGCTAAACTTTGCATCCTATTTACCTTACTTTACCTGCTATGCTTTGAATATGCTCTTTGAAGGAAAAACTACTGCTGAGGGTAATACTTATGTATTTATGATGCCTCACAAACTCCAATATGTATCCTGAAATAATATAGGGTGTGCAGGTAACCTTGGCGGAACACGTAAAAGTCACAGCTATGCACTTCTTTACGTTCAAGTCAAGCTGCCAGTCACTGCACCAACCTGAAATATCGTTCAAATCATTCTGCAAACAACCAGTATCATCTGGAGTTATGATCTCTCTGTAAATAACAGTTTCATTGTTGAATAGCCTAACCTTACATCTAACATTATCCACTACATCGTTAATATAAATTATATAGGAACAAAATCAGAGCCATAAGCTATCAACTTATGGATTATTTTTACATGCAATACTCTATCGAAAGCTTTTCTAAAATCTAGAAATACAGCATCTGTACTGGTACCCTTATCAGCTGCTTTAACTAAGTCGTTGGCAAAAAGGGCTAACTGTGTATCGCATGACCTACCCTTATGAAAACCATGTTGACATTTACTAATTGCCCCCTTATCACCTAGAAAACGCATAATTGAACTGGCATTAATATGTTCAATTATTTTACAGAAAATTGACGTTAAAGATATTGGTTGGTAGTCTTCCGGTTTCGAGGAATGCCCTTTCTTAGGAACTGGAGTGATATGCGCTCTTCACCATGACATAGGTACAACGCCTTCATTCAAGGTTTTCCTATAAAAATACGTAAAGAAGGGGAGCAAGCTCATTTGCCAGTGTTTTAATAACAAGCGATGGTATAAATTCTGGTCCCAGCGCTTTCTTCTTGTCTACCGCTCTCAACAACTTTCCTATTCCATCCACTGACAACTCGATTGGCCCCATCTTTGAATCAACCTGCATAGAAAATTCATTTGTGCGTCCATCGTCTAAAGTGAAACTTTCCTGGCAGTGTCAATTAAGTAAATTTGCTTTTCCCATTGATTCACTAATCGCTAATCCCTCTTCATTAACAAGGCTGGGTACTGAAGACTGACCTCCATGAGATTCTCGGACATATGACCAAAACTCCTTCTGGTCGCCTCCTAAAGACTCTAAAAGGGTTTTAAATCTATATTCCTGAAACTCGTTCTGTGATTCTTCCTTAACCAATCTGTGGTCTTCCATATATTTCTGCAGCTCAATTTCAAAGTCTACCCCGACCCTCTCTAGCCTCTTCATCCGAGTGTCTAAAATCCTTTGCTTCCTATGCAACTCCCGCAACTAGAAAATAGGTAGAAAATATTCATCTAGTTATCTTGGCTAGCTATCTCTGATAGGGTGCCCAGGTGCAAATTTCCATGGGTCCAAAAGACTTACTGCTTTCCTGGCAAATGATTTGTAAAAAATCCTCTTGGGTTGTTAGGCAGGTAAGTTCTCAGAACTGATGTTTTTTGCTGCAAGCTTGGGGGCATTTTTAAGAGTTGTGTAGCCTAACCATGAAGATGGCTCAAACCAGGAGGATTTTATTCCAAGTGAACCCCATTCTCTGCTTTCTCTGAAAAGAGTAATTGTAAATTAATGTGACATTTGATGAAGCAAAATTTCTTGCAGGTATACTATTTACTCTCTGCAAAATAACAAAGTTACTGTGTTAATAAATTAGGCAGCAATTACTGTAGAGCTCAGTTCCTAGGCATCCAGGAAACCCTCCTCTTGGATGGTCCCAGTAGTTATATTATTTGCGTAAAATTGGATATAATGGCTAGACCTTTTTCAGATACTGTTCAGTATTTTTTATGTTGTAGCATATGTATTATGAAACAGAGAATTGGTTATTCTTCAAAATTTGCATTTTGTGTTTTGTCAGATTCAATTTTATTGTTTTTTTTTGTGAATAGTACACATTGACATGCATCACAAATTAATCCATTCCTAGTAGAAGTTCATGTGTATGAAAATGAAGTGTAACTGTAAGTAGAAAGTTCTGAATTAGATGCTTTAATATTATCTTCTAAAATGTATCACTAATATCTGTCTAAGAAAGAATAATATAGCATTGCTGAATCAGTCATTTACAAATCTTAACGAAGAATGTCTATAAATTGTGAAAGGAATACATGACATTTAATGCTTCTGATTTAAAAAATTAGCATAAATCCACCAAAGATTCAGTTTGCGAGAAAGAAAAATGAGTCATAACTGAGTAGTAGACGTGAAGCTGCCAAAGAATGTGGGAATTTTAGTATTCACTTAATCAGCTACATTCTTGTGGAATTTTGATAATTGATAAATAACCAAGATTATTAAATCCATTAGATTTTTGTTTGCATCTCATTGGATTTTTGTTTACACATCTTTCTTAGTTCTCACATATTTTGTATGTGTCTGAATCTCTGTCCATTGTAATAGTTAATTTCAAGTAATATTACTCTTTGCATTGCTATACTAAGGGCATGGTCCAAGTTACATATAGTCACAAGGTGAGTCAAGGAACAGTTTATTTATGTGAGTCAATAACTAGCTATTTGCTAAAAGTTTGCTGATAGAGGGCAGTCAAGTAAATACAGTGAAACACCTATTTAGGGAATCACTGAGGATCAGTCTATATTTTCACTAAATTGGTGTTTTCAATGAAAACAAGTTAAATTTATAATTTATTCTTGTTCATTGTATTATTATACAATACCCACAATACTCNCAGAAATGAAGACGAAGGAGTAAGGTAAGAGGTCGGGCGTAAAGAGAGAAAGAGCGAATTGGTCGGATGGGAAGTGGGTAGAGTTGAAAGTAAAGGCTGATAAGCAAATTTCAGTTGACAAACAAGCTATTTTGCCATTAAGGAGGACAATTTCTGTAATGAATTATTCTTATGATAAAAAATAGTTTAAAAAAAGTTTATTCCTTCTAACAACTTGTCATTCAATCTATAACACACTTCATTATACTACTACAATTAAAATATTATTGAATTTCCGTAAATATTCAAGACTTTTAGCATACACAGATATAATATATATGTTTATTTATTAAAATAGCCCATCGAACTTGATTGCTTCCTCTGGCAAGAGTATTGAGTATTTAGAACATCCAAAAAAATTACTTTTGAGATGGTAGTGCTGTCTACATCAAAAGAAGCTTATTATCTCCTAATAACTTAAAGTGCTTTAACTGCTTTACCAAGTTTTGGAATGGATTCTTCTTTTTGCACTATCTCTTCTTCATCTGCTATATCATCTTCTTTTATGTCTTTCTTACCATAGATTTCTTCTACAGCCTCTGCAGGAGCTCTGTAGGTCATCATGTCAGACTAACTCTTCAAAATTTGTATCCATAACAGTTGTATTTTTCATCCAATTTTCATGATCAATCACATCCTCATCTGGATCAATTTCCATAGTATTATTGTAATTTAACCTAGCCTTAGTAAAACTATCTGATATTGTTTGAATTGTAACTGAATTCCATGCACACCCAAAAGGATGTTCAATTTCAAATGTTTGCTCGTCTCTAAATTGCTTTCAGCACTAAACCTACTTGAGCTTTGCTTCCATGGAATGAATATTGCCCAAATCAAGTGGATGTAGATGACTGATCCAATTTGGGAAGAAATGCTACTTTAATATTGTAGAGAAAATTAGTGTCAGGAGGGTAAGCTGGATGTTTATCAATAAATAGAAGAATTTATCTATTTGGACACCTATCTTTGCCTCTAATTATGTCAGAAAAGTTTTATATACAGATGCTGCCATCCGGGCATTTTTATTATTGGTTTATTTTGATTATTTTCCTTGGCCATTGCCAAGATAAACAGAAGACATCTGACTGTATTTTTGTAGCTATTGATGTTTCATGTAAATATGGTAGATTTATTGCAAATTTTGGAGATATTAGTTACAATAGTTACATAATCATACCCCTGCATTATGTCATCGGAATTGGAGTAAAATGCTCTCAGACTAGAAGCACAGATCGTTCAACTGATCGAGGCTTCTCATATTTACCTACTGATATCACTAACAAATATTTAAATGTGCTTATATAATGGATGAAAAGAGATCAGGACTATGGCAACAAGACTGAAGAATCAGTGATGTTTGTCAACAGACTGGCAAGGCGGAGAATAAGACGAAAGCAGACTCCAAAGCATCTGTAAAAATTGGGGTGATGAACTGCTCAGTAGAACTGTCTAATAAGTATTTCTGTATCAAAGATACTGGTGCTTTGGAGTCTGTTTTCATCTTGTTCTCTGCCTTGTCAGTCTGTTGACATAATTGCTTATATTAATGATAATAAATGAAATGAAATTGAAAGAAAATATGTAACTTCCAAGTATGCAGCCTAAATGAAAAGTGGCTTTACCAGAGTATAATGATTGATATAAATACATAGATAATTTCCTCGCATTTTTTTTTTAATAATGCAGAATAAAGTTGACAACTGTAGATTTTCTTGAACCATTTAATATTTGCGTGTTTAGATTAATCTCTACTGATTCATTATCATAAGCTTTACGTTTTAAANCTGTACATGCTGTGACCAACTCTGTTGCAGAGCTTCAGCATAAAAAGTCTCATCTTTTGCAGATACATTTGCAGCTTAGTATATCACTTTAATAAAAAAGGTTATTTATTGCTACAAAGTTGTTAATCACATTTTTTAGAAAATTTCAGCTGAAACGTGTAGTCTTAGAGGCAGAAATGAAAGAGAACAAGTCTAGGGTGGGGATGGGGGGTCCACCTGTCCTTCATAAAGTGGAAGAGAGCACCTCCCTGGAAAGTGGGGGACCTGGGTTTGATTCTTGGCCATGGCACTTTCTCTCTTTCATTTCTGCCTCTAAATTCAAGCACGTGAACCATTCGTTTCTCATTGCTTATATGAATAATCTTGTTTAAAATTTTCTATGAATATTTTGTAATCTTAGTTCTTACTAGTAACATTTGCCATTTGATCGGATTTAAAATTATAACAGTAAAATATGCAAAAACTGGGAAACAACATCTTTACAGAGTTAATATGTGCTATATCATAAAAGCTTTTATTTTAAAACATCGTCATGATAGTGCTAAATAATAAAATACTTATAAATACAGTTTATTAACATTTGATTTCTCAATTGGTAGAAATCTTACATGTATTTGTAACATTACTCTAAATCCAATGTCCTAACATTGTTGCAGTTTAAACTATACCAGAACGGGGAGGATGCTTTTCACAATCCAATTTAGGTGAATTGCAACCAGTAATTTGAACATTTTCGTTGAGATAATGTTTATAAAATTTTAACTCCAACAGAATTTTACTAGGTACATAGTATGTATCTATACTGATAAAAATAAATATCTAGACCATGCAATGTTGAGGATTTTGCTCCAATTGTAAGACACCCCCTTTTTTCTTTGGATGTTCAGATGGGAAAAAATATCCTCTTAGATTGGTGCAAATATGGTATTAGATTACTAAAATGTTGCTTCTTTCAGTTGATTGCAAGCTGCCGAATATCATTTTACTTTATGAAAACATCTCTATTTGAACTTATATCTCATTTCAGTGCCACACCAAAACTGTATGTTGCCAAACCAGAAATACCTGATCACATACCTGAAATAGGAGAGGGCGAAGGTAGTATAACAGTTGCAGGAGTTGACTATCACTCTGAGGAAGGTGTGACCCAGTCAGCACCTCAAATTTCAATACCTTTAGCCACCACATCAAGCAATTTGAATTCTAATACAGCTGGGTCTGATAAAAAATTGGTGAAGAAGTGGAAGGGAGCAGTTGTTGGAAGCGGAGCTAGTGTAACCAGTGTGGTCAGTGTAGCAGGAAGCAGCAGTACATCAGTTAATCGTAATATTGGTGGAAGAGGGGATAAATCTAAACCTTCTGTTGTGCCGCTTATGAGCATAAATGTCAACCCAGGAATAGTGGCATCACTTGGAGACGATTCCAGTGCTCCAAAAAAAGCAAAGAAAAGCAAAAAAATAATTAGGACAGCAGGAGGACAGCAGTGGGAAGATAACTCTCTTACTGAGTGGGATGATGGTTTGTTGAAGGATTTAATTTTGTTCTATTTTATATTAGTCCTATTTTCAGCATTATGGCAGTATTTTTTAAAATCATTCTCTTAGCTCTACACAGTTTGACATTTCCAGACTTCTGTTTCTTTGACATTCATAAACCTGGACTTATGCAGCTAATTCTAATTTCTGAAAAGTGTACAGACTTATCTACTTTGTGACAGCAAGTCACTAGCATCTGACTGAAGTGAACTTTGTGTTACTTAGTGAGTCTAAGCATGGCCCATTTCTTTAAGTTGAGAACTGTCAGCATTTTGCTCATCATCTTCCTAATTCTCTGTGGTACTTTTTTATTGTCCTTTAAGCTAACAAGCTCTATACTTTCAATGAATCTTTGACTGTGATAAGATAATGGATGGTTATTTATGACAATCTCTATTGGAATTATACAACAATGTCTATAAAAAATTATGAACATTGTCTGAGCAAGTCAGTAGAATGAGCAACTTGACGAATAGAGCTGTGAAGCATGTCTTATTTGAAAAGTTGTGACTCCCTTCCCTATATAAGTCAAGTCTATATGATGACTCCCTCTGCTTATGCAAATCGCTCTGCAAAAATATCTCCCTCTTTACACACCACTCTCTCTTAGCTCACCACTCCCTCCTCACATATGACTTTCTCTGCTCTCGACTCTCTCTTCACATTATGTTTGTTTTTATTCTGAAAGGAATCCTTAACCAGAAAATGTGTTATGGATGCCTATATAAATTGTAGCATTATTCTGAAAATTTAATTTTTTTAAATTTAATTTTCTTTAATAAATCATCATGCTTTGCTAATCAGTCTATGTTTAATGAACATTTCTTTAAAAGAATGAAAATATTGCTTGCCACAGTTAGGTCCTACTTCATATTCTTCATCCCCCCTTTCACCCAAAAAATTACTCTCACTCAGTGTGAGCTGCTCTTTAAAATGCGTTATGTGGCAACTCATGGAAAGAGTTGCATTTGCCATCACTAGTACAATCAGTTGTTGACTTGCTATCACACTCTGTTCCTACAGATAGGTCATACATTGATTAGGATTTAAGTCAGATATCAATAAATTTTTGATTGATTTCAATAGAAATACTTTCAATCTACGCTATCTATTTGAAAATGGAAGCTGTTCAAATTTTTGCGTTGAATGAATGAGCATCTTAACTGCTACTGATAACATATTAATAATCATGAGAATTTACCACTATCCAGTAGCACATTCACATTGTTACCAAGTATTTGGTCATAAGTTGCATAGTTCATATGTCAATGACTACCTGTACATGCTGTGACCAACTCTGTTGCAGAGCTTCAGCATAAAAAGTCTCATCTTTTGCAGATACATTTGCAGCTTAGTATATCACTTTAATAAAAAAGGTTATTTATTGCTACAAAGTTGTTAATCACATTTTTTAGAAAATTTCAGCTGAAACGTGTAGTCTTAGAGGCAGAAATGAAAGAGAACAAGTCTAGGGTGGGGATGGGGGGTCCACCTGTCCTTCATAAAGTGGAAGAGAGCACCTCCCTGGAAAGTGGGGGACCTGGGTTTGATTCTTGGCCATGGCACTTTCTCTCTTTCATTTCTGCCTCTAAATTCAAGCACGTGAACCATTCGTTTCTCATTGCTTATATGAATAATCTTGTTTAAAATTTTCTATGAATATTTTGTAATCTTAGTTCTTACTAGTAACATTTGCCATTTGATCGGATTTAAAATTATAACAGTAAAATATGCAAAAACTGGGAAACAACATCTTTACAGAGTTAATATGTGCTATATCATAAAAGCTTTTATTTTAAAACATCTTCACTTACCCCTTCCCAGTCATTTTATTGAGTCAAGCAATTTGTGGCTAGTGATAATCTTTAAATAAATTTCTTAAACAGGGTCCCTATTATGTAATTATGTTACTCATATGCTTTGTTTGTAATATTGAGGTGGGAGAAATAGTTTAGGTGTACAAAGGAAAACTAAGATAAGGGCTTAACAGAGAAATTTCATATAAAACCTATGGAAAACCATTTTATGGATCCTCTAAAGAAAGTGGGCTCTTGTGATACCAGAATTTATACTCCAATGCTGTGCTATAAGTTGTAGTGGAGACTTCTGGAAATTGAAATTCCTCTAAGAAAACCTCAAAAACTTGTAAATAATTTTCTTCCCTTTCCCCTTTTCTTGTAAATAAGGCATTCCATTTATAAAATGAATCAAATATAGAGCACATTAATGCATTCAGTTATTTCATGGGCTAATTTGAATTAATTGTGGCATGAAAGACTTTTTTTCACTGTGTCTTTTTTACTTCTTTGACAGATGATTATCGAATATTCTGTGGTGATCTTGGTAACGATGTGACCGATGAAGTTTTAACCAGAGCCTTCAGCAAGTATCAGTCATTTTTGAAAGCAAAAGTAGTTCGAGACAAAAGAACAAACAAGACTAAAGGATTTGGGTTTGTCAGTTTTAAGGACCCTCAAGACTTTATTAAAGCAATGAAGGAAATGAATGGTAAGTAATATCATTTCCCTATATCCTTATCCCTAAGATTTTCTGCTGAGTTCTGTGGAGAGTTTGGTATTTACTAAATATTTTATCGTCATGTTTTATTTCACTAATGATTAATGTTCATTTACTGTAGTCTTATTTCCCAGTTTAGAATCTCAATCTTATTTATTATTCTGCAAAATATTTGTTTAATTATGCAATAACCCTCTTGGTATCATAATTCAGGCGATTTTAATCCCTACTGAAAATAACTGTTAATTGCTTTTCCTTGTGTCCTATGCACCTCATTAGAATGTCTATTTGTTGTATGTATAAATTTGGTGTAATTCCTGTCATCTTTACATGAATACATGATTATTGTGTATTCATTGTAAAAAAGTAAGAATTTTATCATGCAACCTGGCAAAAGGCTATTATAATGGCCCAGGAAGAAGTATACCAGATCTGATTCCCTCAAAAACCATCATTACTGCTTAGAAAAACTGGAATGCTGTTTGGATTTAAAACCATAAGTGTGCATTCCTGCACATGCATTTTAGTGCATCTATTTATAAACACTACATTTGAATGGAATTGAAAAATAATGTTATGATACTACATTGCACTGATATACTTGAAAAGTTTCTTGAGGAGAAAATTAGAAATAAATAAAGGCTATTGTTGCAACTTCACATACTTGTTGTCTTGCTAGAATTGTCTTTTATAATCGTTGTCTTGTGTTCTCAATAGCTCTCTTTCCAGTATTTTTAGTCTAGGTAGCTCTTATACCAGTGCTTTTGTTTTCATATTCTGTGAACATTCACCCTTCTATTTCCCATCTCATTGTAGAAAATTGAATAGGGTTTGCCTCATTCTTCCCTCCAAAATACTAGGGGTCACATTATATTCAAGCTAATACAATGAGTTGAAGGTGATCTAATGAGTCAATTTTAAAATCAACAATGCCTTAGAGATCAATCTACACAGTAAAGCATGGAATTACTCACTCATGAGTGAAATGTTTAATTCTGTGAAGGTTTGAATAATTACTGAAGAATTATACTGAGTTATTGAAGAGTTATCAAAGTTTTCTTTCATTTTTTTTATGTTGCACAAGACATTCATCTTTCAGTTTTCATTCAGTACATTTTGATAATTTTGTCATAGCATATTAGATTTGTTTGTATCTTAGCACTTCATCATTTTTAGTAGATAAATTAGAAATATATCTTTTATTAATATGCTTTTCTGTTTTAATTTTGATTTCTTAATCAGCTTTTGTGTATATGCGATAATTTTCTTTGATTGCTTCATAATGCATGATCTTTTTAATCCATTACTTTAAAATTGAAGAGAATTTTATTAATTCAGTGCAAATTAATGGAAGGAGCAAATTTATTTAAAGTCAGGTCTGCAGTACAGTTTGTTGATAAAATTCTTCAGCAAGTCTGCCGTGTCAAGTCATACTGAAGTCAAGTTATACTGAATTACTGAAGAGTTATCAAAGCTTTCTTTAATATATTTATGTTGCACAAGGCATTTATCTTTCAGTTTTCATGCCTTATATAGTACGTTTTGATAATTTCTTCACAGCATATTTGTGATGCTGTTTTAGGATAAAATTGGATGCTTTTTATCCTGTTTTAGGATAAAATTGAAAACAACACTGCCAAACAACAAAAGGTATTGGCTGACAAAGTGGATTCAAGATAATGCCTGATACATATTTTGGGTACTATGCACCCATCTTCAGAGGCAACTAAAACTTGTTGTCTAAAGCTTTTTTGGGTTGGAAGGCTAGGGGTTGAAGGTGGTTTGAATGAGTTAGTGGGGGTGGTAGGCGAAGTTAATCCATATATATATAAAGCAGAAATTTGGTGGGATTGTTTATGTGTTTGTATGTTTGTCTGAGATTGTAGTCCGTTTGTGCAATTTGCGTGAAACTTTGCATATGTGTTCTCTGAGATCCAGAAGGAAGTACTGTCACCTTTTTATTCAATGACTTTGCTGAGTATGAACCAAGACTGTTTGGATAGATTTTCATAAGAAATACATGTTCAGCTCAATTTTATTGGTTATAGGCTTTATTTCCTATGCAAAATTAAATTAGAAGGAGTAATATTATTAATTAATATTATTAATTGGTTATATTACTTGTTGTATTATGTTTTTTTGCGTTGATCAAAGTTGTGTAAGTTATTCTTTTTAATTTTAACTTTTGTTTGCGTAGGATATTGTTAATAATGTTTTGTGGTAACCACTCTTGAATCTAGTAATACTTCCCATATTTTTGGATATTCCCTGTTGTTCAATAGCTCAATTGGCTGGAGCAGTCACCTGGAAATGGAAGATCCAGGTTTGAGTCCTGGTCCTGTCTGACTTACTTCATGTCTGTTTCTCTTGGGGAAAGTTTAAAATTTATGGCTAAAAAATTATGGAAAATTTTTACACATTCCAGTCATACTAAAATTTTTAGTCATTGTATTCTTGGTTTTCTTACATCTGTAAATATATCATTCTTCTGTCTTTTTCAATTTTAAAAAGTAATATATAAGGAGAATAAATTTTCAAGGAGTGAGGTAAAGGTGTTAAATTTTGCACATTGAAGTTGTGTGGCTAAATCCCAAGGATTATTCATTTTAGAGTTACTGCTTCACCAAACTAAAATTCTGGGTGCCTTGGAACATTATGAATTTAATTCATTAATTTTAGTGATAATTGGTGAAACTTACTCATATTTAGTTCACTGAAAATAAAAAATGAATTTTCTATATCCATTCTGAATAAGTATATTAGAGGAAGTGTTTCGTTAATACCATCTTGTTATCAAAATTTTAAACTATTTTGGTCTTCTCCTCCCAATCGCCGTTTGGTTGCTCTATCCATTGAGCTATTCCACCAGGAAATTTCTCCACGCTGTTTGGGAGTTTGGGTTCGAGTCCTGGTCCCGTCATTTATTTATTTATTTGTTTACCCATACAGCTAGGTTAGGCCCAGTGGGCCTCTCTTACACATAACCCCTGAGTCAGTGATATAAAAATTATTAAAATAAAAGTCNCTAATATTATATAATGCTAAACCTAAATTAATACAAACATTAAAAAGTTTAAGAAAACACAAAATAAGAGATATTTATAAATAAAAAGATTTGGGTTGTGGGAAAAAACTCCTCAACTGAAGGTTTATGGAGAAAAACCCACGATGCGGGAAAACGCCCACACAAGAAGGGGGCCAAAAAAAAAAACCCCGCGAAAACACAGAGATAAAAAAGCTTAAATAAGGTGTGCTGATCGTTCTGGCAGCTCGAAGTTTATGTTATTCTTCTGGCGTCAACAGCTGAAAACAAATCTGTCATTCCATCCCGTCCTCACGTTTCTCCGGAGTGACGTCATCATTATAGGCCCTTTCCTATCTCTTCTCCGAATGTACTACTTAGGAAAAATCGTCCTGGCTTATTTTTTTAAAGCATTTAAATTGCGTGTAATAAGATTTTCAAATGCGTAGGATCAAATTTGTAGAAGGAGATCGATAATTTTTTTAATTCAGACGCATATCAAAGGTTAATAAATCACGATCGGATCTCAGAAACGCGGATTATACTTTATGACTATATACCACATTTATGTTAAAAGTTTGGTTTTTCTGTGACACCTGGTCATTGTTCCACAAAGGTGTGAAGATGACCGAGTCATGAATTGGCGCGAATTTACCGTGTTTTGATTTGGTTTACGTCGACTCAGAGCAAGCAGGAGATCGCTACTGACTATTCTTAATGTATATAATTTTGAAGGAAAAGAAATGCTCTTTCGAACGATGTATGACATGTCTAATTATAATGGCATATCATCAAAGGGGAACACGTCAAAGTCCAGGTCTACTTTATTTTCATTACGACATTAGTAAAGCTTTTTCGCTATTGCAGACGTGCTCATCTTTTCGTCCACTTAAACATTCAGAAATTTGCAGTTGTTTGGCGTTTCCAGTAAATTTTCAAGGAGGTAACACTACTGTCGGCGACTTTTGAAATTTCCGATGCTTAGTTAAATTTTTCCATCAGCGCGTTAGGAATTAATTGAGATGGTTAGTTCGCTCTTTTTTCATTTGAATTTTGGATTAATTTATGGCTGGAAAAGATTGTTTCAGATTGGTTAGAGATATTCTTAGTGTGTGTGTCTCGATTTCAACTTACATGTTACTTTCTGTATCATAAGGTTCGCCACTTAGTAACTTACTTTATAGTTTTGATGCTCATGAGGCATGAAAAGTACGTATAAAAGTTTTGGCGTTATTCAGGTTTGATTTTTGCTATAAATTATGGGTGATTGGCGCAAGTACGCACTCATTTATTCCCGCATATAGTCATATGAGTTGCCGTATGGCATTTCCATCATTTTTTCCATTATTCCTTATTGTTTTATTTAGTGTGTAGAACATATCTGACAAAGACTGGTACTTTGCTTATCTCGCGATTTTTAAACGAGACTAGCTTAGGGCGATAGAGAATCAAAAATAAATGATACCGTATCTTTTCTTAGGCGTCTTCTCTCCACTCGTTTAGTAGATACAACTCTTTCTCCCTAATAACTCCCTTCCGGTAAATACTTGAGTGATTGTGAGTGACCACCTTATCAACAGTTCAAGTGGGGAAGGTGGTTAGATACCTCGTATAGATCTTTTTGATAGTTCAGCGTATGTGGTGGTAGCTGGTTCGAATCCGACAATTGAACTCTTTTTTTCTTTATCTAGTTATCTTTTTTTATCCTAAAATGTTTAATTTTTTATGAACCTATCGCATACCTTCTTCCGCCGAGTTTCGTTAATTTTCTAGAAAGTTGTCGCATCTCTTTCATTAGAATTTCACGGCAAGATGACTTGTTTGTAAAAACATATTTCTTCGTCGTAGCCTCATTTGTTAAATCCGAGTACGCCACGTGAAAGCTGAGGTTGACTTTGGATAGGAGTTGGCTGTGCATTACGCATCACTAACCCTTGTACTCCTCCTAACTTAACTATCCTAATGAAACAATGAGCAAAATACTACAACGCTAATAATTCGATAGTGAAAAAAATAACATTAAAATTAAAATAGCAAATGATTAATCTGTTTATAATCCGTTGCAGTCTTTAGGGTGGTAATTGTCATAAAATCACTGAAAACACAAAAATAATCTGCACCAGGAGCAGTGTATAAAGACTGCATTAGTGCAACGACAGGTTCTGTAATTCACCTTTCAGTGATTTTATGACAATTTCCACCCTAATGACTGCAACGGATTATTCGACTCCCGGTACCGTCAGACGTTTTTCAAGTCCGTTCTTCTTTGGGATATTTCCTGGGTGTGCACCATCTTGCTCTAGATCACCCTTACCTATTCACCCCCACGCCCGTCCTATCTTTATTTGATTTACAATTAAATGTGAAAATTTAGTATGATGTTCACGAAAAGAAACCAAACGTACTCAATAAGGATATTTGTGGCTTTTTTGTGAACAGTCATTCAAAGAAATAATTGTTTGAATAATTAAACGCTGAAAATTTTATTTAGTGGAGCACAAGGCATACGTACGGAGAATAGGGAGTACAAGGCAATATGTACAGCCATGTAAGTCTGTCCATAGGCTGCGTCTAAGCTTTAAAAGACATCGAAACAGTATTTCGAATTCATGCTTAATGAGGTAGAAAGTCGTTCTTTAGGACTTTTTCGCCGAACTGTCCCCAATTATTGACTTTGTTGAATGCATGCAATTTTAGTGTGCGACGTCTTACGGGTATGGTACAATGGAGTTCAGTCTAATATGGCACCCTTTTAAAAATTACATCCCAGGATGAAACGGAGACTATTGGGCTGTGACTATCGCCTCCAGTGAGCTGTGAGGTGATAGCACGCTCCGACACAAACGTAAGTGCCAGTCTTCAGCCGATATTGCATCATTGGCACCGTCTCTTTTATCTTCGTGGAAGACAAATTGGACAGCGATATGTGAATATAGTATCGAGTATAAGTTTAAATGGTTTAATTTTTATTTTACCCCCTTAGAAAGTAAAGCACTTGTTTATATACTTACTGTAGAAGGAATTGCTGACGGTTGTAAACGAAGACTTTCCAAAAAGCCAGCTGATTTTTCCAAAAGCTAAACTTTTTGAAAAGTTTACCCAAAACAGGCTCTAAAATGCAGATTCTTAACATTTTTGAGGACAAACCTAAAGGTAGTTTCCAATGATGGCGTAATGCGCCGAAAGCACGTTTTATTAAATTTCGTGGAATCCGTTCAACCTTTGGTTCATTATTCAGTAATTTTAGGTTAATACGGAATACCCGACTAGAAATACATGTTTAACTCATGGTCTGCGTTTACATAACTCTTAACGCAACAAGGCTTTAGATCAGCAGAGGCGGCCTTACTGGTGAGCGGAGCCTGGTGCAGCCGCGCACTGCGCGGGGCCTGACGTTGTGGTCATAATGTAGCGGGAGCGATAATAATGTAGCTGAAGCGGTAACAATATGATTCCGAGAGTTCAGCGGGAACGTTGTAGTTTTGACAAGACGGCAAATAATAACCGCGGAACGACGAAGGGTGCTGCAAGCCTTCTATCGCTTAGAAGCTATATTCTTCGCGCTGACAGTAGCAAGACTGTGAGTTTGCGCCGCGGCATTTTGAGTTATAAAAAATGAATAAGCTTATAATTATTACTCGCGTGAAAACGCTTCCACGCTGCAGTTTTAAATCTAAATTTAACGGTTAAATTAGGTTTTACATTCACGTTTAAATTCTTAATTTAAATGGTAAATCGACACCCGCGGGGCCTCGGCGGGGCCCTGTTAGCGCGGGGCCCGGTGCCGTCGCACCACTTGCCACCCCCAAAGGCCGGTCCTGTAGATCAGAGATTGTATGTGTCTGCCTTACCTATCGTATAGTGACTATGTCCGCGTATTCATCCTCCATACAGTGACTTTATACATTATTGCAATTCCTGCGTACATTATTAATAGACTTTTGATTGATTACATACCTTTAAGATGAGCGGACGATTGTATACTGCTTGAGCTAATAGGCCGCCGAAGATGAAGGTATTCTAATTCTTCGTTTTGTCTTGCAGTTTTGTATTTAGTTATCGATTTCTCATCTTTATAATATGAAATACATTTAGTACTCCCAACAAGTTGATAGTGAAGATGAAATACATTCATTACGGTTAAGTATTCATTTTATTCATCCGAGTATCTTATTCCGGTTGAATTTTTGTAAGAACGGAAGTAGAGAATGCCATGTCTGTTTATTCTAAGATTTTTTCCTTCGAAACCTTATGGAAATTGAGAGAATTTTGTTCATCCCTAATGTACGTCATTTTCGAAAGACAGAGGAGAAACAGAGGTTTTAATCTTTCAATGTGCAGGTTTTTCGTTGCGTGCTCCTGTTTTTTATTTATTCAATATATTTAGGCCTCCAAAAAGATCCAGTCATAGTTCAATTACAGGGAGGTACTCAAGAAGGTACTCAAACTAAAAGAGGCATCTATTGCCTGACAGGAAACTCCCGGTTATGCCGGATTCGAACCCTTTACCTTAGCTTTGGGAAGACAGCGTGCTAAATACTCCTCCATTTAGGCCGGTAAACGACTTCACTTTCAAAGCTTTACATTTTACAAGTGGAGGTATCAACAAGTGCGATGAAAAAACAGTCAAGATAAATTGGTGGAAATTTCAACAAAAAACTCTCGGAGATAGCTCGAAACACCTGTACTTTTGAGTGTCATTGGAAGACCTCCAACTATCTAGCTATTGTCCTTCCGAGGAAAGATCGTAAGTAATAACGTCGCAATATTTTGCCGTACTCAAATTTCCTTCAGTGTCTGTTACTGTATTTTGACCAATGAAAAATCTTTCATCTGACGTTGCTGTAGAGTAGAGAAATCATTTATCTTTCATTTACTTTATTTCCCGGCTCATCAGACGCACCGGCCTGTAAGACGCATCGTTATTTTTCGGGTAGACGAAGCAAGGATTATACACACAATAACGTGAGCTGCTTATAAGTGAAACAAAGAAACGAGATTGGTAAACAAGCGTCAGGTCAAGGCGTCAATTTACGGAAGTATGAATTAACGATGAAAAATTCATCGGTCCAGAATTTTTAGGTGAATTAAAAGATATTGTCACTCCGGTAAACAATGAGTGCGATCTTCGAGAGGCGACGAACAAGCATTACAAGTCAATAATCGCTAAAGTAGATAGTTACTTCTGGTCGTTTTTTCCGTGTAGCATCAGAGAAGCTAATGGGGTAGATTATGTAAGGTGTTAATACACCCCCTGCCATACGCCATAGGTGGCTTGCGGGGGTACGAATCTAAACAAAAGCGTAGCAGTGAAAGAAAGGCTTCCGCTGTGATTAGAAGATAAAACCGATGAGTCAGAGTGCAAAATTGTTTACAGTTACTATTTTATTTATTTATTTATTTAAAAAAAAATATTTTCACACTCGTCCCAAAAGATGCAGTCCAATTTATTTATTTATTTCACCCTTACGGCGAGGTTTATGGTTATATCTGACGTAGAAAAAATCCTCAACCTCGGTCCAGAGTAGGCCGAGTTTAGATTAAATTTTCGCGGGATAAACTGCGTCTTTTGGGCCGGGAAATTCGGTACCCCGATGCCAGTCTTGATCGCGTAATTACAAGGGATACTGAGGTTTGAGTGTTGATGATCTAAGGCATTCATTCAGGTTTCTACTTATTGAATGCTATAAAGAGTATTGTACGTAGGATCATTGTGCATCGTTTACGTGACCATTTTCCAACCATTTCTGGCTCAGTAAGGAAAGTGAGAGCTCACTCCTCACCTTGTCTAGTAAGCTTTTTTTTCTTCAGAGGTTTTGGTAACTAATTGCGGAATGTTCGAGATTGAAATCGGCGTCCGGACTGAACATAAGTACATATTTGTGAAATATTTATGTATGCCCAACTCAAAGCACTGAGATTTAATGTTACTCGACTTTGGTATTTGACCGGGAACAAAAAATGGAGCTTTAATACGTTCAAAGCCAGTGGATTTTTATCTTTCGTCGTTTGATTTTCAACACATTTCTGTACAAGCGTGTTTTAAGAAAAGGAGGCGCTTTGGTTTTCGTGAAAGGGCTGGATTTGTTTTGCGTTTCCATTTCAAAATTATAATTTTTATTTCCTTTTTATCTACGTTTTTCTCGCAATGTCATAATTATACTACAGCAGTATTTCTAAAGGTTTAAACATTCTTGCTTCAGATTTTCTTACGCCAGATTCACCGACAAAAGGTACACTCCTTTCAACAATGTTTGGGACCTGTCGTCAACTCACGATTATGGTAGTACATAGTATTATTTTCACCAAATAAAAAAAATCAAAACAGGTAACTTCCTCAATTTACGGCGTAATTTAATTTTTCCTTTTTTAATTTGTATATATCTGGTGAAAGTAAAAATAACTGCCCTATTTACATGGATTTCACTAAGTGAACCCTCAACTTACTGAGTTTATTCATAACATAACTTTCTCGTCGTAGCATTTGAATTTGCAAACGAAATAATCTGTTATTTGACTTATTATATTTGAATATTATTCGATGTTAAGATGATGTGGGCTGCTTGAATTTTTCTTCGAGGAGTAAGAAAAAAATTAGTGTTTTTGAATAATTCGTTGTAATATTTAATTTTTCATTTTGCAGCTTTCCATATTAAAGTCTTTTGACATAGTATTGTCCCTGACATCTCTCATAGCTTCGTTAGCTTCATGAATTATGGGAATGTTTTGCGATTGTCAAAAAAAATTTTTTCTCAAATTCGTTTCTAATCCATGTTTTAAATTAAAGTGGCTGGTTAATATTTGGCTGGAAAGCTGAATTATATTAATACCACTTGGCTGGCGGGGTATTAATATATTTCGTTAGTTTCCCTCATCTCCCTTTTGTATTGCCATAAAGTAGGACTCTAGCGATGTAATTATTCATCATTTCCTCGTGAAAGAAGATTCATTTTATATATCACCGTACTAATTTTAATATTATAGACTCAAGAATTTTATGAAAAACTGGGAAAAAATGCTAATTGTGCGTTATTTTACTATTTATCGAGAGGTTGATCGTTTTGTGCAACGTGACCTAGTTCTTCAAACGGACAAGAAAGATATTCCTTTGTTGTATTAAAACTTTAATATTCCTCTTATACTTATCTTTCGTGCTTATCACTCCCCAGAGTAACTTATACCCGCCAAGAAATGCATGTTCAGGCTTCACGGTGTATATTAAACTCAATCTAATTTTATGTTTTGTTTAGAGTAAAAAATTTGCATCATGTTTTCACGTTTCATTTCATTATTTACTACTCTAAGGTGTTATTTTAAGCCCATGTCATTATTTTGTGCCGAAATTGCAGGTTATCAATGTAGAATGGAATTTGTCATGGTGTGGGAGTCATGGTTCCAAGCCTTTTTTTGGGTCTCGGAATGTCCTGTAGTGGGCTCTTGCTCGAAGCTCGAACGATGCTGATTCGGAAGAATCGTGAGGGAATTCAAAGAAATAAGACAGACTCTGAGAAGAGTTCAAAATGATTTTAATGTTACATTTTCAAATAGGAACCTTGTGCTGATAGGAAATAGGTGAGTTTGCTTAGTTAATTTTTATACAGTTGTGCCTTTGGAAAATAGTTACTGTCCTACTTTTACTTCCCTAATGGACCCCAACCGTACGAAACAAACAGGTGCGGTAAAGTCGAGTACTGCCTCCTGGTGGTAACGCCGTGGTTTGACCAACCTTCGGTCGATCTCTGCGGTGCAGGAGCCACGTTCTGGGAGTCCTGTAAGTTTCCTCCGTTGCTTCCGTAGCCTCCCCTGGCTCTAACCTGTTTATGGTACAAAACACTGAAAGGTAGACCATTGGCGCTCCATCTCTGCGACGTCATTCTTGACCTCTTATCCACAGCCTTCTTATCTTCCGGTATCGGTCCGTTGTATCCCGTAAGAGAAACCTCTTTACCGGCACATTTATTGATGCTGGGATCACATTTTGGGGGCTGGACAAGCAGCATGATCAGAGAGCGGTTTGGAATTCCATCTTCGTATATGCTTCGCAGGTTTTCTAAAAGAGTAGAAATAGCCTCGTACTCTTGACTTCGTTCTTCCTCATTCCCGGTGAATCGAAATTGTCCATCGGTGAGATCGTTGTCCTGTAGTTGGCTTCGGTATCCCCAGTTGTCGACGTCCTCTTCGCTGGTTCCTAGTTGATCGGTGGACTTGAAAAACCGTTGTAAAGAGTTGCATGGGAACATAACGCATGGTTGCGTTGCAGTCTGAACTCCATGGAGTTTGAAGAATAGTGTCGCCAACATTAACAGCAGTCCAATGTGACGGTGTCCGAGGTATTTCATGCTCCGCATCTCTCTTATCTGAAAGAAAAGAAAATTTATTTATAGGTGTTAATACCCCCCCTGCCATACGCCATAGGTGGCTTGCGGGGGTACGAATCTAAACAAAAGCGTAGCAGTGAAAGAAAGGCTTCCGCTGTGATTAGAAGATAAAACCGATGAGTCAGAGTGCAAAATTGTTTACAGTTACTATTTTATTTATTTATTTATTTATTNTAAAAAATTTTTTTTGAACGACACGCAAGTTTTTCTTTTTACTATAGATGCACCGTAACGAAATTGCCATCTTGATGGTATGGAGTTAACTTAGCGCGCGTATAATGTCATAAACCCAGTTATGCCTTGTTCTTCCCTTTAGTGCCATTCATTACTCTTGACTGTTAATTTTGTTGTATTAATAATAGTAATCATGTCTTTATTAAGGCGAATTATAGTCTAATGAGACCACTCTTACAATTAACCTTGCAAAAACGAACATTAGGTTTTTACGTTCTCAGCTCTCTGTCTTATATACAAAGTAGAAAGATTATATGTGTGTATGTTCGCCCAAAACTCGAGAACAGGATGTCGCACAGCTTTCAAACCTTGGAAGATGTCTTCCCTGGACAAATAATAGGCTACTTTTTATTCACACAAGTGTCCCCGGTTACCATAAGAAATGCATGTAAAGCTCACTTTTATTGCTTGCTTGGTTTACTTCTTTAGCAAAATCAAGTTAGAAAAAATAGAAATCCCATCACCTTGATGGCGCTAAGTAAATCGACGTAAAGAATCATTTAAGTTCAAATTAAAATGCGTGAATAATGAACATATAGTTTTATTTCGTCAATGAATACTTCCTAAATTACTAGCTATGGAGAATAAAATCATTTACAAAAACCTCCCTTGCCTACGGGAGGATTTTGGAGGGTTTTCTCTTCCGTCCTTGGGCGAATGCCAGGCAATCCTATGTTTAATATGTTATGTTCCCCTCCAGCGCTGCCACCTGGCCAGAAGGCCAAATTGCAGTGTCAATTTAAATAAATGAATAAAATATTGGATGGTTTTCACGAACGCCCGATCTAAGTTAAACACATATCGTACGTACAACTAAAATTTTACCGCCGATGTAAGTCACTGGTTGTTATCTTTGACTTATTTTTATCACTTTTCCATATCTAGAAATGTTTTATAAAATATTTTAAGGGTTTGGTTTTAAAACTTGTTGAGCACTGAATCTACCGAACATCTTGCGCGATCACTGTTAAATTAACACGAGAATTCCCTGATAAAGTAATTAGTAGTGGCAGTCTTAATCGATTTTTCAATGAAACCGCCAAATTTCGGTTGATGTCCGGCTTTGCTATAGCCCGTACTCTGTCGAACCGGTTGTAACAAGTTTTTTCGCCCAATATTATTTTCCCTATGAAGAGATTTAATTATCAGTAACTTTTTGAGGACGTTGCATCTTATTAAAATTTGGAATAATTCTGTTGATTTCGAAGGGAAAATGTAAGGATGAGGTCAGTTGTTAAAATGTAAACTTGATTTATCAGGTGCTGATTACAGATACTGATGGTTAGCAATCATAAATACCGTAGCATTTGATTAGAATGCTAGCAACCAACTACCGTTGGGATTTCAGAATCGATGTTCAGATTATTTTTAATACTTAACAGCGCATTTTTCATTCGTGATTACATCTGTGAACGTAATTACGGAATGGTAAACCTTTGCCTTCAATCCCTACTGTCTCTTTCTTAGGTAGATATTAAAGAAATTCCAAGACGCATTTTCTGTTTTTTTATGACAAAGATTTAGATCAGTGCATCGTTCCAAATGAGCGCTGAATTGACTCATTGACAACTGATAGAATTTTTACAAAGTTCGGCGACCGACTGACGATTTCATCTCTTTGCTAAGGCCTCTTCATATTTCACCGCAGAGAAATCTCATTTAAGTTTCATCCTATTCTTAATTTTTTGTTTCATCAAGGTAAGCATTCCAGAAATTGTCTGTGTGCGTCACAAAAAGAATCCCACACCCACGCTTTGTCTCGACAACGTTACTGATGGCCTCTGAATCACTGTAAAAAACTTTCTCCTTTCGGTTCGCAGTTAATTTTTATCGGGTCAATTGCCGTTAATTTTCACCGGGTTGATTCCCTTCATTAAATTGGTAGCCATTACATGTACCAGAAAATTTCAACCCGAATGTGTACTTAATCTTTTTTCTCAGTGTTTTTACTTGATTCAGGACTGAATTTTAAATAGTCATTCATTGTAGGTGATATAGTTGAAGAGAAAGTTTTAGCTGTTTTACCTAATTAGTAATTTAATAATGAGCAGTAGTTAAATAGCTTTAGAGAGGTAGTTTCAGATGAAGTATCGAAAAGACATTAGCGTAAGTAGTTATGCATCTTAAATAGGTAACCTTATACATGTTATTATTCTATTTTCTCGGAAATATCTTTAGGGATGGTGTAGGGGTAAAGTCTGTAGATGCATATCTAGAAACAGAATGAGTAGAATTAAGAATTCTTTCAGTTTTAGGAAATCAAGAATCATACAACACTTTGCCATTGTTCCTGGACATAGGCGCCTGAATGAGATCCATTAGAAAGGCTTTTAAAAATTCTTAACTGGAATCATTTCAACGCACTCCACAGTGAATCATTCTGTAATATTGTATTACTTTTGAAAATTAAATATTAAATCCTCAAATAAATTTAGTACCTCTCGAGTGTAACAAATTGATTTATTCTTCGTCAGCTAACTCTGGATACAACGGAAAATGTAGATCATGGTCATTCATTTCGGAATCTTTAATCTCCTGCAGTATCTCCTTTATATTCACAAGAAACGTCCTCTATGGTATGTTTACAATCTTTCGAATCTTTTTGATCTCACTTTGCAAGCTATTCCCCTTTGCACGAGTATCGTCCTTCAGTGGCCTGCTTTTACACCCTCGAGGATTCTCCAGTCACCGTCATTCGCAGAAAAAAATCCTTTTCTCCGCTCTTTTACGCTTTCCTCCGAAGCTTTAACAGCGCCTCCATGTCCCGCGAGATGGAGGTATCCTACGGACGGTGCGGGTGATGGGGTTGTCTAATTATTCAGCGTGCACGTCCAGTTGAGTGATTACCTTCCCCTCTCCTTTTTATCGTCGTTTCATTTCAGCTGCCTCGGCTGTACCGATATGCTTTGAGGGATTTTATCCCGTTCCACGTTTTTCATTCATCCACTAATAGGCCATTGAACTTGGAGACATAAGGAATTGGTCGGGTTGGCTGTCGAGATGGAAGGGGAGCGTTAATTAATTGCGCGTGTAACGTTTCTATTCGGAAGACTTTTTCCGCATCGTCCAATTCAGCCCGGTTGGGCTTCGCGGGTTCTAATCGATTCCGACGTATGGCAATATTTACGGGCCTCTTGCTCCGATTTCGATGTTGCGTTTGAGAAGAATCGCTCTGCTTATTTTATCCCCATTCTCTCGGATACCAGTATCCGCTAACGTGCGGCATCTTTCGGAAATGGCGAAGAATTCCATGGTGTTTGTACCGCTTTGTTTACGGAGCTTAAGTCCTATCTGGCTCAGTAGAAGTTATTTTCGTGAAATATCGCCTACTATAAATGCGAAAAGAAGGAAGGTTTCCAATTGTCATGTGGCTGTATCACAACACTAATGAGTGGTCCTTCGCAAAAGTCTCGTTGCTTTCTTAAAGGGACCCTTGGTAACCAGAAGACATGATCGATTTCGCGAAAGGTATGAAATAGAATGAAGTGAAACCGCTCAGTAAATTTGGCCGTAAATCACAATGAAAAAGACGTAAATGAATTAGAAGAAATAAATGAAATGAATGCACAATTATTAATATTAGATCTTCACTAACTATTAATGCAAAAGAATGAATCTTTTAAAAGAAAGTCTCGTTATGGGATGAACACGCGATTCTGCGGTTCCTCTGAGCCACCGCTCTTTTCCTCTAAAATAGAATCAATCTTATTGTTTTTGAGGTGCTAATGAGTAAATGACATCACGAATTGTGGATCATTTGATGAAAACGATCTTCGTTTAAGTTGAAAATGTTTTCCCTTTTGTTTTTATGATGGTATATTATCTTTTTTTTCTTAATCTCGCGATCAGTGTTCATTTGTATCGAAATTTTTGTAATTGACGCGAAGTCCATATTCTTACCGAAGAAATTTACTAAGATGTAGGTGTTTCAACTAGCAGTTCGAAATATAAGTGTATGGTATTTCTTAAAATTGATCGATTCTCATGACATACACGCAAAAAGATAGATATTTTGGAGCTTTTAAGATCTCTTCATTACAATTTCGGATATTATTCGTTACAAATTCTCGTAATATTACCTGTTAACTTAATTGCTTGCTAAATGCCGATTCAGTTAGCTCTTAGATTAGCAAATTTTGTGTGAGTGAATAGCGGAAATTACACCCAAGTACATTTCCTGTAGATAATTACGTACAATATCGAAAGAGGTCGTGATCGGGAGAGCTGATTTATAAGCTGGGAATAAGTTTAAATGGTTATATTGAAGTACTAAAAATGCTAAAAATAAATGGAAGTCATGTAGAGCAATAGACGTTGTAGTAGCGTCTGATAGTCATAGTGGCGGATAACAATACTTTGATATGAAATCTGACGGTTATCTAGAAATGTATAATAAATGGAAATGGGATTTTTCGCAGTAAGATTACAGAAGATGAGAGAATATTTCAAATATCCTTCTTTACAAATTTTATCATCGTGTATATCGTTCTGTTGGTCCAGAAGCTCTGAGAAAAATCTTAAAATACTGATATTCTTAAATAAAACTGCATTTTTCCCTTTCATCGCAGCAAAACCTAACCGCAAACAGAAACCGAAACACCGTTTCTTTGACGAAGTGAATAAAGAACTCGAACCGGAAACCGGAAGTGTCAAACTCACTTGACTCTTGCACTCATTGGCTCTGTCTTCGGGTGTTATTGATGGTTGTCATTGTGGTAAAAATTAAATTATTCTTTACGTAATAAAATCTGTTTTCCTGTATCATATATGTCTATTATGTATTAAGAGGAGGATTCACAGTCATTAGCTGTCCTTCTGGAAGAGTAGTCCAACTAAGATTATTCAGAGGTGTATGCGGAATCGTCGAGTGATACCTCCAATGAATCGGAGCATGATACCGTAGCGGAGCTAGACATTTCTGACACCGAAGTAGAATATATTCAAGATATCGTGGACAATGTTTGGAAAGGGAAGGATTCCACGGTATGGAGGAAAGATGGACCATGCCGAAAAGTTAGAAATCCTGCCTGCAGTATCGTCATTCAAACACCGAGGCTCAAAGGGGCAACAAACATACAGTGTGAAATCTCAGGAAAGTCGCTTTGATTTGTACTGTGAAAGAGAAATTAAATCGTATTGTATAGTACACGAACATTCAGATGGAGAAAGTATCAAGCAATTATAATCGGGAAATAGATGTACGAGGTACGGATGAAACGGGGATCGAGTGTCCCTTTAGTCTTCTAATTTTGGCTGGTGTTTATAGATCAGGAAGACGCAATATTGCAGATCTGTGGATGCAAAGGGGATTAGGGGTTGAGATGGCATACAGACAGAGTCGCGCCCAGCCTATCTGTCGCCCGGGTGCAAGCATAATTTGCCGCCCCCTTAAAATTAAATGCAATACATATCCTGATTTGTAAAAACTATTTTGTAAGACTTTGAAAAAGCATTTTTTTATGACTTCGTTCCCCAGCTTACATTGGTCATAAAACATCAGTAACAGTTAATTACGCATATTCCGTATCCTGACGTATTGAATGGCCATTATTAGTTATTAGTTCACATTACTTTTGAGTATCAATATCTTAGCAGCAACAGTCTCCGGAAGTGGCAACAATATACCCAAAACTATTTGCAGATTAATATAGACTCCGATCAAATCTCTAGATAACATATACCAAAAGCGTGGAGAGGATTTATTCTTGGAATCAGTAATCCTTTTATTGATTACAACCCTTCGATTAAATCTACTGCACAAATGTTCCTTTCTCGTCGTTATTCGTAATTATTTCCTCTAAATTTTCGCTAATCCTTAATTTCACATAATAACCCTAATAAGTCGTGTATATCATACAGGAAACAACAAATAATAATGTAGTAGTGATAATAATAATAATGCTTGTCTGAGCTTCTGTTGCCGCCCTTAAGATTCCGCCGCCCGGGTGCGATGCACCCCTTGCACCCATAGGACGGCGCGACTCTGCATACAGGTATTCGCTCTGATGGACTCAACGGTGTCTAGGGGTTGAATATGGAAGTTTATTGCTGGCAGCTCCGAATGGTCCTTTTAGGTTGGAGAATACTCCACTAGGACTGGGGAGAATTTCTCAGCTAACAGTTGGATTTTAAGTGTTCTTCTCGCACAAGATCTTCTTTCGTAGAGGATAAGCTTTGTGGGTACCATTCAAAAAAATAAAAGGGAGTTGTCCGCACAAATAGTCTAGTCAGTTTATTCACAAGAAAGGGCTCGACCTTGTAAAAAGTCATGTAGTTCTAATTTTTTAATATGTTGTTAGGACCGATGTCGATAATCGGAAACCAATTTTGCAGCTTCGAAAGACCTGTGCGAGATGCGTAATTAAAAAAAAAACAGATTTTTTGCACTTTTTTCGGCGTTTGCTCAAAATCTCCAAACATATGCGTCCTAAAAAATAATCAGTTGTGCTTTAAAGTAAATAAAATTTTCTACATTTTAAGCCCAAAACCGGCTCTATATTCAGAACATTCCGTAAATAGCTCTTCAAAAATTGCCTATATTTTACAAAAATGAAAAATTTTTGCATTTGTCAATTATCTTGACAAATATCGGGAAACGTCACATCCCTTGAAGAAACTTGTAAGGCATACATTTATCTGCTGAAAAGTACTTGAAATTTCAAATTTTTAGTAAGCTGAAACATTTCAGCCGTTGCAAGCGCGAGTTTGATATCTGCAGCTCATACAAGTTATGACGCCTCCGACGAACCGAAGTGGGCTGTGTATTTAATTGGCTGCAGCGTGGAAGTCGCACTTGATAGGTTTCACCGGTAATTTTTATTGATCTCAGTTATGTCTAGTTAGTAAAGGTTAATGAAAGTTGTTCGTATGGGCGTGTTGTAAAGCATCCTTGTTATTCGTGAATGTTTAGCTACAGCACGGAGAGAGACTGTTTCGTCGATGCACTCTTCATATTAATGCTTGGGCTTATTCGGTTCTACTAATTTATTACTACATACTGTTAAAATTACCCTTTTATTACATTTCCATGTACTTTCATTAATTTTTGGGGCATTCGTGCTCTTTCTCCACTTCATCCAAGTGTGCGAACCGTACTTTTTTACGCTGCCTTTGTTCTTAACCTATTTGAACCCTCAAAAAGACCCACATTCTTTCAACCCAGAAAATTTTCTGACCAGAAAGAATTAAGTACTGTTGAAAAATCGCTTTAGATTATCGAAAAAGTGAGTCAGTAAGGGAAATTAATTGGGCGGCACTTTCGTATGTCTCTACACTCAAAGAAAGTTAGAGGATATGTTACTCATAGCTGTAGTCAAGCTTTTCATGTGAATGTAACGCTAATATCTTGGATGCTACAGAATTAATTCTTCAATTTAAAGAGTGAATTACGTTGCTTTTTGGGAAATCGAGGAAAGGATTATCATGAAAAGATAAACATGAATGGGTGTGACATCTCTCCAGTTAAATTCTTTGTACCGTAAGTCACCTTTTATGAGCTGCGGTGGCAGACATTAAACCGAACGATCAAAGATTTAATTTTATGTGATAAGTTGTTAGCGCCTATTCTTAGCTTTTATCGGAGTACTAATTGATATTCGCTGAATATACAATTGACAAGCTTTGCTCCGGTGGATTTAAAGGTCTTAGAAAACCTGATTAAAACGTTAATCTTCATGTATTCGGGGATTTTGTGTTTTTTTTTTGCTTCTAAGATCTTTATTATGATAAAATTCGTTGTACAGTACTTTGGGAGTCTCAAAGGTTCTGGACACCTTCAGATAACATAAATATTGGAAATTAAATAATTCTGAAGTGTGCTCCTTTTAAACTGGAGCAATCTATTGGCTTAGGGTAGAAGTACACAGTACCGTTACGGCCATTCAGTGCCCGATATCCCTGTTTATTGCGTACATCTCTTTGGAAATATTTGGTATTAATTAATCTTCATTCACGACGTTAATCAGGGCTTCCGCATTTAACACGCAAGTTCAAATCAAACAGAATTTGTTTTCTTTTCGAAGCTTTGAACCGCGAGGTGGGAACTCCGTGGCAGCAGCGTAAAAATAACGAGGACTTCAGCAGTTACGAATACCAAAGCTTGCGATAGAACACAGTTCTTTGTCCTTGAAAATCAAAAAGGTCCACATTGACCGAGTTCCGGAGCCATTCCTAAGGATTCTTTGGACGTCCTCATTCGTTGATCGTCGGAGTTCGAGTCTGAACCGAGGTTACTTGGCGATTCTCTGTATTCCGCGGTAGACATCCGAGCATTTTGGACATCACTTGTTTTTCTTTTCTCTATGGTTCATAGTTTGGTTTTAGGTATCAGTTGGTAGAAGCAAACGTCCGTTTCACTGAGCACGGTTGAATTACTTGCGGGATGCAACGAGTCGAAAATTTGAATACATTTACATTTAAACCCTGTAAGACGCCAATGGCGCGTGGCAGGGGGGTGTAAAAAGACCGATAATCTTCTCACACCCTAACTGCTATTAGCTTCTCTAATACTACGAGGGAAAAACGACCAGAAGTAACTATCCGTCCTGGCAATCACTTGCCTGAATCGCTTCTTAGTTTTCTCTCGGAATCGGAGCTCGGGATCGGAGCTAACCGGAATAACAATGTCAGCTATCTCGTCAATGAGATCTGTGATAAACTTTTCGAAAAGCTTATGTCGGTAATCAAGTCTTCTACCCCTAAACGAAGTCCACTCGAGTCCCCGAATACAATTTGGAAGAGCGTTTTTCGGAGTAAGCCACTATCAATATGGACAGTGCGCGAGAGTAGTAAAAATAGCAATCAAATTATATAATTCATCATGGAATATACTTTTTTACTCAACAGCCTGTAATTTAAGAATCGATTATGTTAAAATATGGATCAATCAAACTAGCGGCACGCGGGCCGGATGCGACTCATCTCATGCGGCCCAGAGTGTCACGGTGATCATCGTTTTCTTAATGTAACCAATTCAGATTCAAACTTCTTTTTTCGTTTATTATTATTTAGGAAAATACCTTTAAAAAGTTTGCCATACAATTTCTTTATTACTTCGGAAGTACATACTTAGGTATACAATTATTGTTGTGCATGAAATTTATCGAGACAGTTAACTGGTGAAACTAACCGATGGAAATCTCTCCAGTATTAAGTAGCTTCTCAGTTATTATCTCCATATCTTGAGAATCTAGCCGAAGGTAAGCGATAGAAAGTTTCCGGCAGGAAAATTATAAGAAATCGGTAATATTTAAAATTCTTTATGGCCTATTAAACTTATTCTTCACTTCCCAAGGAGAAACGGACATGAAAAAAGTCTGACGGACTCTTGGTTTCCCAATTGCCGGTTGGTTGCTCTATCCATTGAGCTATCCCACCGGAACATTTCTCCATGCCATATGGGAGACTTTGTAGGCAAAGAGCGCGTGACCAAAAGGGGTTTGGATTTTTAAGTCCGTTTCTCCTTGGGAATTTTCCTAGGGTCACGCCTTATCGTGCCAAGTACCTAAAACCCTTTTCCTTGTGTCTTATTCTTCACGGCTTAGGAGGTGGAACAACGAATGGTGCGTCTTTTAGCGCACGGGGATGGAAACAAATCAAAGATGAGCAAGTTAAAGCTACTCCTTTTTGGTTGGAAGTTAAATGATTGGGGTTATCAGTTTACCGAGAGACACAAACCAAAGTAGATATTTAATGGAGAATGATTAGCGGACGACAAAGACTTTACAGAATTCCTTCGAAAGTAAAAACTGCTTTATTTCCAAGTCATGGATATCATACACCTTGCATTTATAAATCATACAAGAGCACAATAGAAAATTTTAAAACGATAATTCATGAGAAAATGATTACTATGCTGAATCCCTTTAAAACTTTTAAAGCACTAACTCCAAGACGTAAGTTCAAATCTTTTGTCATCAATGCGATCGCATCATTCTTGTAAAGTATATCGTTTTAAGGCGCAGAAAATAAATGCTTCTAAATTGTGTGCGCATGGAATTGATTTAAGTGAAAGATTCCGAGTGCAATTTCTTGCAAAATATTTTAAATTTAACAGCAACAAATATCTCATTTATCAAGGAAAATGTAATCGCCTAGTTAAATATTCGACTTACGTCCCGGGATTTCTATTTTAGTTCGCCTAAAGTTCCATATTTGAAAAAATCGATGTCGTTCAACCATCTGCGTTGGAAGATATTATTTATTCATAATTTCATCCAAATTAGTCAAATGATAGCTGTTGAATAATACAATAAGTACATATGTTAAAAAAATTAACTTTCCTAATGAGCTGAAAATCGGTGAACGATAAGGATTTTATGATGATTTAGGACGATGTACCACCGTAGTGCATATGGTTTCAGTGTATGCATTTCAAATTTACTACACATACCCAGCGTGTAATAGTGTAACTTTTTAATTTTTTTAGACAATGTCGTAATCATCATCGCTCGCGTCAAGGAACTGGCAACCTGTTTGTTGCGGGCTGCACGTGACTCTCTGGAAACGTCCACTCCCGTGAACATGAATTATAGTTGTTCACGCTGATTATTGACAACGAGATCAACAGTTTTAGTGATGCATTTAAAATTTTATTCTTCATCTCTATCGGAACTAATGCAATAAATAAATAATACATTTCCTAGGCGTTAGTTTGAATTTTCATTAATTGCATAAATGGGGAAACGCCGCTATGGCAATCACATAATTTTCAAATTGTGGCGAGGGATTTGTTTGGCTTTCCGTTTCAAATGTTTGGCTTACTCCTTCTATAGCCTGAGATTAATCTAGAGATTAACATTCCATTATCGATCCTTAGATATTCTACTAATATGGATCCTTAGAAAGAAGTTGATTTTAAATCAAATTAAAATCGCATCAGTTAATCAATTTATATACCGCACAAGAATTATCTTCTATGTCGAGGATGCTAATTATTAATCACTGCTTATGGCCACTAAGAAGTTTCAACGGCTGCTTATCTTTAAGTGATTAGATTAAGCTTCTTGTGAAAGTTACTTCGGGATCGAAGAGCAGCTGGCTGATTACTTAAATTACGCTTAAGTTCAATGATTAGCAAGTTTTAATCCAGGTCAGCTTCCTCGCGCAATTTCAGATGAATTGGGAGAGCTCTCCAGTTTATTATTACCTCTTGTTGTATCAATTACTCTTCGGAAAGTACTCTGTGATCCGCTGGAAAAGTCCGCGTTAACTATTATCGTTACCCAAGGAAGAATGGACTTGAAAAAAGTCTGACGAGACCGGGAATCGAACCCGGGTCTCCCAATTGCCAATTGCCAATTGCCAATTGCCAATTGCCAATGGTCGGGTGCTCTGTCCGTTGAGCTATCCCGGCAGAACATTTCTCCAAGCCATTCGGGATACTTTGTGGGCAAGGACGTTGCGAGTTTCTGTCCGTTGAGCTATCCCGGCAGAACATTTCTCCAAGCCATTCGGGATACTTTTTTGGGCAAGGACTTTGCGATTTCGTTCACATGGTGGCATCGTTCGCCTCCTCCTTACCCGTTTTCCTTTATTATCGTTACATAAAATGTGATTTATTTTATTTTAGTTTACGCCCTGCTACAAAATCTTCTTAATGCTGCATCTCTGATTCTTTGTATCATAATCTCAAATAGTTATGGAAATGGTAGAGCTAATTGTGTAAGTGCAAGAGCTGGTCTTTTCGTATTTTTAGCAAAAAATTACACTCATATATACGGTTGAAAGGCTTTTACAGCTCCTGTCGCACTCTGGTTGACGGCTGTTATGGTTTATGTATGAGTAAGTGTTAATACAATAAATTGGTGTGAGGTTAGTTCTGGCAGCATGTTCTAGCTTTCAAAATAAAGTCCACAGGGTCAGTTGAGGTGTTATGGAAATTAAATTTCACTCTAAAGGAAGGAAAGATATTTAATTTTCCTCAAAATTTGCTGGAAAATAATTATGTCCTATAAAATCCTTGGAATAACAATTACTTATGTTAGATGTTTACTTTTCCAGAAAGTTTTGCGGGAAAGTAAATATCTTTGCTTCATTCAGAATAAAATTTAATTTCCACAACATCTTAACAGCCTCTGTGGACACGAACAGAGATGTTTGTCAAAATTCCTTTTTCAATCATAGCGATCCAGTTTTGTGAATGTCCAGCCTCTTACTTCATCGATGTTTCAAGTAGTTCTTAGCTTAGAATAATTGATCCTATTTTTATAAGACACTTAAAATATTCGTAACTTCAAGAATTTAATTTTATGATTAATTTTCACCAAGTATCACTTAGTAATATCTATTTTAAAGAATTTCTCCCTCAAATATGAAAACTCTCCCCTTTTCCTCATCGTATTCCTATCAAATAAGCTCCTGTTTACGAATGGAATTGCTTTGATTCGTTGTTATTAATGTCTCGCGTTCACTTTTATTAGCAGAGTTTGAACTAATGCGTTGAATGCCATTAGGAAATAACCATTTAATCACAAAATCTGTAAAGATTTCTTAAAATAAATTGCAGTAGGATATCGTTTGGAAACCCTTATGAAATTTCTCACAGAGCTTAAAATTTGATGTAGGAAAAGTCAATCAGAAGGAAGTAACTCCACGTAAAAAATATTCTTTTGCATTTAATGAAGACCTTTTATTTTGAACTTTCCTTTATCAAGTAAGAATTTTAAAATTTCTTTTTCCGAAAAATAGCTAAGTTATGAAAATATAAACATAAAGCGTCAATAAAATCCCTCGCGTGCATTTCTCGAATTGGACGAGGAAAGGGATTAAGTCTAAGGACTTTCTTGGAGACTAATGCTGCGTTTTTTTTATTTCTAACTCTGCCGTATATTTGACCTCTTAGTAATATTTACCAAGTTAAATAGAGATAGCATGGAAGACATCTTTCAGTTTATTCAGTTATAGTTTTTGCAGAATAATTTCTATTTCTGTTTTATCGTATGTATTATGCATGAAAGTTTCGTATCATCTAGAAAAAGAATAATGACGTCTGTTTTCATTTAGACATTGTTTGTTCCACAAATAAACTTATTTTAAACTTATTATTTAAGTGGGAAAATTTCGGGGTTAGTCTCGAGAGAGAAACCGGTCGCTGTTTAGATTAGCATTTCATTGCTGTTGCGAATTTATTAGCGAAGTTTCTTGTTTTTTCGCTGTAAAATATTTACTTTATTCGTCATTCAAGACGGTGCTACTCCTTTTTCTTACCTTCGCCATTCATTTAGCATATTAGCTTTAACTTTGCGGAACGCTATTACTACTAGCAAAGCTATTTATTGTGTAGCTAAATCATGTATGAAGCTTAAACCTTTTTCCAAACTAAAAAGAAGGAAAAACCGCGAGACGAATGCTGGTTTGTGTTAAAACAGCCAATAATCGGAAATAATTTTGCAAAATAAAGCCCGCGTATTATGTTAACTTTCAAATAAACTCCAAAATTGTCCTGTATTGCTTTCTTCCTATACACATTTTTGGCGGCACTCCGGCTACGTTGATTTAAGACAGATAACCAATCTTTCGACTGGAGGGCTTTTTAAGAAGCTTCATCTACCCATGATCATGAACCCAGAGGAGAACCCATTAATTAGATTAACCTTCTCTTGCGCAAGTAATCTTCATATTTTCGTATAACTATTTCTGAGCAGAATTGTTACGCTGGTATATATGTACGCGTAATTGAATATCTAATTATATAATTAATACCTATCCCTAACGGAAAAGGTCAAAAACTGTAAGTGGAGGATTGTGTTATATTAAAGTTTAGTCACGCTTATTTTATAATATAATTATTTATTTTATGTGCAGCTCCGCTTATTTTATGGAGGTACGTTTCTAGGATCAAAGTTCCAAACTTCGAACAGATTTAAGACCCGTTGAATGTATGTCGGAAGATCCTCGCTTAAGACTTTGTTTCCGAAATCAGTCCTCGTCATCGGAGAGAATCTAAAGACTCGCAATACTATGGAAAAAATCGTAAAGGATCGGCAAGGAATGCGTCGACTTACCCTTTATAGTGAAGTCCACAGAATCGTTCCTCGGCTCACCCCCTCCTAAAAGTCTCCCCCTATTTGCTCCTGAAGTAGCTTCTAGGTGATGTCCCGCTGACAGCCCTTATCCGTTTTAAGGTCTCCCCTCGTGCGTGCCCCGCCACTTGCGTGATACGTGCTTCCCTTAGGACGTCGCCGCCAGAAATGTTTCCCCTGCCTCTCGTCGAGGACGTCGAGGTGGAGCCAGGGGAGTGGGGGCCACATTGGTTAAGGGAAGGGGCGGAGTTCGCACGGAGCGGGTTCTCCGTTCGGAAGGGTAGAGAAATTATTCGAATGTGGGGAAATCTGGTGGGTGTTTGTTGCGTCTTTTTTTTTTCTTTCGGGTGAACTCCCACGCGTTCATCCATCTTCCCCTTCAAATGTTATCACCTTCCTCCACCCTCGATATCAACAGTGGAGTGTCGAACACCCCCCTCCCCCGCTCTCCACTTACCCCTTCACCCACGTGCCAAGTCATGGTGGCTGATTCGATAAGAAAGGGCTCCTCTTTGAGAGGGCGAGGGATGTTGAGAACCACAGGTGGCGGTGCTCTTTTCATTCACAAAGTTTTCGCGACGTAAGCGCTCTCGGCGGGTTTCTTTACGTCTCACTCCTCGAGCGCTTGTCCAATTCGGACTCGTGTAGCATTTCGTGGTTTTATTTCGAGTTTTTTATTGCTACTTGGTTAACCGTTCCTGGTGCATCTTGACGAGGGAACGATTTTTTACGTTTGGTGTGGGATAGAGAGAAATGCATCCTTCATTTACTTTGGTCATAGCCTTATTCAAGGCTTAGATTTAGATGTAGATTTTTACCCTACAAGCCGCCAGTGGCGTATCGCAGGGGGTGTATTAACACCTTACCTAATCTACCCTATTATATTCTCTGATGCTATTCGGAAAGAACGACCAGAAGTAACTACCTGTTTTAGCGATTATTTCCTTGTGACACTTGGTCGTCGCCTCTGTAATGATATGAAAGCTACCAAGGCATAAATGATCACTGGTACTAATTTGCTGGGGAAATTATTTTTCTTAGGGTCGTAGGTCTCATCTCGAGCCGGCCCGAGATGCGGGCAAGCCGGGCCTTTTCCCGAGGCGCCGAGGTTTTGGATGTTTGGACAGTTATAAGAGTTTGAGCAATGAAAAAATATTACCTTGGTCGTAGTTGTGCTATAAATGGTAAAATTTTCCTTTTGAGGTATTCTGGCGAGCTGAGGAAAGTGAGAGTAAACTAACCCATTCCTCATCTTGTCTAATAAGCCTCATTCCCTCTCAAGAACTGTGGTGGAGGAGTTGGGGTTCTATGCGGCCTCCGAACCTAATACTTTACAGACTAACTTCATAACACACAGTACTCTCTTTGATAAAAAGGATGTTCCATGAGGAGATAGTTGGATCCAAATGTCCAATTTTTTACGTATTCCGGTTTGAAGAGAGTAAGCAAACAACTTGAACTAACTTTACGTGTATTTTGGTCAGGTTACTCTGTGGATATCGATTGCAAAATCGATTCATTAGTGAGGAATAATATTCATCAGGAATGATCAATTTCATGCTTCTGCAAAAATTGGATTTTTAACATCCTTACAGACTCGGTAACAGTGACATTAACGATTCTGAATTATTAGATGTGTCGTAAATGGAAGCATTTTTTAAATAAAGGCGCGCATCATTTTTGTAAGAATGATTGGGAAACATAAGACTGCTCTTTGTTTTACTATGTAGCACATCATACATGTAAATTGGGGTTGTTCTTGGATAATATGATATAATTAAGGGGAAAGCAGGCTTTTATGTTACTATTTGTTCTTAAGAGGGATTGAGAAGCATTAGAAACAATGGCTGATGGGTAAATTCGACTAAAAAATCCCTGAAAAAGTTGTGACACCCTTTAACAACGACCTTTTATGGCAATCTGAGTCTGAAGATCTGAGTTCTGAAGTACTATGTAGCCTTTAAAGCAGGGGTATCCAACCTTTTGGTACCGTAGGGCCGCGTTACAAATTTTCTCAGGAGCGCTGGCCAGCAATGACCACTTGGTTTAGACCTTATATTAACGAAACAAAAGAAACAAATCCGTTGTAATTCTTCAACAGTGTAGAAAAATATAATATTTATCCACAATGTAACCCAAATACATATGAGCAAAGTAAAGCAACGTTTTATTTTCGTACAAAAGAACATAAAATCTTTATTGTGAACACTGAGTTTGTTTTTTCGATAGCAGTGCATCTATATCTTGTTTGATGGAGGAAGTTATGAGGCGGAAAGCATTTTCAAGATGCTCATTTGAAATTTTTGTTCTAACTTTGCTTTTGGTATGATTCATACGGGAAAAAGGTTGCTCGCAAATGTATGTACTCCCTAACAGAGACGTAAAGATCAGTGTATGTTCGTGAAGTGCCGGATATTTTTCTTTAGGCAAGTACAACTTTAAAAAGTCCAATAGAGTCACTTAAATAAATTTTTTTCGAAGTTGCATGTTTGATGGCGGCTCTACACATTCAATTTGCAATTTCGCAGTCAACGTGTTAATCTCAACAGTGAATAAGTAACAAATGTACTGATATTCAATTGGTGTTTTCTGAAATCTTGAAATCTACTCTCAAATTCCTGTGACAAAATAGCAATTAATGCCGCATATTTTTCGTATTTTACATGGATTTGTTCAGACAGTGTTTCAAAGTGCATTAAATAATTGTTCTTAAATAGAGGTTGCTACAATTTGTTTAATTTCGAATGCCGTCATTGCTTGAAACATATGATTTATTAATTGATTCTCACTTTGTAGACGTATGTTCAGTTCATTTAAATGAGAAATGATATCCACTAAAAATGCTAAATCAGTCAATTCTGATTTTCAAATTCCGGTACAGGTTTTCCTTTTGAGTCCATAAAACACTTTATTTCATTTCTGAAATCATAGAAACTTTAAATCATTGTACCACGACTCACTTACCGCGGTAAAGAAGGAACTTCTAGCTAGTCTTCATAGCTAGAATTTCCCTTGGCTAATCTTCATAGCTAGAATTTCCCTTGGCTAATCTTCATAGCTTTCCCAAGTATTCAGCAACTCTTGACGTTGGCGGTAATTAATCATATATAATTTATTGCTTTGATGTTCAAAATATTTTCCATTTTTAATGTCATTGCACGCACATTCTCTTGGTATATGACGCAGTGATACTTCATGAATCGCAGATTATCCATCTCTTTTGTATCGTTTCCTATTACTTTTGTTAGTCCTTACTTCTTTGAAACCATAGCTGGAGCACCGACAGTTACTATAGCAGACATGTTATCGATGGTTGAGGAAAATCATGCTAATGTTGCTTTTACTGCTTCATATAAATCAACAGACCTATTAGTGTCCTTCAGTGGAACTAACGAGGCCAGTTCTTCAGTAATATTACATTCGATGTCAATAGTTTAATCATTTTGTGATAATTAAAAATCTAACTTTCGACAAAAATAATTAAACAGCGACTTTCAGCGTAGAGAAGCTAAAATTAAGGAAGAAAATAGAGGGTTGTATTTAGTGTTAATAATTAGACTGCGAAGAAGGTATAAGGGAGTAATTCATACAATTGTCCCAGCCAGGACCAGTAACTGGTCATTACCCTATACACAATGCATCTATTGCGAATGGTATAGCTCGGAAAACATTCCTTAAATTGGACTACTAATGATGCCATTACAAAAAAATTCTAAATCAGCTATAGGTGCGATTTTCTTGCCACCAAATTAATTTAAAGCGATCCATTCGATGTAGGGTAATGTGAAAAGTAAAAACCCTAATATTGGATGGACTTTATTCTCTATAGTAGTCTGTGGATTTTGGAAAAATCCGCGTTAATGATCATGCTTTTCTATTTAGCTTCAGAATCTCTCGGTTTTTGATGAAAATTATGCAGTATTCGGCAATATAATTGTTTCGTTCGATCATATGCGAAAAAGAAAAAAGTCCTTCCTATCACATGCCGAAAGGGGGCTTGTTGGTTATTTATGTAGATTTAGAATATGTTGGCTATTCAGAAATTCATCAACAAAAGAGGCATCAAGTTATTTCACAATTCAAGTTCATTTCTTATGACACTTTCCATTGATCTTCATTTAACTTTGAGGCGAATTCAGTAAATAAGGATATTTTTGCTTTGTTAAGGAAGGCAAGGATGTGACGGAATCAGCAGTGCACTTAAATTACAGATGTAGGAAAATAGTATCCTTAATTTCATTATTATTAAAATGAGTTACAGGTCTGAAAAAATTAATCAACTGTTTTGGGCGAAAGTAAATAAAGTACATATCGATAAATTTAGACTTCTGCATATGATATTGTAATATTTTTATGAACTTCTTCAGGTAGCTAAATTAGGTTCTTAGATATTCGTTTAGTTGAGGATTATCTTGCCTTTTTGCTCTTCTGCATTTTACTTTATTTTTAGTTTCGATCCTTGCTCTCTTGGAATCTTTCCATTTATTCTCGTCCGCAATGAAAAATGTAATTTCTTTCGGCTTAAGAAGTGAACCTCTCTCATCTATTCTGCTCTCTTTCGGTCTCTACTGAGGGTTGCCAACTCCCGACGAGTTCATTCTGTGAGTTGTCGGTTCGACAATGAGTTGATTCCGGGATAATACGGGAGATAAACGTGTAATTTTATCACAATCGAACCAGCTTCGCCTAGAAATGTAATTTCGGACGGTTTAACACGATTTCCGCAAAATATCACTAGAAATTATCTGATAGTATCATTATCCAAAGAAAATATTTCTAAATATTTGGAGACGAATCATAATCCAGATTACGCAGGAGGACTGCTGGCGTTAAACTATGAAAGAAAATAAGTCGCGAAAGTTACGAAAGTCGGTCAATTGGTGTAGGAACAGTAAGGTGAACCTTGTATAGTAAAAGCGGGAGAAGGACTCATTCCGAGAGGCTGAAGAATTTACAAATTATTGTCCCATTCCCGGGGAAAGTTGGAAACCCTATTTCTATTCTATTACAACTTTCGACTGCTCGTTGATCTAACCTGTTGCCATTATTTTTTCCTATGCACTTAACATCACCAGTGATTCTTTGCAAATCATGTAGAGATTTTTATTTTTGTTGTGGGGTCATCGAGCACCTATTATGAATTTGGTTTAGTTGTATTATTGTGTGTTTTATCAAAATCCTATCATCTAATTTTTATCTTTTTTACGAATATCTTTTACGAATAACCGCTTTAATAATAGGTATTGGTGCATTTTCAAATCTATGAAAAGCATAGTTACCTTCTTCTGTGCGAATAAAATGAACACCATGAACACCGTCTTAATTATTTTGGTCACAAGGTATTACTTTAAACCTGTTCCAGGGAGCAATGGGGAATGTTACTTATCTTTTCCTCTGTACAATGGAGAAGAAAATTACTCCTGAGATTAAGGTTACTCGCCCCTTCATTACATACAGTGACGGTATTGTTTAATTTACGATGAGCAATGTGTCGCTGTACACTTACCTTAAACAATTCGAAATATAGTGCGTTGAAATCTGTGTTATCCAATGCGTATGCATCTCAGTACTTCGCGCCCAGCAGTAATATCTGCAAAAAAGGTCCAAAGTTAAATTTATGTGAAAGATTTTCATGCATCAGGTTAAAGGTATAACTTATTTTTGTTCGTTGTTTTCCTAATGTGACGATTTTAAATGCTACACCAAATACGGCTGTGACATACATTTTCATCGTCTAGAATAAGTTTATGTTTTAGTTACCTAACGAAATGATAAAACGAGTTACGTAATTTGCGTTTCACTGTAGGTATTAACTATGCCGATCACGTACTTATGGATTGTTAGTAGCTATATATTTTTCAATAATAAGTACCGAATTACGGTATATCTCAATGTTTGACGAAGTAATATAATGAAATATTTTTCTCTCAATGAAACATAATGTGTATCGAAGTTTATATAATATTAAACGAAAATTCATCACAAATATCAAATGAAATAGAAAATAAAAAATTCAAATAGCAAATATAAGTAAAAAAATCTCACAGTAGTTACTATTCGAACAACAGATGAGATCTAGTAAATTCAATTTTTTTGTTTGCTATTTAAAGCGCTCCTCACCACCAAATAGAATGTACTCCTATGTTGCCAGTGGATTTAGTTTCTTTGAAAACTTAGCCTCAATCTGCGTGAAATAGGTTTCTTCCTAAACAGACATAGGCTAAAATATCTTCAACACCCTCTTCTCCGAGTGAGAGCGGTGTAACA
Source organism: Ladona fulva (assembly GCA_000376725.2). Taxonomy (NCBI): domain Eukaryota; kingdom Metazoa; phylum Arthropoda; class Insecta; order Odonata; family Libellulidae; genus Ladona; species Ladona fulva. The sequence continues at coordinate 1,215,104 of KZ308520.1, forward strand.
GCATATACTGTTGCCTTTTCGCTTCGTATCCACAATTTATTTTCGTAATCATTGATGGGAAAAACTGGGTTTAGACATAGTTTTTTCTACACCCTCGTAATTTTCCTTGACTCTGGAAGGTCCCATTTCATTTTCTCATATCTTGCCTTCAATCTCTATCCACCTTATCTCGTAATTTTGGGCGGTTAGTCTCGTTTGTCTTTTCTTCCCTTCAGTTGGAAGGCCCATCCTCCACCTCCTTAGAAAGATGTAAGGAGAGACTTTTATCTTGAACCTTATCCATTCATTTTCTCATCCTCAATACTCTTTTTGCATCCCTCATTACTCGATAATTTCGAAGCGTTTTTGTCATTATTGTCTATTCAAGGATCGACTCAAATTAGACCGTCAGCCTACTTAAATAAATAATTACCCATATTTATATTTCTTTGTTAAAAAATAATGATTTGAATTATGTATAATTTAATATTTCTATACGAAACCGTGAGCATGTATCTGATTTATTTTCTAGCGCCATTTAAAAAAATAAAAAATAAAAATACGACTCATAAGCGTTGTAATGGAAATTTACGGTATATTACGCTAATCTCTCATTTGAAACCTTTCTGGGAATACTATTTAAAACGTGTTCTGTAAATTGAGCCACCCCTTTGTGGAACTTGTTGGTATTATCCGTGGTGAGCATTTTGATAAAATTCCCAAGGAGAAGAGGAATTAAAGAAGTCTGAAGGGACATGGGCTTAACTCGACTCTCCCAATTTTTGGTTAGTTGCTCTTACCATTGAGCTGTCCAGCCAGAACATATATTCATGCCGTTCGGGAGACGTTGTAGAGCACGTGAGTTCGTCCGATTATACAGCATGGCTCATATCCATGACCTCATAGAGGCACCGGCCGTACATAATGATGGAAAACAGAACCTTTTTAAAGATAAACACAGGGAAAAGGATTACAGGTGACTTTGCACGTAAAGGAGTGCAACAAGGAATGTGCACAGTACACAGGTTACAGTTCTACCCATGTGCGACATGTTCCAATTTCACTGTTGATTTTTTCGAACACATCTTGTTAATACACTCATATTAACTCATTCAGTTATTTATGGTAATATCTAACTGTCGATTAGCTATCTTAAATATCGCCAACAGCATTCGCGACCATTTGGTTATGATTTATTGCGATTGCGATGTTTTTCCATAGAAATTGTTTAATAAGAATCAAATCTGAAGGAAAATTCTACTCTCTTAGGTCTATAAATCTAGTAGTGCATTCTTGATATTCTCTGTTTTCTTTGTATCCTCTGTCTACTTGTACATAGGCTAATTTTCTTACATTTCAATCATGCTTGCTCGCATTATTAGCAATGTTTATATCCATTGACGAGTATGGAAACAGTTGATTATAAATTGATCGATTCATCACTTTTGGCAATAAATGCTGCTTATTATTCCTTGTTTAGTTTAGTACGTCCAGGTCTAGTGAGAAACATGAAGCCTATCTCTAGCTCAAATATCATAAGGTGGTGTTTCGGTTGATCATGTGCACTTAAAAACCGAGAAAGTGGGACATAATGTGTCATTTTCAATCATGAGTACTTTCTAAATATCCTACGATTTTGCTAATACACGTGTAAGTCAGCAGTCTCGAGAAGTCAAGTTTGACAGCGTGGGAGACGATGTGCTGACCACTTTACCCTCGGCGAATGCTGCTTGGCTCGCCCATATTCCTCACATAACACGAAATGGACTTTACTATAAGTAATTCAATTTGAATATCAAGCTCTCTGACGCTCCAATTCTGGGCTTACTATAATTGTATTAGTTATTCCTTCATTATTACGTTGTTAGTTTTCATGAGGCAATGAAATGTGATACGCAATGCTCAAATAGTTCTAAACCCCTAACGTATGATTCAGAAATATGTTTATTCTGTGTATACCTTATTCAGAATATAATTGAGAGTAGAATGCAAGGGAAAAGTCAGATGGGAAGAAAAAGACAAAAGAGATGTTAGGTGATATGAAGAGTGGGGTAAATTACCAGAAATCGAAAGAAATTGCACTAAGTTGGGAACATTAATGCATATAAACCCACCGAAAGGAAGAACACTTATAAATGTATACCTTATTTTATAATTTTTCCTTTTATTACCATTCTCTACTCTGGATATTTTCCCGCAACGAGTTTTTTTCTTTATCGACCATAATTTGGGAAGATTTTTCTGGTCAACCCAATATATCCACCTTTTATTTAATTTTCTAGAATATTATAACGATAAACGAGGTAAGGAGGAAGAGAGGTGTTTTTTGGGCCCAATCCGTCAAATGAAGGGTCCATCTTCTATTTATAGCAGTTTTTCTCTTCCCATTCTTCATTCTTCCCCTTCCTTCTTTCTCCGCACCAACCAATTTACTGTTATCGAAGGGGCTCCCCCGTGACTTATTTACGGTCCAAAATTAAACGTTTACCCCATCCTGCCTTTTTCTCGCTTAATTATTTCTCCATCTTTTACTTTTCGCGGGAAAATTTGTGCGCTCACTTGAACGAGGACAATGTTCTAAGGAATCTGTGGAATACCTTTACCCGTTCCAATTTTAACCGTACGCAATTAAATGCTACAAGATCTACAACTACAAGATCGAGTGAGTGTTGATTTCCCCTTGTTAGGTCTTTCGGTTTGGTAAACAGAAGATAATCAGCTGTTGGGGAGCCTAAAATAGTAATCGTGTTAACGGTCGTTTGTCACGAAATGTCCTGATCACGGAGTGCGTTATATCTTCCACGAAAAAGGCACTTACTTTTCCAAGCCAAATAAAATTTCCAAGCTTTTTTCAACGAATCATATCATTGTGATGCATCGCATCGGTATCGTAGGACTTCATACGCCTCTTTAGTCGAAACTACGTCATTTTCTTTGGAGAGAAACGTACTTCCATGAAGAAGCTCACGGCTCGTTCCGTCACGGATTGCGTCTGTTCGTGCCCTAAGCATTGACCGCGAGAATTTTAAAGTTCTCCGAACCTTTTCTCGTACTATTCCCAACGCAGTCGGGTTGAGTCCTCGAAAAGAGGAGATGCGAAAACATCATCTATGTGTTGACTTACATTTCTTTGCTCTAGTGTTTCCGGTTTGGTGCAATGCTTTTGCGTTTTTTCGGTTGAAAGGTGCTCTTGGTTCTTTAATATTTTATCCTTAGATTTATCAACGGTTAAGAACGGTTCTTCCTGTTAACTGCATAGGAAACTTTAGATGTCTATCGTGGGATAACTGGTAATTGTGTGGGATATAGTGTAAGGCGGAAGAAAGTAAATAAGATGAACAAACAGTTTAATTAATATACTACCACTATACAATAACACGACCCCGGTTTCAATCCATCATCAGGTGAAAACGCAAACATTTTCAAGGTATTATATGCTATACAAGGTATAATGTTTGCGTTTTCACTTGATGATGCCATGCATTGAAACCCGGATCTTGTATTGTGATAATGTACATATTAAACTGTTACTTCATCTTATTTACTTTTTTTTGTTATGGCATACCACCAAGTGAAATCCGAATCCATCGAAGATATATTGTATGTTCTCAATGCAATTTTAAATGAAGACATTGAGGAGTGGAGACATGTTGAACATGGTGATAACGAGCACGGACCAGTATGGGTATTTTTGTGGACTTGATTATATTGTGATTGATTTATTAAATTACAAATTATATTGTAAAGTATATTGTAAATTATATTTCTAATATAAATACTATTTATACCTAATGTAATATGAACCCAACATTGACCTAAAATAGAGACAGTGACGCTTGATTTTAATGAAAGAATAACCGCATAAATTAGAAGACCAGGGAATAGTCTACTATACTAATGGTGAGAGAATAGTCTACTCATGGTCATTAATATTTTATTAAGGGCTAAAGAAAGGAGTCTGATTAAGATGTCTTTGACGTTCGATAAAATTAAATATTGCTATAATGTCCGAGGCACTAAATTTAATTGTATTATCGAGATATTTCGTTTCATTAGGAATCTACTTTATCCATAAGCTTACTTGGAATCAGATGTTCTTGGAAAGTGTCATCAAAATATCGCCAGTCCCTTTAGTATCGTTTACTTAAATCTCGTGTAGAATCTTTAATTTTTTTTATTATAAGTCCTCCATTTCGTTGAAGAAAAATGTCCACTTGTACGAGTTGTTGCGTAAGCATTAGAATTAGGTACTTTAATAAATCCTCATTCGTCCAAATCATTATGAATGTAACTGGCTCACGTAAAACCTCATTAATCTTAAAAAATCTGGGATTATCTCGGCTGTACTGCGCTGATGAACGTGATGAGCTTAACCTTTCATACCTGACTAATGATATGTTTAATGCGTTAAATATCTTCCTTTAGATAACGCGTGAAAGGCTGAGAGAAAGTTACTTTTTACGCCCTGTATCAGGAAGTCATGACCAAAAGATCATTTCATTGCTGATAGAAATAGATGAGTACCATCTGCATTGTTTCGCGATTCATCTAATTTTTGTTATTGAATATTTTATTATTTTAGAGTTCGTAGATTGGCTGAAGAGTCAGGTGTCTGCTTGGACTATAAAAAATATTTTAATTTCATGTATCATTCATGGTTCGTAAGAAAATGTTTTCGCAGAAAATTGTACAATTGAGTGTGAAATTTTGAAAATAGACTTGGCTTGACTTGACTTGTTGTTTATTTATGCTGGGCCAGATGAAGCCGAGTGGCCCCCTCTTCCCCTGGCCCAGCGCTCTCTCCAAAGGTCAAGTACAAAAAATACATATATACAATTTGTACATAGGTAAAAGTAATTACAGGCTGATGTATAAAGTGTAGAAATTTTCCTACAAGAATTTGCTAAATACGACCGGGATTCCATTAGAAAACCTCTGGCAGGCAGTGTTGCCGCCCGCATGTATCCGTGCATTTTGTACGAAGATACCCTTACATTATAGAAACTGATACTAAATGGTAACTTCTCGTAATTCTGTGAATTTATAAAACGCTACACACGAAAGTTCGGTGAGGCGATAAGATTACCGACGGAAGCTTTTATAAAAAATCGTTAGTTCGGAACTTTTTGCGAAGTAAATGACTTCGTAATTTCAGTAAAGAACGAGCGCGAATTGCGATTGAAAATAAATGAGCGTCACAGGGAAATAATAGCTGAAATAGAAAATTATTTCTGGGAGTTTTCTTTTGCAGGGCTTTGGATAAGCTAACTTTAAAATACCCCCTGCCATACACTAACGTCGGCTTCCTGGGTAAAATGTAACTGTAAAACTCTAGGAAATCAAAATCCTCTTAAATAATGTGTTGCTTAATTAAAGTCATATTTATGTGAAAGTAATATGTTATCTATGACAGAACTCAACTTGTCAGGAAATATTAAGAGAGGTTCTTTGTTTCAGCGCAAGCAATCTTTAGTTCATTATGTGAATTATTACATTTTCTGTGATTTATCACCTGCATACACAAAAGAAGGCGGATGTTAAATCGACTGGTAGGCATCTTTCAGATAAGATACGGAGGCGAGGCTTGGAATGAGTTGTGAGGCAGAATAGATGAACCGTTTGTTATTGCTCGAGAGGGTCAGAAGCATAAGTTTTAGCTGAGAAAACAAAGAACAGATTTATCCAAGTATTCGTTTATAAATAAAAAGATTAGAGTGAAATACGAGTTAGTTTATCGTAGATTATAGATTGATTTGTTCATGCGTGAATATCTACTAATAATGCTACTTCATGGACTTAATAACCGGAACCTTCACTTTCTAAGTGCGGTTCGAAGTGCAATTTTAATGTGTCGCATAAAAAAGATAACTAGAATTTTAATTCATTTGGTGTAAATCGCAAAACAAAATCAGTTTCAAAGTATAGGTAGTTTAGTAGAAACAGTTTTGTTAAACAATTATTTTCATTAATTTCGTTTATTGAATATAACTCCATTAAATATTTATTCGTTGTCAACTGTGGTTAGTATCACCGGAAACTTAAGATTTTATCGTGTTGTCTCTTCAGGTATAGGTCTTATATTATTACATTTTATATCACTACTTCTTATGTTAAACTTTTAGTGATCGTATTTTTTAATTTGCATTATTTATGAAATTATTCAGGAAATTCCCCAACAAAATTAATATAGAAGGTACAAAAAATGCTGTCTTAGTTACAGTGTAAATATTATTTGTACTGATTATCATACTGGTTGAAGTTATTAGCTTTCTTTAAATATTTTCGACGCAGGAGAAAGCCCCAAAATTCCCTCCTCATAAATTAGAAATTGACCGAGATGAACCGTTATTTAGGTTGTTACTACACATATTGCACGTTATTAACCCTTCCCACTACGCTGACTAGTGTTCGTTAATAGTGTACGGGTACAATATTAACTTCCACAACGTAGACTATTGTACGGGTTCGTTTCATTGCTTGGCCAAATTAGCTATTCTTTTCAAAAATCATGTTCCTGTTCAAATCGAATTAACTTTTACTTCAGAAGTCATTTATACTTTCGTGTTATAAGTAAAAATGGGGCGAATTATGTCATGAAAAACTGAAGTTGAAAGGAAAGGTTATGGTGTATAAATCAGCATCAAATGACGTGCGCGCAAGAAAATCTGTAGGATAAGAGTTCCTGAAAAGACTGGCATCAGAACCTTGGTATATGTAATTGGAAACAATCCCGAAAAACAGAGTGAGACTGATTTATGAGATAGCTAACAAGGTTGGAGCGTTATCATGGAACTTGAGGGATCCGGATTCGTGTCCCTGTCTCGTCACACTTTTTCGCTTCCTCTTATTCTCATGGAAGTCCGCCAAAGTTCCTTTAACAACGTCGTAAGGATTATTTCCGAGGAACGCTTACTTTCGTAAAAACGCATTATTTCCTGAAAATGCGTTATTCCTTAAAAACGCATTACTTCGCAGAAAGCGTTATTTGGTAATAACCCCTTTTTTTCGTTTAAAGGTGTTGTAATTTCGTAAAAATTAATTACCATGTGAAACGTCGTAAAAATTCATAATTTAGTTAACTTTATAGACTTTTTGGGACGTTTCTCAAAATATTGCATCAAGTTCTTTCCTTACTCACAACCTACTTCTTTCCTTGCTCAAAAGTCATGCATTTTTTCGCATCTGCTTTCTTTTTCGTGTTCATCGCAATTGATTTTCATGTCTTTAAATGCAGTAGTGTTCGTCGCTTCTAAGATATCGGATCAGAAACGGCAAATATTTTTTTATCGAATCGATGCGGCTGGATTTTGTTGGCAGTGATTCTGCGTGGGTTGTTTCCTTTTCGCCTCGTAAACTTCCATTCATTGTCACTTCGCAGTTATTTGTCGCCAACCTTCCAGCGGCGAGGAGGGCTTTTAAAGAGTCTTTAAAAAAACAAAAGAGGTTGATAATAACGCGGAGGTAGGTCCCACGAAAACCGTCTTTATGTCGTTGATTGATGTGACTACTGGTATCCACAACGCAGGATTTTAATGCTGATTTATTGTATATTAAACAGGCGAGGCGAAATCGAGCAATCGACCCACACCGCGTTTTAATCTTAGGAATGGCATTTATTCATCGTTTGAAAGGAATAACCTTCGACATTTTCAGTAGCCATCATGTTGAGCCGAAGTTTGATTCGTGATATTTTTGGGAAAGAAGAATTCAGCTCCCTTCCAAACTCGAGCCCGTTCCTACTTGCTAAGCTCTCTGTACTTCGTGAGATCCCGGAGCTCTTGTTCCACGCACGTAGAATGGCAAAATGCAGCATTTAGACCTTGAACACGATGTTGTAGGATCGTTTTACAGCAAGCACATTGGCCTTTTTTCTTGTTTTAAAGTATCAGAAAATTAGTTCCATTGTAATATCATGCGCAAGATTGTCGATGTTTTGTTCCGTGAACATGGGACATAGCTTGATACTTGAACTCTTTAATTGCAAGCAGTGTACGAAGGGATATGTGTGTATGGGTTATGTGGTGACGCATCTCTTTTACTTTTCTCCATTATGGAGCACAAATTATTTTTTAATAAATTATTTACCGCCTTAAAATTATTTTTTTTTTTAACTTAAAAGAAAATAATTTCCGAACATAACCTGGCATTTGATAAAGAAAAAGGGATATTATTTCCGAACCAAACCCGGCAGTTGGTAAAGTGGCACTCGGCAAGTGGGAGATTTGTGTTCTGTTTCGGTCAGACATTTTTCACGCCCGTTTCTCCTTGGAGAATTCACATTTTAGTTTTATTTTTAAGAATCTTGGAGAATTCTTATTTATTTATAATTCAAAATGTTAGTTTAACTTTTGTCTTCTTGTTACTGTAAAATTGTGTCTTTAGTTGTATCTCATTTCAAATCGGACTTTCAAGAAAACCTTAGGTCACGAATTAATCTAATATTTCAAAAGATTTCGAGAAGAATGAGGATTAATGGCGGAAATTCTAGTATCGATGTGGCTATAAAGTTCTCCCACCTAAATTTGATCTATAGGAAACCTCGTCGTGGGAAGTAGTTTGTAACTTTGCGGAAGCAAAACGTTGGTCTTCATGTAGGAGATGCTCTTTGTTACTAGCTTTCTGGATTCCTGATTTTCATAGTCTCTATTGGGGAAATTACGGTCTTTTGTGAAACCATTGGATGAGTTTTAACGGTTAAAGTAGCCATGATACTCTTACAGAACTCTTTGGAAGTATGACAAAGGTTGGGGCGCTTATTAACTAACTACTAAGGGCGGATACTATTTTGAGTAAATCATATTTTTGGTGTCGGATGATAACCGCAAGCTAGGTAACTAAATTTTTTTTTCGCCTCTTGGCGGAAGTTATGTAAATTTTATATCGATAAAAACGTCATATTTGGGGAAGGTTTCCGGAACGCCAGTCACATCTGTCTGAGAAAATGAGATACCGTGGGCTACCATGAGCCCAAGTTTTGGCGTGGATTACGTATTATTTCAGCCCTTTTCGTGATAGAGAAGTCAATCAAACAACCTAATTATGCGGAAAACCATTTAATAACTGTAATAGTTGAGAATTTTATGTAATGTTTTTTTTCTATTTACAGCTTAATCGAATACTCTTTTTACTATCAGAGTTGTGTTTCCAGAGGGCTACATTTCAGTTTTGTCGTATGTATAACTCTAGAACAGAATCAGAAAGAACTGATGGTAACATTAATTAAGATCGTGAAGAACTCCAGAAACCAGAAACTCCTGAAACTTCCTGATGGTTTTTGGAGTTTTCTATATTCTTAATTAACTCTGAATACCGTTCTTCCTTTGGGAGCTCAATGTATCTACATCATTCGGAAATGTGTTGAACATTCCTTTGTGTATAATTTCTTGGCAAGATTCAGTGAATTACGTCCGGTAGCTTTCAGTTATATCGACATTCGATCGTGCCATTCCTGAAACAAAAATCGCCATCAGAAAATTTATGTTGCTTCTGTTTGGTAATGTTATCGTTTCTCACGTAATGGAAAGAGAACCCAATTTTAGTGGAACACTAGTTTTATTAAAGGAATATTGCTTCGCCATTCTTGTAATTAGTTTCTATGGTTTTATTTCTTTTAGAGAGAAACTTAAGGTAAATGGTTGTATTAGGAAACAGTGATAGAGACAAAGATTGTTATAAGTTAGGTGGAAATTCAGATACTGAAGTGATTGTTAAGTTCATAAATTAACCGAGAGTGAATAAATATTAAAGGGTGCGCCCGAATTTCAGAAAAAAATTCTTCGCTTATATCCCTTATATCTCATGACTTTATTTCATTCTACCCAAGGTTTTGTGCTTTGCATGAAAACTCGATAAGGTCGGTGTTTCGGACATGGATTAGAACATAATTATTCAATTATTATTACTTAATGTATAATCTTTGCCACTCGTCCACACCGTACTGTTTGAAGGAGGGGTTTGAAATCGCACGTTACGCTTATTGGCTTATGTAAATCTCATCGTTTGATTTACGTACCGTTTTTTAATAGATATCTTTTCCATTCCATGCTTGTTTGACACGGTGAGGTGCGAAACTGTCATTGGTTTGATATATCCTCGCCACCCATCCTGACAAGACTGTCGTAATAATTGAGCTTTCAATTCTTCATTAAGCCTTTAAGCGGCTCGCGGGGTGACCACGTCAAGAAAATTCTTAAATATTGGACAAACCACCATGTTGAGATAATTTGATAATTAATTACTTAATTCTGGAAGATTGATCATGAGTTAACTAATGAATTAACCAATATTGAATTATAATCATTAATAAAATGATAAAATTAATTATCAAATTAAAATTAATTAGCAATTAAAAATAATTAACAACTAATTAATAAATAATTAATAAATTAAGTAAACTAATAATTATGATTTTCCAAAGTTTGACGATTTAATTGATCTGGTCACCGCGTGGATTGTGAGGCAGCCGCCTAAATTATCAGAATATCTATTTTATTAACAGCTGTGTGCCATTCCTCTCTTGCAAGACAGTAGTATTTTACTCAGTCAATGTCTTTGTAGTTAATAGTGTGCTTTGATCGTGCAAAGTATCGCGTTTTTGGACATTAGTAGAAATAAGCCTCTTGCACCTTTTTTATCATTACCAAATTTTGATGAATAATTTTCGTTTTCAGGCCGTTACGTCGGCAGCCGCCCCATAAAACTGAGGAAGAGCACCTGGAGGAACAGAAATCTGGATGTGGTCCGCAAAAAGGATAAAGAAAAAGCCGCTTTAATTGGACTGCTGTCCGGGCGGTGACCGCTCAATTCGATGTTTGGCTCTGGTCGTACCTTTTGTGTGGATAATTTTATAACTTCAAATTTTTGTTTCTAAGTCGTTAGTTGAGCGGACATGAATGAATTTAAATGGAATGGACATTGGTGTGCATGTTTGTACCACTTTCTTGTTTATGTGTGTATGATACATGCGTTTAAAATTTAATATATGTATTTGGGTCTCTTCAAGGAGGGGACATTTCTCCAGGAGTACCATAAGAGTTGTTTTGTCGCGTTATGTCTAATTTCTTCAGCGATGTTTCATCAAAAACGTTTTGGAGTATTTTCATGAAAGGCAGAGGGGATTTAAAGCTTTATAACTCGAAGCGTTCTGTGCGTAAGCAATAGTTCAATTTTCATTCAGTATAATAAATTTCCGTTTTTTATAGAAAATACTATATGTATTTAAAAATGGCTTATGGAGCTCTTTGAATGCATAAATAAATGGATGTATTTTGTGTGGTCAAAGTTTGGTTTAAAGTTACATTTGGTTGAAATTAACTTCTCTTTTTATCCGTCATAAGTTCATATTTTATGTATATCAACCGATGATGAAACAATCCATTATTAAGTGATCTTTAAGAATTTTCAGATATTTCCCGTGAAAAAATTGTACGTTGAATGGAATCGCAAAAAATATGCGATTCTTCAGCGACGAAATTTTCGAATTTGGAAGACGCTGTTGTATTATGAAGTCTTTACTTTCTTGAGTATTTGAAATGCCTTCTTCCGGAAAGTCTCCGATTTTGTACTTTTTCCAAAGGTAATAGCATTCTTCATGATCATACAGTGATATCTAGCTCATTGTTTTCATCGCGTAAATTTTCGACTGTACTATGAAGGATTTATTTCGTTACGTATTTCCGACGGAACCATAATCTCAGAAAAGAAATGATTTGCTCGAAGTTTAAACAATACTATTTTTGTTTTACTTTCATTTACAGAAGAACAGAAAAATCATGCCTATTCTCTTCGGGTTTGATGATCTTTTATGTAAACAAAATAAAGTATTGATTTGTATTACTTTGGTCATTCAATGTTTATTTCAGGTTGTCCAATTTGCCGAGTCTTCAAAAATTGTCTTTCTACTCTAAAATAATTGGAAAATATTTTGCTGCAATCATTGTGCTGTTATATTTCATTTGATTTAAATCTTCAGTACTGATGATAATACTTATCGATAGACCGACTTCGCGGAGAAACGGTTGGTTATGTCTTCGTGTATGCATTTGCAATAATTCTCCAGCATTGAAATGAAGCAATTATTTGTGTTAGCTCTTCTTCCTGTGTTACATTTTAATATTTTTAGTTATGGCGCTTACATAGCCTAGTTGGTGACTCGTTCCTATACGGTGAAAGTGGAATCTTGTTAGATTTCTCACGAACAACGAAGGATATGGTGTTGACTTGCATTTTGAAACATCTAGCGACATTTTGGCAAGATTAGTATTGCCATCCTCCAAACATAATATTGAAGTCTCATGTATTGAGCATGTTTGACACTGCCTCGTCAAATTTTATGATTTACATGCTTTATACATTTATTTCGTGGTTTGAATCATGACAACTACTCTTACCAGCTCTGCTTTCTTGCTCGGTATTCAAGCATAGCTTCAACCCGTCGTTTTTAAACAACTCGATACCATCGAATCACTACCGCAGAAACATTCATATGAACTCAATCTATTCAACTAAACTACATTACTTGGGTGTATAATTCCGTGTATGGGCGTAATTAACTCTTTAATATGAGATGAGAGATATTAAGACGTTGTAACGTAAAATCAGCCGCAAATTAATAACTAGCCCCTCTACTTAGGTGTAACTTAAATCAGTCAATTGTTTTTTGTATGTTTCTGAATTTTGATCGACCTAAGTTCGCTCCGGTTATAATGAGGGACGAGTAACTTCACTCTGAAATAGTAAAGCCAAATATCTATCTGTGATATGTTACAATCGAAAGATACTATATTTGGAATAATGTTGCGCCTTTGTTTTGGATAACAAATCATTTTTCGTGTCGTTTAATTTCGTGTCGTTTAATTCCGTGTATCTCGTAAGAATTCTAGCGGCTATTTCTGCCAAGGATGAGAAATTAAGTCGTGAGGAAGCTGTATCAAAAGCTACGAACGTTGTTGTTGTTGCTGAAGGAAATGGCAATGGCTTGGAAGAGTTAGAATTGGAGATTTCCAAGGGCGCAGGGATATGAGAAGTCGTATTATTCGAGGTCGTATTTACTTTCGGAACGTGTCTGTATATTATAGCTACGCATGGAAAGCAACGGAGAGATTTAAGTGTACGTAAATCCGTTGCACTCGGTTTTTACTCGTGCGAGTGCAGGTTCGCAGCTCTTTCCTAAAGGACTAGCTCCTTTATAATATCGATAGGCTTGTTCGTTAATTTATCCTTAAAAATCATCGGTAGATAAATGAAGTCAAACTTGCTACTGAACATATTTTAAGACATATGAACTATAATCATTATTGTTAAACCATGACCATTTATTAGATGTCGTTGAGAAATGAGTACTGAGATGATTCCAATAACAATATTTATTATTGAGATGCATCCCCTCGTCCGATGAGGATAGATACACATTCACCATGGCTAGGCACAGAAGGCTACTGCTGCATCATCACGCGCAGAAACAGAAGTGAAAAAGTACACAACACGATGACCCACTATGCGGGCAGAAAAGATACTTCAAAGAAAGTAAAAGCAAAATAAACCCTGCGGTTTGCACCGCGGTAAAATCAAAACATCACAACACTATTAAGATTATTACGGTTAAGCCGTAATTCATTCAACACTTCTAATGACTGTAGAAGATGGGAACAATAAATGTTTCTAAAATGAACATAATTTTTGAACTCCTGCTCTTAATGGGTTAAACGGATATGTTATGCATGGTTAAAAATGATAGGAGTGAATTGGAGGAATATTTACATCCAAGGTTCTCTCAGTAAATAGTAAGTACAGTAAAGTTCTCTTGCGTGATTTGTTGTTCATTTTTTTCTGTCTCGGTATTTGGTAGGTAAGCCGAACTATTTTATATTTATCTTCAATTTCGGTACTGTTAACCTCTCTTACTGCTTCATCAACTTGTTTTAAATTTGAATTTGCTATTAAAGAGTGTTTGATTTATTTACGGCTAGAAAAAGAATTTTGAATTATATTAATCGTTAGTGAATGAGATGTTGTTTATATTCAATTCTTTATAAAATACCTGTTAGAAGTTGACTAACCGTAATTGTTTTGATTAATAGATCTAATCTGATATAAAGGTTTCTGAATTTCAAAATGTCATCAAACAAAGAGAGGCCCTTCTGTTACTATTACAGTTATCTAAGTCATAATTTATATAAAGATATCTAGTTCACTTTGTTGTCTGAAAATAACTCCATCAGCTACCAAATAACGTATTTCTATTCAGCATTTCTTATTTTTCATATTAGGTGCTTATTTTTATTCACATCAACATACGATAAAACCGTAGGTGAACACAGACCAACATTTCTTGTATAAATACAGTAAAACCATATAAAATTAATAAGTCCAAGCGTGATTTCGTGGAACATAAAAGAAAGAATACTTCGTAATTTCCGCAGCAGATCTGCTGTGAAAATTACGAAGTATTCTTTCTTATAAGACAGTAGAATCAGTTTTAAAGGTTCCTGCGAAAGGCCCTATGCTGCTGAATATGAGGTTTTCTCTCGGTCCCTTTCGCACGAAATGGTGAAAATACTAAGTAAGGCGTTCTGATAACTGCTGAAAAGGCGGTTTTTTCCGTACAGTGATGCACTGAAACCCGGTATAGTCAATCTGGTTTGTATCATCTGCGTCGCTGTCCTCTCTCCTATTCTGCATCGCGTTCTCCCGAAGGGTGTTAATTTTCACTCTCTTGTTTGCGATGACTAATTCTGTGAGAAAAAATTAAAATATCACTATAGAGAGCAATTTCCATTTCACTGTCGGAATGGATTCTAGCTCTGGGATAGAGTCCCTATTGATCTTGTCTCAGAACAGAAGGTGAGATTAATACGCCGATTGGCGGTGATTCTTCCGTTACAATCTCAGGTTAACTTATCGAATAAATCATAGTGGCGTGCAGTGTTTGCTTTGATGTTGGGCGTAGTATTGGAGAGATTGTGCTGTGACGGCCTCTCGCTTCTGCTGTTAGCCAATATTTTACTGTCTATCTGGCGAATATTGCTTCATCGTGGAGTGAAAACTTTCCAAATTGAAGTAACAAGGGAAGGAGCTTTCTTAGTCTCTCCATTTTCCAAAAAAATGCTGAGAAAACAAGTAGTATTACATAAAAAATAGTTGGTAGAATCTCTAAGTATCCCATTTTTAAATGCGAACAAAATCACGAACTAAAGAAGTAATCGGAGCCATCTGGAGGGTAGCCCGCGCCCATAGGATCTCGCGCCTCTAGGAGTAAATATTGTAAAATAATTCAAATTAAAGTTAATTGAAATAAAGTTAGTAGGTTTATTATTTAATTTTTTATTTATTTAATTAAAAAATTTTCTGACAGGTTTGTCTGGTATGACAATCGAATGTGGCGAGATTGATCAATTAAAAGTTATCGAAAAAGTTGCGTGTATAAAAGCATGAAAAATAAATCTTAAAATTCTAATTATCTTGTGGCTCCCGGATAGCCAAAGGGCAGTTTGCTTTTGGCGGAAGTGATTCAGCGATTGAAACCTACAACTATTACTTCTCTATTGATTTAATTTTTAATACTTTTTCCATAATGATCAAATTTTACATCTTGATTGATGAATGATTACAAATAATCGTAATATAATTCTTCCTACACTTTAGAAAATAATATAAGCAAATACTTGAAGACATTGCGATTTAATGAGGAAAATTTTTTTATTGGAGCCCCGCGGATCCCAGGGATTAGGAGTAGTATGGAACTACCCTTTCCTTTTTAAAGTGTTATGCACATATTTTAAAGATCAAAGAGCCAACAAAACCCTTCCCTTTCGTTTTCTAACGAGCAAAAATAAAGGTTTCATATTTCGGTTATAACGATGATTGCTATACCCCATTTCTTCAGAGCTTTTCTGAGAAGTATCGCTTTGTTCCATTGATTTTGTATTGCTTTCGCATTTTGTACTGATTTTATCATCTTTACTCATCCATGTGCCGTTATAAACCATTGGAATAATTGGTGTCTATTGGAATGAAAGATGATGAAGTAACATTTTTCATTCCGTGCGGTGTATTTGAAATTTACGAACCAGTAAATATTCTAGACCAAATTTGTCTCAATGGGTTATCAGTTACTGAAATGTTCTTTCATTTAACTTATTTCTTAGGCAATCACATTTCATTTCATCAGATGCATCAATTTTCGTTCTTGTTCCATTACTTTCGTTTCTTCATCTTTATGTTACTTTTCTGGAACGTATTTTTCATGCCGCAGTTTCATCTTTACTGATGTTTAAAGTTTCTTACAAAAAATAAATCGTTAACTCAATACAGTTCTCATACTTGAAATCCCTGCGATACATAGGCTAAGCAGTTTTACTTCTAAATTGACTTGATGGAATTTGGCTTTAATTGAAAGAGATAATTTTCAAAAGACATTTCAATTATTCGTTCAAAGAGTAATATAAGTGAGATATAAGAAGTTAATTGCATTTCGTTTCTTTAATTTTCAATTCCACAACGGAGAGTTTTACAAAAGACTAAAAATGCTCCCTCTTCAGTTCCCTGCTGTCCTGTTTAGAACGCGGATTTCTCTCGGTTCCAGTCTTTTTCACACGAAAAAATGGAAAAAAATACCCCTCGAAACCCCCTCCCAGTCGCTTATGAAACGGATATCTTCCGTCCTCAAATGCACTATTACCCGCTGTAGCCAATCCTCAGCCTCAATCTATAGATCAAGTCATCTTTATCGCCATCCTCTCCTGCTTCATATTTTCTCTTGTCTAGTCCTTTTGAATTTTTTGCTCGTAAGAAGAAAATAAAGACTGCGATAAGAGCGGTCTCCATCCAACTGTCGAAGCAGATTCTAGCTCTGACTGTGAGATCTTCCCGATAATTCCTCACCCCGGGAAACATCTCCCCTCAATCTTATGCAACCCAATCAGCACATCCCTACATCGTATGCAACCATACCATCATATGGCATTACATCAACGGTGGAAAAATTAGTATATTTCCCGACCCACAAGACACATTTTCCCCGCGAAAATTTAATCTAAAATCGGCCTGCGTCTTTTGGGCTGAGATTTTTTTCTAACGTCAGGAATAGCCATACAATAGTAACTGTAAACAATGTTGCGTATTGACTCCTGGGTTTTATCTTCTAATCACCGCGGAATACTTTCTTGCAATGTTGTGCTTTTGTTTCATTCTTCTGCAAATTGACGCTCTTTTACGAACCTTGCAAAATTGTTTCACTTATAAGCAGTATAGTTAAAAGTGCTTCGCCGTTCGCACGTTGGCCCCTACCGGGAATCGACCCGGGCTTTCACCGTAGTCGAACGTGTTGCCTACTTGGCACTTGGGGAGCCCTATTTATCTCAGTAATTCCCATAAAAATTGCATTGGAGTAATTTTTTACTAATTAATTCACGCTCTTTTCGATTACAAAAAATATGAAATTTAAGAATTCATTATAAACCATTAAATACCCAAATTTTTATACCAAAAGTATCCTTGGTTCGACTCCAGATGACTCGAAACCCTCCCGTAAGAAATGTACGTAAGTTTCATTTTGATCGGTTGCAGCCTTTTTTTCTTTTGCAAAATTAAATTGGAAATAATGGTCCTATAAAATCGAGACAAGTACCAGGAGAAGAGAAATTGAACAAAAATTCTTATATTGGTCGTAGAATATAAATTTAGATTCGAAAGCGTGTGAATTCGAACATAAAGACGAAAATATGTAAACTTTTGTGGTTATAAACAACCCGTCCGATTGTCGATCAAAGAGATTGTTGAACTCGAATCTTATACAAACATATGGGAAAGATAGGCCATAAGAAATGCATGTGGAAAGAGAACCGACAATTTATGGTTAGGAAAGTTTCTGTAAACCTAAATAAGTTCTTACAAATAATATAACTGTTTTATGTGGTTTGAAATTGCAGCTCATGAAAAAAATTTTAAAAATTAACATTTTCATTTACAAAATAAACATGGAGAAACTTTGCCGCCGAAATGATATGAAAATTATATTATAGCAATGTAAACTAACGCAAAATTGTTTCATCAACCAAGTTAACAAAGTTATATCCACATCGCTGTGTCCGTGGAAGTTATAACTGAGCTTTATAAATGCTAAAAAGTAATTAATTTGTAATTAATACACATACATTTTTAAATATTAAATGAAATCCCGTCATTTTGACGGGGGAATTCACTAGTATAATGTATAATGCATATATAGTAT